>CM060964.1:396113105-396643105 GCA_030765045.1 Tenodera sinensis
CGGTTGAAAACCAAAGTTGATATTTAAGTTTAATGTCTTTTAAGGAAGCGACATGAAGGTTTTGAAGAAAATTCCTCCACCCCAAACTACCCTTTACATGGAAAATTTTGATTTTCTTGAAAATGGCTCAAGCGATTTTGATCAAAATGTTATATGTTTGAGATATTTTTATGGCAAATAAAATGTATCTCTTGAATGTTCTGACTATAGCCCATGTAGTCCTGTTTACTTTGGCTGACTTTTACATAACTGGTAAACCGTAAGAGATAGACCATATCTTACTATACAAAAAATGTAGATCTTACTAAAACACACAATTTATGCAGAAATAAATTTTTTTGTAAGAGTGAACCATTTCGGAGATATTCCTTGTTATTTGTGTCAGTTTTGGAGAACTTATACTTCTGTCAAAGGGAACATCATTATTCCCTTTTTTATATGTTAACTGTGCACAGAGAATGGAATTTGAAAGCTCTAAAACATTTGACTATCACTCAAAGTCTACTGTATTCCCTCCCATTTTCCCCTTGTACATACAAGGAAATAAGCAATATAATAATTTCTGCAAATGTTTGTCTCAACTACATGAAGAAGATATAGCAATAAGAGTTTGTAAGAATAGTTAGTACAAGAGTAGAGAAAGTCATGTGAGTGCAACACATCAGGTTTCTAAAGTATAACATGAATATATTAAGCAGGATTTAACTTTTTGCTAGCAAGAATTGTAAGGTATGTTCAAATTAAGATAGAGTTATAAATCTACACCAAAACATTAAGATGCTGTACTCAAAAGAAAGACAAAAGAAGTATCTAGTAAACAAGACTAACTCGAATGCTAATTAATGTGATAAACATTGTGCCAGAGAGATGTCCCTTCACTTTCATGTGTTGTGCCCTTCAATGGTTGAGATCATAAGCCAGTGGTGTATTGGCACTTCAGAAACTTATAACCAGACATCGGATCGCATACACAATGTTCACACACATGACCAAGCGTGACATCAACCGGATACAAAATGTAACCTACATTACAATATGCCATCCTCCTCATTGCTTTTCAAGTGGGAATTACATTCAACAACCATATACATTCGTAAATTGTTGAATGTGAGTTTTCTGCGCCTCTTGCTGAAACAATTTTTATATTGGGAGAAAGTTTGTTCGTCACATGATGTTAATGGTGCATATATGTAGTACAAATCATTTTCATGTGTTTATCTGAGACAGTTTATTTCTTATGTCACGCAGCACTGAAAATCCAGTACTTTTGTGTAGAATACTTGACAATTTATTTTTTGCTCGTTCAGTAGGTGGTCCATTCTGTATACTGTTAATTTTTGCAGACACCTCGTCGACTATGCCTATGCTTTTAGACAGCTCTAAATTACATTCTTCAAGCTGCTTAATTGCTGTAGATATTAGTAATGACCATGTAAGGCGCAGCATCTGTTACAAGAAGCAACACATCATCGCAGTGAATTCCATGAGGCACTAAAAGTGACATTGATGTTTCAAAGAGTGATATAATTGTTGAATGGTTCACCTGCACATGAAGGAGACAATATAGCCACAATCACATGTGACATACCTCCCGTTTGCATCAGTTTTCATCAATCCAAACTCACACATTCTCTAACGTTTGCAACACTTGCTTCAGAACATTGGGATAAATAGTTTATACGCAACGTGGACTCATCAGGTATGTTATGTTTTGTGTATTTTTCAAGAAATTCTTGAAAATACTTATTATTGAGTTTATTGAAAGGTATATCAGCACTCACCATCATGTGACACAATTCTTTGTTAAAATTTGACTCTACATCTGATTGTGATGAACAGTGGGTTGTTTAAGTGATGTCTTCATGTGATTTACATTCGGCAAGTTTTTTATGCGATTTGCTATTGCAGTGCGTTTCAATGTCCTGGGTCTTTCGTGATCTTAGTTCTATTTCACACAACAGAACTCTTTCTTTTTTTATAGTAATTATGCCTGTTCCATATTTCTCTTTTGAGTTGTTTCATGGCAAACCAAACTCAACGCTTTACCTTCGGCATGGCAGCTCGGTATGCCCAGAGGACGTCGTACTATTAACACACTTGCACTCCTGCGTGGCAAGCAGTAGTTGCAATGAAACTGAAGCTACACGTTGCTGCGTGTTGTCCCTGGGACTGAGAGATTCCCAAACCTCATATCTCTTTAAATGTGTATGGGATCCGATCATCACCCTCAGCTATAAAAAGAGCCATGATAAACACACTCCATCAGCATGCCCTATGTGTGCGTGACAAAGAAAATCTGGACTCAGAACTAAAACATGTCCGAGATTTACTAAAAGCTAATGCTATCTGAGCCGAGATATTAAGGCAATACAGAAATATCAAAATCCAGAAAAGACTGATGCGAAGAAAGCTTACATACCTTACGTACGAGTTACGGAAAGAATTACAAAAACATTACAACACCACAAAATTCAAACAAGATACACATCAGTGAAAAAGCTGTGTTCCTTTCTAAGACTAGTCAAAGGTAAGAACCCTTTGCAAAATAATCCGAGTATTTATAAAATTACCTATGATTGTGGTGAATTGTACATAGGTCAAACACTCAGATCTATCAATACAAGAAAAAAGGAATGTATAAGACACATGAAACTCTCTCATTCAGAAAAATCTGCCATTGCAAACCATGCAGAAAACACCAGCCACCACAATGACTTTGACAATTTAAAGATTTTAGCAATCTGTGACAATCTCTCTCATCGAATAGTAACAGAAAGCATGGAAATATTTAAGGAAAAGAGCAGTTTGAACCGTGACACAACACAATATAGAAGACCCTATTATACTAGTTTCAGCAAAAGAAGTGGTCGTGATGTAAACAATGCCTAAAAATGTATCCTTCCGCTTTCTTGCCCTGATTGCAGCAGTATCTTCACTATTTGCATAACCACGTGTTGCTAAGAGAGAAAACCACATGGAGCCTGCAACTATCATTGCCTGCCTTCAACCCACCAATCCTTCACACGGTAGTTCAAAACACACAACTGATTAGATAACAATTGCATCTAGCACTCTGAACTAAAAACATAATAACAAATATAAATTTAAAATCATTATAGAAAAGAAAGCTTTAACATACCTAACCTGAATCTTGAAGAGGTTGTATTCCACCTAGATCGGAGTTCTGCTTCCCTCTACACCCAGTGGCTGCTAATTAACCTAAAATTATAAGTAAAACGAATGCTAACTTAACCTCCCATGAATCAGTGATGTAAACTTGTATACACAGCAGATTATAAGCATATAACAAACGCATGCTCACTGGTTCTTAATGCATGTAGTTTAGTTCCACCATGTGAAGCAGCAGTACTCAACTTTGCTTCAATCTTACTGACTTCAATGTCAGACTACTGTTCAAACTGTGGACAGCAGGATACAAACTCAACATTTGCAAAGGAGGGGAGGTTGCTTATACCTCCTTCCACTTTATGTGAACTCTGCCACCCACTCAGACATGCATTGTGTTAAGGTGGTGGTTTCATTATATGTATATTGTTATTGATTTACGAAACCACTTTCAACTCTTATGTGATAAACATCTGTTCATTAACCTCTTCAGGGATATGGACGTGAAATCACGTCCATTTAAAATGACGGACGAGCGATATGGACGTGTATACACGTCCAGTTCGTTTGTGCATTTAACCCTTATTTATCCTCTATCTAACTCAACTTATTTTAATTTTCCCCCGTTATGAAACATTTAATTAAATTCTATATGCTTTACTGGCTTACCTTTATATGTTCCTTCTGCAGTGATATGCCTCAAAACAGGGATAAACACACAAGGGCACATCTCCACATTCGCCACAGATCATCCCAGTTTCCTTACGGATTCCCTTCTTGCGGCACACGAAACACCTTTGAGATGGGCGGGACTTCTTTGCTGTTTACGGTATCCTTTTGGGATAATATTTTCCTTGAAGTCTGAGGGGTGCAGGGGTTTTGGATTTTCTACCCCCAGTATAAACAGGCCTCTCAACCTGGTATTGTTCAATTAGGCTGCGAGCTATTGATAGTCGAAAGTCCAGGTAGGTCATTGTCTTGTGTGGGTTTAGAGCTCTCCAAATTACCAAACAATTGTATATGGTTATATCCAGCTGGTGCAAAAATACCTTTTTATACCATTTCACTGTTTTTCATAAAGAGGGATATGCTTGCAATACCTGATCTACTAGATCGACACCGCCCATGTGCATATTGTATTCCTGGATAACGTCAGGCTTGAAAATGCACATTTTGGTATGGGCATCTATTTTTCCAGTGTCAATCATCAAAATCTTAGAGCTGCAATTGGATAATGCCGTAACTACCCTCCTGTCCTGCCAGGCAAGGTAGGTCAAAGGTGGGAGCTGATGCACCTCCATTTCCCCTCTCCTTAGAGCCTTCATATTCACATCTTTTGGCAAACCAATACGATTTGAACGTACTGTTCCAATTGCATTAGTCTTTCTTTTGTGTAAGGCCATGAATAATTTAGGAGAGCTGTACCAGTTATCTAAGTACACAGTCCTACCCTGATCAAGCACAGGTTCCATTAGGTGCATTACTATGGAGCCAGATAAGCCCAAATCTTTGTCTCCAGTATTGTCAGTCCCTTGACCAGTGTAAATGCAGCTATTGTAAAGATATCCCGTTTTACTTTCACAAACATCAAAACTCTTTATGTCAAATCTAGCCCTTTTTGTTTTGATGTATTGCTTCCAACCTAAGCGGCCCTTCCAAAGCATTAGGCTTTCATCAACAGTGACCTTTTCACCAGGCACATAATTTTCTTTAAATTTTGAAATAATATAATCGAAAACAGGCCTAATTTTGTGGAGTTTCTCATTTACATTCTCTGTGCAGGTGAAATGAAGGAACCACAAAATTGACGTAAACCTGTTATTTGACATGCATGCATTTTCCAAAAAAAGGAGTAGCTAGCATGTCATCTGTGGACCAATACATGTATAATGCAGGTTTACGAATAACACCCATAAGTATAATTAGACCAATTAGCCTGTAAATCTCATTGAGTGTTACTTCTGTCCACCTTTGAATTCTGCTCTTAGGCCCTAATTTACCTATAGAGAGCAGGTCTTCCTTCACCTTACACGCATATACATTTGTTTCCGAAACAATGAGAGACACTAAGTTGGTAGTAAAAATTTTTGTAAAAATGTCAATTGGTTGGCTGTCAGAAGTCAGCTGAGCCTGGGATTGAACACCAGACCCTGTGCTCGTGAAGATGTGCCTGTTTGTATTGCAATTGTTTTCAGCACTCCACAATGCTGACTCTTCAGGAACACCTGAAGGAAGTTAGTCACGTTCTTCCTCACTGCTACTTGTACCTATATCCTCCACACCCCCTCAAATTCGGAAAATTCGCCATCAATATCCAAATCGCTGTCACACAGCAAGAAGTCCTCCACATTATCCTGTGCAATTTCAGAAGCCCTTACACTTCCACCACTCGCTAACCTTTGTGCAACACTGCTTGTTGATGCCATGTTTTAGCTCTGAGATGTAACACTCAAAAGCTTCTCACTTCAGCTACAAGCAGGAAAGTATACGTATGCATTTCAAGAAAGAAACAAACGGAGCCTGTAGGCTATATCCAAGTTACGAAACACGTGTAAGGAAAAATTGCAAACCTGCTTTATTCTGATGACTCATAAACCACGCATACAGTAGTGTTCTATTTCACATTGTACTGTGATTTGCTGATGCATAGCTCACACATACAATGGGTCCACTACTGTTTCTTTCCGAGAAATTATATTAGGTGCCTTCGACAAAGCAAAGTTAA
Organism: Tenodera sinensis; assembly: GCA_030765045.1. Classification (NCBI taxonomy): domain Eukaryota; kingdom Metazoa; phylum Arthropoda; class Insecta; order Mantodea; family Mantidae; genus Tenodera; species Tenodera sinensis. The sequence continues at coordinate 396,118,957 of CM060964.1, forward strand.
CTTTTTACCACAGTGAAACAAATAGTGCCATTTCAACGATTTGTAAATGCAACTCAACATTGCTGATGATGTACATGTATACTGCATATAATGAGTTTTATACCAGTTTTTGTTTCATTAAAATAACTTAAAATTTACGCAAAATACAGCTGTATATTTACGAAGCACTTTTAGCGCATTTAACAATTTAAATGCCCTGCGCTGGATATTGGGTATCCGTTCTCGGCCTGCGGAGCTTTTAAATGGCTGTCGCTCAAGAGGTTAATGACTTGTTTGGTACTGTTTACGTTTAACAAGTCTACCAATATTTGGTGACAAAGTTTAAGTGCATAGCCTTACAAGATGCACCAAGTGATCTTTGCATAACATATTGCAATACAGACTTTTAATAAAGTTCAATTTGGAGAAACCATTCACAAATTTATGTAGAGCTATATTCACTCTTATACACACTATTCTTGTAAATGTTTATTTCTCTATCTACTTCATTTTAATAGACATAAGCATTTTCATAAATTATCTTACAGCTAATTTTCTTGTAGGTGCAAGGGGAGTTGGAGAGGTCGAGAAGACCGTATAACTGGCCGGGAGGGCTCGGGGTACTGACCACATCCCACCCTCCAGTACTGCACCCCACCAATGATGCTTGTAGTGGGCAGAGTTGGGGGATGCTGGGCAGCAAGCCTTGGTCCTTCATGGGCTATTGCGCTGGACGAAGAAGGAAGAAGCAAGGGGAGTATCGGAATACAGTAGCCTTAAGCAATAGTGAAATGTATTAACAGCTGGTTGCTATGCAATGCCTTTGAAATTCTGTTCTCTTTGCAAGACCAAGAGATAAAAAAAAAAAACCCAATAACCTATTCCTATTTGAAAAAAGTATAAGTATTGGCAAATTGAAACAAATAGTAAAGAATATCTCGGAAATGGTTCACTCAAAAGAAAATAGAAGTATTTGACATAAATTATGTATTTTAATGAGATGCACATTTTTATTTAGTAAGCTTCTGTCTGTCTCTTACTGTTTACCATTTATACAAAACTCACCCAGAATGAAGGTCTTCAAGGTATGACCTGGATCGCCTGTTTGTGTCTGTCTGTTTACACATCACATGCGTAAGCGTCTCCAGAGAGACAAGGTTGGTCATCGCTGTGAGCCTCTGCTTCTTCTGCAGAGGTCTCAAGGTGCATTACAGATTCACACCATCTTGTCAATACACAATCCAACATCTTTCCCTGGCTATTTGAGGTGTTCAGAAATGAGGACTTCACTACTGATATTGTGTGCCCAGCAACAACATTGTGGGAGGACAATTACCAGTAACGTTGCTGGATATGGGCTTAGGGAGCGCCTAACACAGGGCACCAACGTGTGAGAAATGAAAGTAGCCAGCAGTAGCACAACGTTATTTGAATGTATAGTTAGCAATGCCTTAAGATGAGAAAGGAAGTAACTTCTGGCAATGTGTGTATACAGAAGTGATGTAGACATGAACAAGGTGGAAAAAGCGGATATTGTTTAGAAAAGCTTACGCAAGCACTTGGTCAGAATTTCGGGAAAGTCCCACTCGGCAGTCTGTATGAATGGTCATGAAATTTGCCGAAGTTGCTGTGTTAATGCAGCGCTGCCAACAGCAGAATGTCCCTAGGAGTTTGTTGCCAATAGTAAGTTTGAATATTTTTGCGGGAGTCGGCAGTATGCTGTTGACCTTCTTAGAAGCAACTAGTGCAATGGCTAGGTTTATCAGTATATTGGATTTGGCGCCTCTGTGCTTAAATGAAGAGGCATGCATGCAGTTCCTGTACGACGAGGGCCTGTTGAGGACTCGAATGCTATGCAGGGAATGTGATGTGCCCTAGGGCGAAGCCTACAGTCCCCCATCTGTGCCATCCAAGTGCATGGGGCTCCGTAAATGGATTTTTTCTACACTCGAAAATTAAAAAATAAATAAATAAAAAAGAACGATAATTAATAAAAATAATATAAAGATGATATATATATATATATATATATATATATATATATATATAATATAAATCTAATAACATTAAAAATAATACTATAAAATAAAATAAATAAACAAAAAAGAACGATAAATAGTAAACATAATAAAAATATAATAATATTAAATATAATATATAAGTATATATAATAAATATAATAACATTAAATAATAAAATAATAATAATAAATATAAGTATAATATATAGTATTATATATAAATAATATATATAATATAAATGTAATAATGATCATCATACGCGATAGCGGTATGTCTGTGGCGGCAACGATGCGAGTGAGTGCATTTGTGTTTAATGTGTTGGCAACGAAAACTAGTGTAGTGTAAAAAGCAATGTTGGCAGATGTGAAAATCGTCTGCTAGTCATGCAGTGAAATCTAGTGGGCGATTGTGAAACTACTGTCGGCGCATGCGCAGTAAGTAAGTTGGGACTTGGAATCTGGCTGGCAAGTGGAAAGTGAGCTGTTCTAAACTTGAGAAGAAAAAGCTATCCTCGTTGAAAGTGAACTTGGGTGGGAAACTATTTTACTCATCTACACATTCCTCAATTCAACCCAAAAGATCTCGTAAATGTAACACTGAGCACTGCAACTACACAATAAATGAGGATCCCTTCATATTGCAATGAAACAACGTAATTCATGAATCACATAACCTGAAATCACAAGCTCATGCAGTTGAGCAACAGATAGATAACCTTAAATAACAATATATTCCATTAATATGCATTTATGAAAGAAATACATAGTTGCGTTTTAGAGGCACAAGCCGTATAAGCTCAAATAGCCATGAACTCATGCAGTTTTGCATTAGGTAGATAACCATAAAACATGAATTTACTTCATTATGTACATTTATAAAACAAATAGTTTTACATGCGGCAGATGACTGACAAACGGAATACTTTCAACATCGCATTTTACTGGAAATAATTGTCGCAAACTACTGGTAATTTCAACATTATTTGAAATGTGGATTTCCATTAATAATAACAGCCAAAGGGTATGAGGAAAAAGGAACTCATTACTTCGTTACACTTTCTGCTAATGTTACCTCTCCTTTTCTACATTATTCTATTTATTTTGCACTTAAATTCCATGTTTCAGTGTTAGCTTCTGTTCCATTATCTGTGTTCCTCTGTGATTCATGGTTGCCAACCTTTGTCCAGTAGTGTACTTCTTCATGGTTTAGTGACATATGTATCGTGCTGAATCTGATACAATATTTCATATTTTCAGTGTGTTGAATACAGCTCTACAACAACGCAGATATCAGACTAGTAGTACCACAAACATATGCTGTTGGTAGTTCTGGGCCTACCCTTCTTCTGCCCCAATACACTTGTCCATCACGGTCTTTGTGCTGGGTGTATCCCCAACTTACATTGGTTCCTCCAGCACTTACAGCACTATACTTTTAAAATGGAGCTTTTATGTTACTTAACACTTGCAACATAGCATTTTATAAAGGTACATCCATAACATTCAGTGACACATTTAGGGCCTTATTCACAAGTTATGGTGGCTTATCTTGTGAAAAGCTTAAAACAGAAATTAGATGTATTTAGGTACCGGTTTAATGCAGTTTGCAACAATCTCAATACCTGAGCTAAACAGAATCAATCCTATTAGAACCTATCTCAAAATGTGTGTTAATCAAGAGAAACAATGAACCAATTAAGCCGGACAATACTTAGTGAAAAGATGATTGAGAAGAAACAAAATTACATCAAACCCAAGATTTCTGAACAAAGCCAATCTAATGTAACATGAAGTGCATTCTACTTTGTAGAAACATGAGTCAGTGACGCTAGTCAGTCTGGTTGCTCAGTTGGTTAAGTGCCAACCTTCAAAGCTCAAGGTCACAAGTTCAAACCTGGCCCAGATCGATGGTTAAAAACATCAGTTTTATGTCAGTAGATTTACTGGATGTGGGACACAGTGATGCAGATATGATCCTGGTAACTGACAGGGTTCAGTGACGCTAATTGGTAAAAGTGCAAGTTCAGGCACTTACTTGCTTTTCTAGCCATTGTAAATCACCACATCTTCTGACTAATGCCCATTTTCACATCACTTGAGCCCATAACATGCAATTTCCCAATGTTACCTACTACAACACACCGTTTTTACATTACATGTCCATATCTTGCAAATCAATTGAACTGCACCAGGCTATGGAAATACATAGGTATAACTAACAACATTAAAGCTGCATTGTTACAAGATTGTTGCAGAAAGCAAATGCAATGATAATACCACTAAACACATAGTGTATTTCCTAAATTAAAATGAATTGCTCAAGTACTTAAATATTCCCATTTGAACTTGAACGTGTTTATATTCACAGTCCGTTAAAAATTACCTTATACAAATTTTAAAGCAATCCATTGAGGCAATATTTTCTGCGTAGGCCCTCTAATATGTTTGAATACATGGTTACAGAGGCAGCAGAAAAATACCCCCTAAAATTAGAAATAATGCTTACAGTAGGCCAAGAATGTACATGTTCAATTGTCATCTTCTTCTTCAATAGCTTGGGTTGGCATCATATGGAAATCACGAAGTCCGCATATAATTTGGAAATTTATCTGCGTATAGTGTTGTATCGGACAAACATTGTGTTGTGAAAGATAGCAGAAATGACAATGCAGAGAACAAATATATAGATTGTTAAGCGGGGTAAAAATAGAAGAAGATTACAAACTTACAAATATACATACTCTGTGTTAGGGTAGTGTGAACTCCATAGTGCAATATAGGAATGATGCCAATCCAGAAAATTTGTATAATCTAGTTGTTATACAACAGAATAAACAAGCTTTTAACGAGGAACTGGAAATTAATCATTCTTGTAAAGTGTTGATTCGTACCGCGCTCTGAGATACATCGAGAAAGTTGATAATTATTTTGAGATTCATTGTCGCAAAATGGTGCTTACACGGGGCCAATGGTCAAATATTTAAAGAATCGTCGTGGATATTGTGGAACCCCCTGCTCCTGTAAATAAAAAACATTCTACCTTTATCAAATTATGCAACTCACCTTCAACAGATTCATTCAAGAATGCTTTCACATGCTTGTTTTCATGCTTAGACAATGGAATATTAGCCTTTAAGTCTTTCAGAAATACGTTTTGCAAAATATTTGGCAGTCTTCCTTTTCTTTCCTATGCTGCTGAAGCACATGGCAATGGATGCTTGTAAACTTGAAGACATTTCTTTACACCAATTCAACGCAGACACATGGTTAGCTGATGTTAAGTGCTTCTTGATGGAATCTTTTCTCTCCAAAATACTTGGCAATTACAAAATTTGCACATAACTGTATTTTTACGTGGGGGTAACAAAAATAGTAGCAATATTGCTGTGTAAGCAAAACAAGAGGGAATTATTTATCACTTTTATCACAAGTTAGTCAATAGCCGTTCTGAACACCTTCTAAACTAATACCAACATTTTCTTATGCACATGTGCAATGGAGCACACTCTCAGAATTAGTTCACAATTTTGTACGGTTGGAACATAACTTCAACCATTATTAGTATGTGATTTTGAATAACCTGAGCATGCATTGTGGGCTATACAAGGTTTGTTCCAACACAATCCAGAGTCAGTTGTTATCTGAGCATGCGCAGGAGCCAAGCAGTGTTCCAAACATGACAGAAAATCCTTCAGACCTGGTTCTGCATTTCCAGCTTACTGTTTGAAACCAGTGAAATCGGTTCTTGGACAAAAGCAGGAGCTGCAAACTCTGGACACGCACAGGATTATTCAACTGCCTCACAGCGTAGCATTTGTTTCACCACATATTTTGTCAAACAAAGGTTCCATGTATTGTGAAAAAATTGGAAGTGCAGATCGCATCTCTGATGCATGCTTATTCAGTAGGTCTTTGCAAATGCCACTATTTGCAGTAAAAGGGTAGAGAATGAGGTTGTTGTCAGTTTTAGTCCAATTCCAGTCACACTGACCTTTCTGCGTCATAATGCAAATGTGTTTCGCAGGGCCTGGTGCATCATCATTGGCTTCATTATTATTTTATTTGCTGATTTCTGTACTGGATTCACTGTCACCAGAGCCTTCTTCAGACTCTGATTCATATTCAGAGAAATCACCACTTTCACTGTCACTCTCTAATACACTTTGTCTCAGTTTTCCAAAACCCCCCTCCTCCTTGTCTGTGCAGACCTATTTTCCTGGCCATAATAATTACTGAGGACGAGTGAAATAATGTTAAGATAAACTTATTAAAACACAGTTGGTTACGTCATACTGACAGGAATTACAACCACCACATGTATACAAATGACATTTATGAGAAGGAAACTAAACTACATGCAGCAATGCAGCATAGTGAGCTGAGCTCATCATATGATTCATGTGCCAACAAGGCGCATGCGAGCCCTGATGCAAAGGGGTTAAGTGAAAAAGACATATTCTAACAGAGGAAACAATGCACAAAATTACTGCATCATTTGAATGTTCTTTAAGACCTGTTGCACATCCAGACAACTGCTGGACCTACAGAGTGTGATAATGGATAATAACACATTTATAACAATGTTACTATGAGTGTGTTCAGTGTGCACAGCTAGGCCAGACTCTGTGTAAGAACTTGGAAAGTAATATGAGTTGTTTGATAGGAAATATAACTTACTTAAGGGTGTTCTGTACGAGGAACCCTGCAACTATGCCCATTGTTGTGGGTAAACTTGCAGCACAAACACCGTCCCTCTTCAGCGTTTTCTCATCAATGTTTGAGGCGACCACCAGCGGCGGCGCACACTGAGGAACAAGAGCACCTTGTGAGACAACTGTCAAACATGCCAATTAATACAGGTTCATCTGTTTGGATATGCATAAAATTAAATGTTGTCATAAAAGCCAATGTGATTGTGGGATAAATTTCTTGCATGTTATATTATACTTAAAAGATGGGAGTTTTCATATATGATAATCAGGGGGCGGATTTTGATGACCTAAAAATGCTTGAAAAATGACCGATAAAATGGCTTAAAAATTCAGTGAAAATGACCTAATCATCTTAAAAAATGACCTAAAAATTGGCTTTCCTAACAGTTACTAATCAAAAGTTATACATTATAATTATAAATTAAAGAGTATTGAATTAATATGTGTACATAATTTTCAACATTAAAAAGTATAAAATAAGAACAAAATTCACGAATTAACTAGCAATTGAGTAATCCTAAAATAAATGTATTATGAAAAATTAAAATCATACCTTAAATTAACAGCTGTCCACTCCAATGCAGTAAATAACGGTGTACATCCGAAGATTCTCGAATGTGAAGGAACGACGGTTGTCGGCAAGGACATTGTTGTACTTCCGCACTTACTACAGGAGCATATTTGAACAGTGACAAGTCGCTGAGTGTCAATTCCTCTTGTATCTCCACAGATTTAAAACTTTCCCCTAGAAGTACTTTAACTATTGTGCAAAGAGTTTTGTATCCTGGATTTTTCTCTAACACATTTGTAAATTTCTTTAGAATCTTCTTGCCAATTTCACCAGCCACGATGTTCAATGCATCTTCAACTTTTTTAACCAAAGCTATAGCCTTGTCTAGTGCAATGCCCCTTTGTTGAAGATTTTGAATCATATATGGTAAACAACCAAAGTTTAACTTTATATAAGCTAAATGCCCCTTAATTCACTATCATTAAAAAGCTGTTGGACTACCTCAATCGCTATAGCATCTTCTGAGTCAAGGGAATTTACAAAGGACCTCACTATTTGAAAATGTTCACAAAAATAAAAACAAGCTTGTAGCCATGAGCCCCATCGTGTTGTTATTGGTTGTGGAGGTAACGGAACACCAGGGAAATGAGATTTGAAATTTTCTCTGCGTGCGGGGGATTTGACAAATATATTTTTAGTATTTGAAATAAGCGCATCTACTTGCGGAAAGTATGACCTCACTTCTTCCGCCACTCTGTGTAAGGCATATACCAAACAGGTTGCATGTATCATTAGTGGATAAAAGTCCTTGATTGATTTTGCCGCTTTAACCATATAAGGGGCGGCATCAGTAATAAAAAGCAGCACGTCCTCACACCGGATCCCATTCGGCCAAAGCAATGCAATGGAATTAGCGAACAGAATACATATGCTTGAATGATTTACTTTCTTTAACACTTCAGAAGTTAGCAAAAATATTTTCCTGGTCCATTCAGCTTTAGCGTCCCTACTATTACATTGGCTACGAACCGACCTTCAGTGTCCGTGCTTTCATCAATGGAGACATATTTTCTTTCCTGTGACGTACTCTCTTACATTTCGCATAGTTTCCTCACAGCACAATGGAATGTAATTCTTTCTTAATGTTGACATGTCCGATAAACAGCACCCCATGTGATGTTCCAGAAGGTTTTTCAGCTTAGCGTTATTTAGCTGTTTTAGAGGAATATTTGCAGACACAAACACGTCACATAACTCCTTAAAAAAACTCGGAACCTGTGCCAACATTTGATCCTACACTCTCAGAAATCAGCATTTGCACATTATTGGGCTTCTTAGAGTTTTCCACAGCCCGCTTATGTTTATCACGTCCGATATGCTGCTGCACTGTAAATCATTTCTCAGCTGCTACCTTAATTCCACAAGGCTTACAAAACAATATGGAACCATCTGTAGAAAATACTTCCTCCCCAAACTTGTTTACAATATTCTTTAATCTTGTTGCAACACTGGGCTTCACTTTCGGCATAATTGTATGGCACACCGCACTGTTACAAATCGGCTAGTTCACTGATCCATGTGCACAGTTGCAACTCCAAGTAGTGAGAGGCAATGAGAAGGGGAAGTCCCCTACGATGAATTTAACCTAATAATCGGAGCCCACGCGGTCAAGACTCAGGTCATTGCGAGAGATGACGCAATTTAAAAATTATTAATGTCCCAATATGTTTAAAAAATGACGGGAAAATGCCTTAAAATATTTAAAAATGACCTAAAACGTTAAAATAGAGAAAAATGACCAAAAAGGAAAAAAGATGGCATTTAATCAGAATCCGCGCCCTGATGATAATCAATAATGCATAACCTGCAAGGGCAATGTTGCCGAATATGAGCTTCTTGATGTGCAATGTCGCTAAACCATGCAGAAATACACTACTGGACAAAGAGGTCCAGAGAGGAACACACAAAATGGAACAGAAGCATGAAACAGTGGAATACAAGTGCAAACCAAATAGTGAATAATGTAAATAAAGGAGACCATTAAATGACAGTGTAATCACTAGTAATTTCCAGTGATATCCGATGCTTAAAGCATTCCATTTGTCAATCACTTGCCACTGTTCTAAAACTTTGTATTTCTTACATAAATGTACATAATGAAATATATTCCCATTTAAGATTATCTATGTACTGCAAAAATGCATAAGCATATGATTTCATTGCCGGAAGTTAGCTCCACTTATGTGCTCTTAGACGAATTGCCAACTATACAATTCCAACATTGTGCAAATTATGTGCTACTACCGCTGGCTACTTTCATTTCTCACGTGTTGGCACCCTAAGCCCATATTTGGCAAAATTACCCCTGAAAGTACAAATTAAAATGATAGATGATTAAAATGAATACTACAAAACAACAGAGGGTATAAAGTGGTTCTTTGGTATGTTAAATTTAAGAGTATGAGAAGAGTTCAAAAGGAATTTTGAGGTGGCTAATGTACCTAATCATGATTCCATGATATAGTAAAGCGCATTCCACCCTAAGAAGACAGTACACGTTAAATGGAGTGCAGTGTTGCAACATATACTAGTTGAGAATCTTTCTCCGCGAGCGACTCCAAGGTGGCCGGTGTCCTGTACTTAGTCCTTCAATTACTGCTTGACGGGCACTTTTAACTTTGGTATCCCTGCACGCCTTTGTCACTGTATGACCTAAATTTACAAATGACTCGTCTGTATAAACAATTGATTTCCCCTGGTCCCTAAACCTTTTTACGTCTTTTAGATATTTATGTCGCCATCTGATGATATCGTCTCTTTCTATTAATATGCACTTGTTACCCCTTCTTTCATATTCAAACCGCAAATCATGTAAAAACCGACTAAGAGTGGCCCTTGAGAAATTTGGTAGGGTCTCATCACTGTTGAATTGTGACAAAATTATATTCAGCGTGGGTGGAATATTTGCAAACTGTAAAGAATGAACAATTCGCTGCACTCCACCTTGCACTATTCAATCATATTGCGTTAACCTAGCGTTTTGTGTAGTCCGGCCCTTTTTGCTTTCCTTTTCGATGGCGTTCTTAGAGATCCTTTCATGAGTTCCTTTTTAATCATACACACTACTGCTTCTGAACACCCGATAGCCTTAGCTGTTTCTTTTACTGCCTTACACACATTTTGCTTCAAAAATAATCTAACACATTCATAATTATTTGGCGTTCCTTACTTCTTAATTTACCAACATATCGTCTCTTCCTAGCTTCCCCCTCCATAACTACAAATATTTACAAAAATATTAAACAAATAACGCAATAACAGCTCACAGTTACACACACAGCTTCTTTCGAATTAATGCTAGTGCTGCTCCTTATACTATCTTCTGTTCAGGCCTGGCGCGAGAATACGCTGAATAGATGAATACCTTTTGTTTGCCTTACTGGATAAAAAGAAAGAGGTTACTGTCTTTTGGTTTATTTTAAAAACTTTCTCCAACCCTCGTCAACATTTGTTCTCGCTGGTTCTCTGATGTAAACTCAATAACAAAAAAGTTTCACACTGCGTAACTTTTGCAGTGCACAGATATAAAATTTTCCGAAAACATTTAATTTAAAAAATTATAACACTTAACTGAGTAAACATAGAGAATTCAAAGTAGGCAGGTGGTAGCACTATGGTTTACTCTACCTAAGAAAAAAATATAGATGCATTCTAGCAGTTTGTTAGTTAGTGCGTAATGAGAATAGAAACAGCAAATATCGGACTTCTATTGAAAAAAACGTTTTCTGAAGAAATTTGGGCCTATAGAAATGTATAATGACTCTGAAAAGGATATAGCCTGATAGAGAAAAAAATTCTGCATAGGATAATGTGTTCAAATCTGAAATTTATAACAAATGAATATTTATACCATGCTATTAGGAATCTGGCAACAGCGCGAGGGTAGAAAAGGACGAGGCTAATGGCAACTTGTATGTGCTAGATAGAGACAGAGACGTCCCATTTAACTCCATACTGTCTTCTAGTATCAAACACTTGCACAAACAGGTTCGTGTTACGAAAAACATGCAGGAGTAAGAGGAGAAGCTATGACAAGGAGTCAAGACAACTGTCAGCAGAGATGCTGTCGTTCAAAAGCACCTCAAACTGTAACAATGTCTACGAGGCTATGTCATGAAGCTTGTTTCAATTTCACAACCATAACGTGCCAACAGATAACAGCTTCTTGGATATTCACAGACAAAGGCACTTTTCATGTCAGTAGGAGAGTAAACATGCACAACTACACAACAAAACCCAAATGTCTTCTACGAGCTAGAATGTATGGTATGGAGTGAGTCGCAATAAAGTGTATAACCATTCTTCTTGTGCAAAAGATAATACATCATGAATCTTGCTTGAATATGTTGCAGTTGTTTCCGTTGCCACAACTTGAGCAAGAGAATGTGAACATTGTATCCCAGCGAGATGGTGCACACACCTCAATGGGTGTGCAGTGTGTTGTGTTGTGCCCCAGACTCGCGAGATCATGTGGCATTCTGCTAAAGATACTGCCAATGCACAGAGATCCAGGAACACTGACGGACTGACTCAGCTTTTCAACAAATCACTCGCCTTAAGTTACAAAGGACATGGGCTGAATTACATCAGGGTTATGCTTTGTGATGACTGTACAGAGGCAATTGTGTTGGGGAATCTCCGTCTTTCAGTATTGTATACACAAAGTTCAGCAGGAAATGTTCTAGTGTTTTTATTTTATCCATATCCAAACAGCCACCCTGTATGTTCGTATTGTGAGGAAACACTTACCGCAAAGCAAGCAGTTTCTCCCGGGATGATGAGCTGTATGTGTCCTGATACAGCATTCTCTGACACTCCAGACTCAAACCACATCAGGTTTAGTTCATTACAAGCAGAGTTGATAGCCATCCGGGCCTCAAAGTTGTCGACACAGCTGAGTACAAGGTCCACTGGTCCTTGTGTCAGACTGCCCTTGCTGCAACAGACATACGCAGTCATCATAGCGGTCGCAAGTTAATGTCAACAACATCGCAAGCTTGTCAACACACCGACCTGAGCCTGTTCATGAAGTCCTGGAAGTTGTCAACAGTCGTTATATTGTAGTTATATGTTTCCATTGCAACATCAGGGTTTATAAAGGTTAGAGTCTTTGCTGCAGCCTCCACTTTGGAAAGCCCTGCCTGATGAGGTTGGAAAAACAATCTGTTCATGTTCGCCAACTCTACTTTATCATAATCAAAGAGGAGCAGCTGTAACAGAAATCCACGAGTTAATGTTGGAAGTTACAACTAGTAGAAGTATATCAATATAAAGGGTGGTGGGGTTAAAGTTCAGTATGACTAATGGAACTTTGATCAGCTCTAACGCTCATATTGCACAACTACAAGGTATACATGTAATTAGCAAGGATAGCTAATTATACTATACAAGTGCTCCCCTCAATGATAAGGGTGTTTTGAGTAGGCGTAGGGTTTCACGGCCGGTGTTCGAAATTCTAAAATAGTCTTCCGGGCTGATTTTCCGTGGTCTGCTGGAGTAACTTGGTCCAGACGTTTCGTCCACTACTGCGGTGGACATCATCGGTGGGTGGTCGAAGTGTTCTTGGTGAAGGTACTGTTGCGTCTGAGGCGTTGACTGTCTGGGATGCGGAATTTACACACGGAGTGGTCTTCTCTGATTGGCTCGGGGCTTGCTGAGGCAGTGCGGTTGGTGGGAGGGGGCTAGCTGCATCTCGGGCGCTACTAGATTCTGAATGGTTTGTGTTGCTTGACTGTCTGTGTTGTCTAATGTTATCGATGATGGGATACCAAGTTTTGTTGAGCTTAAGGGCTTCCTCTTTCCTATTGAAGTTATTGGCATGTTTATAAATTTCTATGGCTTCGCGCTGTAGTCGAGCATGGTAGTGTGAGATGTTAGATAGAATGCTGGTGTCCTGAAACTTGATGACATGCTCCCACCAACTGCACTGCCTCAGCGAGCCCCGAGCCAATCAGAGAAGACCCCTCCGTGTATAAATTCCGCATCCCAGACAGTCAACGCCTCAGACGCAACAGTACCTTCACCAAGAACACTTCGACCACGCCACCGATGATGTCCACTGCAGTAGTGGACGAAACGTCTGGACCAAGTTACTCCAGCAGACCACGGCAAATCAGCCCGGAAGACTATTTTAGAATAAGGGTGTTTGGCGAAAAAGATATAATACAGAAATTTACCACCTGTATAATGAGCCAGGTGTAATTGAAGTCATCAAAGCTAGCCAATTACGGTGGCTAGGACATCTGTTTAGAGGAGAGGACAGTAATCTCGCCAAAAAGATTGCATTTAACAACCTGCTATATGCTACAAGGAAGATAGGAGGACCGGCAAAAAGGTGGATGGATGATGTGAAGAATGACCTCAAGAAGATCAATGTGAGCCAATGGAAGAGAGTCATCAGGGCAGTCTTCTCCTGTTGCACCGGAGAAGAAGAAGAAGCTAATTCTACTGAGGACTTTATGCCACAAAGCATCGCCAGGATATAGAGGGGCACAACCTGCAAAGTGTAGCTGGGACATTCATTTGATTACTTATTGTCAAAGAGCAACAAAATTTGAATAGACATAGTCAAAGTACAATATTAACCTATTCATACATAAAATGTGCGTGTTAAAAATATGACAAAATTATCTATAAATTATGTATCTGAATAATGTCTTTAGCAAAGTTTTCATCTATACAAACTATTAATTAAAATTCACAAATTTACAATAAACTGTTTATCATTTCATAATAAATAAGAATGCAGGTAGTGAGTAAGTGTAATGCTAGGGTAATTGTTTACAAAATGGGCCACTCGAGAAGCAGTTTTTTTACTTATGCGGCGGATATTTAGCAAATAAATGTTTATAAACGAGTATAATATATGCTAGAATGATTGATCAATGTATTTACGTTGAAATTGTTGTTGATTACGATTTTGAAAGTTTTATTTGGCGGTTTTCGTTTTGCCCGTGTTAGGTTAGGTTTAGTGTGTGTATATGAGTGGGGTAAAAGGGTCCCGTGTTATCGAAATGTTTACAATTTGGACAGTGTTTATGCAATAATTTCAACGTAAATGCATTAATCAATCATTCTACCATATATTATACTCGTTTATACACATTTATTTGCTAAATATCCGCCGCATAAGCGAAAAGAACTGCTGCATCATAGGTACGGAATTTGCTCATAAATAAAAAACGAAGCTTGAGCGCACAATACGACTTTCAAAATCGTAATCAGCAATAAAAACTGCATCCATTGCACTATGTTTCATTAGTTTTCTCGAGCCGATTTTGTAAACATTTACCACATTTTCTATGGTTTTTTGAACAATTTTAGTGGAAGGGCCTGGATATTGTTAGGTAATTTATTAAAGAGCTTACGGCCGATATTGACGGTGGCCCTAGGCCGCAAAGCGTAGCCAAAACATCAGTATACCTAACACCCAATGATCGTAGGATCAATATGCAACCACCATTAGCCATACGGAACTACCACCGAGTGAGTGGTGATACTGACCTTGCCGATACCACAACGTGTCAGCATCTCGGCAGTAACACTGCCAACTCCACCAACACCAACTACCGCCACAGTGAACTCGCGTATTTTCTCGTAGTTGTCAACAATACCCATTCTCTTCAATGCCATTAGCCGGCTGTAATGAAAACTCCTTTTGTAACATGTTCGTTCAAAAACAAGTGTCTCAAAGCAAAACTAAACTGAAATACATACCTGTAAGGGTTAGAATCAACGACTTCTGATGACATTTGTGCAATTTCTTCTCTTACAGGCTGAATAGGTCCATTTTTCTGCCTTTCAATCTCTAATAGTTGTTCCAGTTGTCTAATTCTTAATTCTAGAGCTTCCATTCTTTCTGAAAATTATTTTCAAACAATACTTGACACTCGTCAACAGCTGTCAACTTTCCTTTCCCCGTCACCTGTTCAACATGTGGAATTCCTGTAGTTTCACGTCATTCCCAATAGATGGAGCATGATTATTTAAACAAAGCAGCCAATACGCATCTATTTCCACAGTATAGCGTTAATTTATTACAGAATTATTTCACACAATAAGAATTTTATGACGTATATTATGCAGTCCATATAAATTAATAATTAATTTTCAGTAATTTTATTTTACTGGGTGTTTTAAGTTAAACATTTTGTTTGTTAAGTTGGTCGTTCTGAAACCAGCAGTAGTGATTGCAGCTTTTGTCTTATGCGTGAGTGTCGATAGAGCATTGTGAGAAAAGGTTGTCATATGGATAAAAGAGAATTCGTGTAGGCTGTCATTCCTAGTGTGAATATTTTAACTTATGTATGCAAGAGTACCAGACCTTTGTGTGTTAACTATGGCTGTGATATACTGCAAGCAGGACTTTTAATGGTTATGTAAATAATGAAACGGAGCAAATATTGGTCAACTAGCTAATTCTTAAACATTTTCAACCATGTCTTCTGCAGACGAAGATTCCAGTGTACGAGTGGCGGTCAGGTAATTATCTATTCCTACTTTTGCTGTAATAGAGTGTAAGTGACGGAAAAAATTAGTTGATGCTTCAGCATAATACATTTTATTCATATTTTGTCTTGATTTCTGTTACATGCAGAACTTCCTGAACTTCTATACAGAAACTAAGAAATGACGTTTCACTATCGCGGTAGTAAATTTGCCTGTATTTTTTTTTAACAAGATATTATGCGTAGAATTTTTTTTAAGTTACGTTTTAAATTTCTTGCCATAACGCGTATTTAGATCCAGGAAGTTTCCATGTGTGATTTTGAATAAAAACTGTGCTATGGAGTTACTGAATAATCGAACGAATTTTGTGATATTTCTATTTCTGTTCGAAATTGAGCAGACGGGTCCATATAGAGTGGTGTTTCTCAATCTTTTTGGGCGTGCGCCCCCTTCGCGTCCTTAAATTAGTTCACGCCCCCTAATAAATTATTGATCTACAAATGCTAAAGTTTGCTGCAAGCGCTAACAACAAAGAATATTTTATAATTCCTTTATTACAGATGTTTAGTAATGATCGCCCACTATTATCTCTCGATTACTATCCAGGAATCCCTAACGCAGCTTCCATACGGAACCGGCGTCTACCTTCTTAACATTTCAGTCTAAGATAATAGTGTTTAAAAATGCATCAAAACTTAAAAAAAAAAAAAAGAAAAAATGAATGAGAGGACAAAGTGGTGGTCAAATTGAAGTAGGGAAAGAATTCATTTTATGTGACTTATATTCTCAAGTAATGAAAGCCGGAAAGCCCAATCTAAATGCAACCAAGAAAGTCTTTCTACAGTGTTTGGGGACATTCTAGTGGTTCTAAATAGTGACAAAAGTGTTACTCCATTTCACAATGTACCTCTTGTTGAAATTACTTTACCAAACATTAAAATAAGTTGTTATATATTTTGTAAACCTTTTTTCTCATTTAGTTGCCTGACAAATCAGCGAAAATAAAGATGGACGTTCCCATTGTTGCGTAGTCTTAGAAAACGCAAACTCGTTTTAGATATACCTACAGGCATTAAGAAGTTACATAATGCTGCACATTTAACTTCACTTGGGTGTCTTAAACATGTTTTCAATCAATTATTTTCAATTAAATTCACATTATATATGGATATATGTACATATTGACATTGTGGGTACAGCAGCGTCCTGCGCGGATTGTTAGAAGAATGAAAGAATAAAAAGCGAGACAGACTCGCAGCCGTGGAAATGATATGTATCCCCAACAGTGTTACGGATGGAGCAATATTGCCACGAAATGGCTCCAACATACTAAATCCTGATTCCATGGGGCAACAGCTTGGCTAGGTACCTACTTACCTACCGTCTGTATAACGTGAACTTAATTGATTGAAAACGTGTTTAAGACACTCGAATGAAGCGAAATCTGCAGAATGATGCAAGTTCTTAATGTCTGTACATATGTATATCTAACACGCGCTTACCTTTTCTAAACAATGGGAACGTCCATCTTTATTTTCGCTAATTTGTCCGGCAACTGAATGAGAAAAAAGGCTTTCCTTAATATACATATAAGGAAGTTGTTTTGATATTTGGTAAAGTAATTTGAAGAAGGGACGAGGCCAAGCTGCTATTATACCAAATAACCACTTATATTATTAAATTCTTTGCATTAATATATGAACATTAAGTTAAATTTAAGAATGTAATTAGTTAACAAATTTGGTACGCGTGATTGTGAGCTATGCGTTTACATGTTAATTGAGAATTGGTGAAAGTGGAATACTAGGAACAGAATTGAAAGAATGATAAAAGTGAAAGAAAATGATATAATTATCTTGGGAAACGTCTTCCTTTGTATGGTGTAAGGACAACAGACGTGGCCATGTTATCTGTACTGCGCATGCGCTATGAGGACTGCCAGCCTAGATTCCACAGCTTGGTTTCAGTATCCCTCGATTACACTGAACCAATTGGCGATATTTGTTAGCCATTGTTGGCAGTTCTGCATTTGCACAAGCTTAAACACCTGAAGGAAGAGTGGCATCTATAAGGAAACTTGGAAATAATTTTCAGAATTAAATGTCTCAGTTTGTGTGCGCGCGCGCGCGCGCGCGCGCGTGTGTGTGTGTGTGTGTGTGTGTGTGTGTGTGTGAGAGAGAGAGAGAGGGATAGGGATAGGGGGGCGGGACTATTTATTTTGACGGTACTAATTGTAAGGAAGTGTTAGTCAAATTAAGGAAATGTGTTATGTAATCTTTGGTTTAAACAGAAACCATTTCTGCTTGCCTTTAATTCTTGCTTACGCTTTGGACAATATAAAGCAAAGAGTGAAGTAATTGTATTGTATTACATCTTGTTCTTTGGATCCTAGAATGAGCCAGGCTCAAGGATATAGAACACGTCACACAACCATGCAATTTCATACAGTTTCTTTTCCCAACGTGTGTGTGGTGTTTAACGCCCGTTTTTACTACTACGGCACCACAGGCGGTGACACTGATGATACATGGAATGAAGATGGAGCACCGGTGGAATGAGATGGCGGGGGAAACCGGAGAACCCGGAGAAAACCCGCCCAGACGCAGCTTCGTCCACCACGAATACCACATGCGGGTCCCTGGGATCGAACCCGGGCCGCCTAGGTGGTAGGCGAGCGCGCTAACCGCTCGGCCACGGCGCCGCCCTTTTTTTTTCCCCAACACCTAAACACAATTATAATAGGGTTCAACTAGTGGTTGAAAGAACTAATAGTATAGTATTCCTTTATTCTGTAAATAGAATGTGCTAGCAAAAACTTTCTCAATTCCTTTTTAAATCTTAAACAGTCTGTTGGGTTACACAGTAATTTTAAAGCTAAAGGAAGACCATTATATATTTGTATGGCGGAGTAGCAGAGACCTTTCTGATAAATGTACATGGAGTTACATGGCCTGTGTAAGTAATTTCTGTGTCTAGTGCTGTGGCTATGTACAAGAGAATTGAATTTAAAGGCATTGTAGTTATCAACCACATAACACATAAGTGAAAAATCTGATGTGTTGCACTCACATGACTTTCTCTACTTTTGTGCTAACCATTCTTACAAACTCTTATTTCTATATCTTCTTCGTGTTAGTTAAAATAAACATTTGCACAATTTATCTTCTTGCTTATTTCCTTGTAGGTGCAAGGGGAATAGGTAGGTGTTCGGCTATTGGGTTTAGTTCCCTTTCTGTCGTGTAGAGGACGCTTTCGCTGTGCGGCGGCGGCGGCGGCGGCGCCGTGGCCGAGCGGTTAGCGCGCTCGCCTACCACCTAGGTGGCCCGGGTTCGATCCCAGGGACCCGCATGTGGTATTCGTGGTGGACGAAGCGGCGTCAGGGCGGGTTTTCTCCGGGTACTCCGGTTTCCCCCGCCATCTCATTCCACCGGTGCTCCATCTTCATTCCATGTATCATCAGTGTCACCGCCTGCGGTGCCGTAGTAGTAAAAGCGGGCGTTAAACACTACAAACAACAAACATGTGCGGCGGCGGAGGGGAAACGGAGGGGAAGTGACTGTGTCAGTGTCAGTGGCAGTGGCGGTTGTCGGTCACGCACGGATGTGTTTCCGACAAAATTTTATGAATTATTTATTCATTCATTCAGGCATTCATTTGGTTATTTAGGATATTATTATATTATTTCTTTCGATTTCAATTTCTCTATTACGTATATTAAGTCGGGGAGTTGTTGTATTTCACCAAAAAATTCCATGTAGGGATTTCACCGGAAATATGTTTTGAGGTCCCTTGAATAAAAAAATTGATTTTTTTCACAAAAGTTCACCGGAAATATATGTTTTGAGGTCCCCTGAATAAGTAGATTAAAAACCAAAGTTATTTATAATATATAAATGCGACACGAAGATTTAAAAGAAAAGTTCTTCTTTAACCTAATCTACCCTTTACATGGAACATTTTTCTTAAGCTTTTATTGGCTTTATCACGTTTTTGTGAAAGAAAAATGAAATTACAAGTCGTATGGGAGCGTAGTAAAATCATTTCGTGCGCATTAATACGGATATGGTGTGTAATAAACACTGGGAAGGAGTTGTAAAACGTGACAGTTAACCGTTCTTCTTCCTTACCTGATTACCCTCCCCTTATGTAAGTCTTACAAGCCAGTGCTTAGGGTCAGGCGCCTATCGGGGAGCACAGGAACCTATGGACCGGACAGAGTGAACACCTGGAAGCGGGTGGTCAGCCCAGCACCAGTATGATGATGAACAGGATGATATGAAATGCAGGCGAAATGCATGATTTGAAAGGTGATGATGGAACAATTGGTGGAATTAGTTAGTGGCGAGGGAAACAGGAGAACCCGGAGAAAACCCGACCAGACGCCGCTTCGTCCACCACAAATCCCACATGCGACTCCCTGGATTCGAACCCGGGCCGCCTAGGCGGTAGGCGAACGGTCTAACCGCTCGGCCACGGCGCCGCCTTGTCAATTAACTCCAGACAGAAAATTCTGAGAAATTTCTGCTGCCAAGTTACATTCTTATTAAGTATCTATTCGTTGCACACTTTTACTGTTTTATTCAATATTTGAAATTCGGGTGTTCTAAAAACCTTACAGCTATAAGAAATGCATTTTAATGCAGAACATCTTATTTCAAGTTAAATGTGTTCAGGATCACTCATAAAATATAAATTAATACTAGAGGGAGATGGGTTTCTGAAGAAAATGTTGAAGTCCCCGCGCACTAGGGTGACCCAATAGCCGAACTCTGCAATCGCTCGCCTCGCAAGGAAAATATGCCAAGTCCTCGCGCATGCGCACTAACGTCACCCAAGAGCCGAACTCTGCAATCGCTCGCTTCGCAAGGAAAATATTCTAAGTCTCCGCGTACATAAGGTTGGGAAACTTGAACTCTCCCTTTCACACACATTCTTCTGAGTGTTGCAAGTCAAAATGAAGCCGTGAATTTTATTGAAATGTCACTTTTCTTATTACACGATCTCTAGACATACAAAGGACCGAGAAAGTCACTTGAGTATACACCAAAATATTTATTTACTTTCTCTACTTCCTACTTACTGTTACTTGGGGAAATATTATATTCCACTCGAAAATTCGATATTGAGATTTCACCGCAAATACTTGTTTTGAGAACCCCTGAATTACAAAATGAAAAGAAACATAAAGCATATTTTTCTGCTACTACCACTTAGTTGGGGAAGCATATTTCAACCTAAAAATTCGACATCGACATTTCACCAGAAATACGTGTTTTAAAACTTTGGAAAGGTCTGTGTGTGAGAGGTGTCTCTCTGTTTTGAATACTCGCCGAACCCACAAAAATGGTTTTCATGAGTATAAAGTTTTGCATAAGATCTTTTCCTTTGGTCATATACTGTACACACACACACACACACACACACACACACACACACACACACACACACACACACACACACACACACACACACACACACACACACACACACACACACCCACACCCACACCCACACCCACACACACCCACCCACCCACCCGCACACCCACACACACACCCACCCACCCGCACACCCACACACACACCCACCCACCCACCCGCACACCCACACACACCCACCCACCCACCCGCACACCCACACACACCCACCCACCCACCCTCACACCCACACACACACCCACCCACCCGCACACCCACACACACACCCACCCACCCGCACACCCACACACCCACACACACCCACACCCACACACACACTTTAAATGCAATATTTGGTTTCGGGTCGGCTTATACACGTTATGATTAATTATTCACATAACATTGAAAAAAATTACAAGTAAAATGTCGGTGCTGGTTTTATATGCGTAAATACATGGGAATTTTATGTGGAATGTGATAGTTATAGTCAGGGCCCAAGTTTTTATCACATGTCGTAATTTTTGTTTGTGTTTTACTTTCGTGGAAAATATAAGCAAAGCACGATTTTATCAATGATGTTTAATATTATACAGTTCTCATTGGTCATATGAAGTCATATTTGGCTTTTCTTTTTAACGCCTTTTGTCTTTTTCTTATCATTTTTATTTTCTCTAGTAGAGGAAGTATTGTATTCTACCCAAAAAATTCGATGTCGGGATTTCGCCGGAAATATTTCAAATATTGGATAAAACAGTAAAAGTGTGCAACGAATAGATACTTAATAAGAATGTAACTTGGCAGCAGAAATTTCTCAGAATTTTCTGTCTGGAGTTAATTGACAAGGCGGCGCCGTGGCCGAGCGGTTAGACCGTTCGCCTACCGCCTAGGCGGCCCGGGTTCGAATCCAGGGAGTCGCATGTGGGATTTGTGGTGGACGAAGCGGCGTCTGGTCGGGTTTTCTCCGGGTTCTCCTGTTTCCCTCGCCACTAACTAATTCCACCAATTGTTCAATCATCACCTTTCAAATCATGCATTTCGCCTGCATTTCATATCATCCTGTTCATCATCATACTGGTGCTGGGCTGACCACCCGCTTCCAGGTGTTCACTCTGTCCGGTCCATAGGTTCCTGTGCTCCCCGATAGGCGCCTGACCCTAAGCACTGGCTTGTAAGACTTACATAAGGGGAGGGTAATCAGGTAAGGAAGAAGAACGGTTAACTGTCACATTTTACGACTCCTTCCCAGTGTTTATTACACACCATATCCGTATTAACGCGCACGAAATGATTTTACTACGCTCCCATACGACTTGTAATTTCATTTTTCTTTCACAAAAACGTGATAAAGCCAATAAAAGCTTAAGAAAAATGTTCCATGTAAAGGGTAGATTAGGTTAAAGAAGAACTTTTCCTTTAAATCTTCGTGTCGCATTTATATATTATAAATAACAACTTTGGTTTTTAATCTACTTATTCAGAGGACCTCAAAACATATATTTCCGGTGAACTCATGCTCTAAGGGGAGTGAAGGGCAGCGAGAGATATTCCACGCAGTGTAACCTGAGTTTTGCAAACATCCGCGCAAACGTTACTCTGCTGGTGACCTTGCCAAATCACTTCCAATATTATTCGCGCTGTTTACTCGCTGCTAATTTCTCTTAATTTCTTTTGTAAAACCGAACTTGTCACCAGTTTTATGTGGGAAGTAATGGTAAAAGTAATGTAGAAGCAGATAATCCTCGACCTAGGAGTGTTGTGAAATCTGCTATGATATTGTGTTGTATTCAGAGTGACAGTTCTGTGTGTGTGTGTGTGTGTGTGTGTGTGTGTGTGGGAAGTAATGGTAAAAGTAATGTAGAAGCAGATAATCCTCGACCTAGGAGTGTTGTGAAATCTGCTATGATATTGTGTTGTATTCAGAGTGACAGTTGTGTGTGTGTGTGTGTGGGAAGTAATGGTAAAAGTAATGTAGAAGCAGATAATCCTCGACCTAGGAGTGTTGTGAAATCTGCTATGATATTGTGTTGTATTCAGAGTGACAGTTGTGTGTGTGTGTGTGTGTGTGTGTGTGTGTGTGTGTGTGTGTGTGTGTGTGTGTGTGTGTGTGTGTGTGTGTGTGTGAAGTAATGGTAAAAGTAATGTAGAAGCAGATAATCCTCGACCTAGGAGTGTTGTGAAATCTGCTATGATATTATGTTGTATTCAGAGTGACAGTTGTGTGTGTGTGGGAAGTAATGGTAAAAGTAATGTAGAAGCAGATAATACTCCACCTAGGAGTGTTGTGAAATCTGCTATGATATTGTGTTGTATTCAGAGTGACAGTTGTATGTGTGGGAAGTAATGGTAAAAGTAATGTAGAAGCAGATAATACTCCACCTAGGAGTGTTGTGAAATCTGCTATGATATTGTGTTGTATTCAGAGTGACAGTTGTGTGTGTGTGGGAAGTAATGGTAAAAGTAATGTAGAAGCAGATAATCCTTGACCTAGGAGTGTTGTGAAATCTGCTATGATATTGTGTTGTATTCAGAGTGACAGTTGTGTGTGTGTGGGAAGTAATGGTAAAAGTAATGTAGAAGCAGATAATCCTTGACCTAGGAGTGTTGTGAAATCTGCTATGATATTGTGTTGTATTCAGAGTGACAGTTGTGTATGTGTGTGTGGGAAGTAATGGTAAAAGTAATGTAGAAGCAGATAATCCTCGACCTAGGAGTGTTGTGAAATCTGCTATGATATTCTGTTGTATTCAGAGTGACAGTTGTGTATGTGTGGGAAGTAATGGTAAAAGTAATGTAGAAGCAGATAATCCTCGACCTAGGAGGGTTGTGAAATCTGCTATGATATTGTGTTGTATTCAGAGTGACAGTTGTGTGTGTGTGTGGGAAGTAATGGTAAAAGTAATGTAGAAGCAGATAATCCTCGACCTAGGAGTGTTGTGAAATCTGCTATGATATTCTGTTGTATTCAGAGTGACAGTTGTGTATGTGTGGGAAGTAATGGTAAAAGTAATGTAGAAGCAGATAATCCTCGACCTAGGAGTGTTGTGAAATCTGCTATGATATTGTGTTGTATTCAGAGTGACAGTTGTGTGTGTGTGGGAAGTAATGGTAAAAGTAATGTAGAAGCAGATAATCCTCGACCTAGGAGTGTTGTGAAATCTGCTATGATATTGTGTTGTATTCAGAGTGACAGTTGTGTGTGTGTGTGTGTGTGTGTGTGTGTGTGTGGGAAGTAATGGTAAAAGTAATGTAGAAGCAGATAATCCTCGACCTAGGAGTGTTGTGAAATCTGCTATGATATTGTGTTGTATTCAGAGTGACAGTTGTGTGTGTGTGTGGGAAGTAATGGTAAAAGTAATGTAGAAGCAGATAATCCTCGACCTAGGAGTGTTGTGAAATCTGCTATGATATTGTGTTGTATTCAGAGTGACAGTTGTGTGTGTGTGTGGGAAGTAATGGTAAAAGTAATGTAGAAGCAGATAATCCTCGACCTAGGAGTGTTGTGAAATCTGCTATGATATTGTGTTGTATTCAGAGTGACAGTTGTGTGTGTGTGTGGGAAGTAATGGTAAAAGTAATGTAGAAGCAGATAATCCTCGACCTAGGAGTGTTGTGAAATCTGCTATGATATTGTGTTGTATTCAGAGTGACAGTTGTGTGTGTGTGTGGGAAGTAATGGTAAAAGTAATGTAGAAGCAGATAATCCTCGACCTAGGAGTGTTGTGAAATCTGCTATGATATTGTGTTGTATTCAGAGTGACAGTTGTGTGTGTGTGGGAAGTAATGGTAAAAGTAATGTAGAAGCAGATAATCCTCGACCTAGGAGTGTTGTGAAATCTGCTATGATATTGTATTCAGAGTGACACTTGTGTATGTGTGGGAAGGAATGGTAAAAGTAATGTAGAAGCAGATAATCCTCCACCTAGGAGTGTTGTGAAATCTGCTATGATATTGTGTTGTATTCAGAGTGACAGTTGTGTGTGTAAAACAGATCTTTATAGGGTAAGTGAAACAAAGAAACCTAAAGAGGCTCTTAAATTGGACACGTTTGTGGTTTTATTGGGCCACATTGTCGTTTACTTGCCTCCATACATGTGTGATCTCAATCCCATAGAACTAGCTTGGGCCTAAGTAAAATGAATACTTAAAGAAATGCAACAGCCGACTTATTGTTACAGGAATTGCACGATTTAACGCTCAAGGATTTATCACTTAACACCAACAGACTGGCGGTGTTTTTGAAAAATGTAGAAAATGGAGAAAATGATGAGTGGAAGAGAGACGAAGTAGTTGAAAACATCATTTATGTTTTATAAGCTAAATATACTGTATGAACTGAAAATAACATTTAAATTGCACTATTTTGAGAGAGTTGTTTGCTTTAATCTAGCGTGAATGCACGTTGCAAGTTTGGCACCATTGCCGTAAAGGCGATTAGAAGCACATCTCCTGTTTCATATGTCACTGTTGAATGACGTACTGACTGGCTGCATCCTGTAGGAGAGAAGATAAACGCGGTGTGTATATCTACTAATAATCAAGACATGGTAGAGAGCGTTATACGAATGGAAAGTAATCTTCTTTTCCTTTAACATTTGTTAAATACTAAAATTTGCAACGTGTTAAGGTTTCCTTGGTTAATACTCGTACTATGTGGTGCCCTCCAAGGCAACCTTAGTGTTGCACATTCGCCTTCTCAGGGAAAACCTCGGACCTGTTCTGTTACCACGGCACACCAGCGCTAAATGCGGGCACCTTCAGGTTCAACAAACTTGTGACTTCCTCGGTATTTCACCGGAAATATAGGTTTAGAGGCCCCCCTGAATCCAAAAAGGTACTATTTAAAAAAACGATATTAATTTTTGTTGCTGCATACAAGCAAAAGTAAATAAATGAAGAAATAAATGATAAGTGGAATAACTAAGTAATTGTATAAATAAAGTAGCATATTTTCCCTCGAACTCAAACTACGATAATTGTTTAATTTACCTTTACTAGCCTATTGCTGAACATAGGAATAGAACAAGAATATAGACTGAAATATAACCCTTTTATCACCATAATATGTATTGTCACTTGTAAACCATGTCGTAAATATGTTCATTTCTAGTTTCTAAACATGATCAATTGTAACAAAAGAGTAATTTATTTAATCACCGAGATCTTTATTCTCACAAATGCATCCTTATTATAAATCACTATATACAAACATATATACACAATGTCCCAAAGTTAGATTTATAACTGCTGTCTCACCAGCAGGGATCTTTCCTATCTCCGTGTTCCTGTCTCAGGGTTTTCGGCGCGGTACCCGACTTGTGTGCTCTTCGGAGGTCTCAGGACGCTCCCTACTGCCCCCATGTGTAGCCTTAGGTATGGAGCCCGTCCACACATCATGTACACCCACGTAGCTCCTTGAGGGCATGGTCGGTGTTAATCTCCCGACGGCCGCGTGCCGTCGGGTTAATGTTACCGCTGACGGAACCCCGGTGTAATCAACCCGAAGTCCTCTGAATCCACGCTGACTCCGTTGAGACAACCTGGCTTAAAGCGGGGAGCCACAGGCGGTTATTCCTGTGGTGGGGGCATAAAGCCGAGGTGTCACGTGGTGAACGGTTTACCCATGCTGACAAGCAGTGTTGATCGGAGGGTAGTCCCTCTGAAGTACGCTTTGGGGTCAGTCACGGAGGGGTCTCCATGGCGGCACAGACCGTGGAGATTGTGGTGTCCTTTATCCTTTGACCCCCGGATGGAAGGCTGACGCCGACGGTTCCGGAAGGGGGTCCAAACCAATCATGCATCCGCGCAAAACCTCCTTTACTGATGCTTTCTTGGTTATGACCTTGGCAAGTGATGGAAAATCGATGAAGGATATTAGCCCATTTTATATAAAGTGACTAGTGAACCGTACAACGCTCGTTTTACGGAGGCAGAGCTAGCCCATGCTTTGTGTCTCGCGAAGGACTTTTCTCGTGGGCCTGATGACATTCACCGACAAATGCTGCTTCATCTTCCACCTGAGGCTTTCACCTTCCTGTTGAACATCTACAACCGCATCTGGCTTCAGCAGGTTTTCCCTTCTTCCTGGCGCGAGGGTACTGTCATCCCTATCCCTCGCCCGGGAAGGACCGGACACTTCCCTCTAGCTACCGCCCTATCTGCCTGACGAGTGTCGTTTGTAAGACCTTGGAAGTAATGATTAACACTCGCTTAGTGTGGTTGCTAGAGACAAATAACCTGCTGAGCAATGTTCAGTGCGGTTTTCGTCGTCATCGCTCGAGTGTCGACAACCTTACTCGCATGGAGGCATTACATACAGAATGCCTTTCTCATGAAGCAGCATGTCGTGGGGGTCTTCTTCGACCTGCAGAAGGCTTACGACACTACATGGCGCTATGGTATCCTCCGTAATTTACACGACTACGGTTTACGCGGCCATCTATCTCTCTTTGTTTTTAATTTTTTACAACTTCGCCGACTTCGTGTCCGCATTGGCCATACACTTTCACAAGAACGAATCCAGGAGAATGGTGTATCCCAGGGGTCGATTCTCAATGTAACGCTTTTCGCCGTGGCCGTCAACGGCATTCCAGTGTTGCTCGTAGCGGAATCCCAATGTCACTAAAAAAATAAAATAATATTTGCCAGCTATGTCCAGGTGCCTAATTTCATATATCTGGACGTAGTGTGCGGATATTTTGATTTATTGAAGCTTATTAATTACAATTTGTTCACAATAGTATGTGCAGAAGTTACTAACCTAAATTAAACTAAATAACAACTGTATGTTGACGACTTTGCGATATACTAGCGCTCTCATAGTTCAGAGCACATCGAGCGTCAACTGCAGCTGGCTATAACATCCATCGCCGAGTGGGTATTTCGCACCAGCTTTCAGTTCTCCCCTACGAAAACACAGTGTGTCCACTTCCATCGACTTTGTGGCGTACACCCGGCTCCTGATCTTTATTTGCGTGGCATGCGTCTTCCATTTGTTCCGCACTTGAAGTTCTTGGGCTTACATCTCGACACTAAACTTACATGGGAGCACCATATTCGTTATCTGCGTGCTTCCTGCGATCGTTCGCTTCGGGTGCTCCGGGTTTTATCTGGGGCATCTTGGGGCGGCGATCGCACGGTCATGCTGAGGTTGTATCGCTGACTGGTCCGGTCCAAATTAGACTACGGCTGTTTTATCTATGGCTCTGCATCCGCCTGTAAACTCCGCCTTTTAGACACAATACATCACACTGGTATCCGTCTCGCTACTGAGGCTTTTCGCACCAGTAGGGTCGCTTGTCTGTATGCTGATTCTGGCGAACCCCCACTGTCTGTCCGACACTCGTTACTATGTTGGACGAAGCGGCGTCAGGGCGGGTTTTCTCCGGGTGCTCCGGTTTCCCCCGCCACCTCATTCCACCGGTGCCCCATCTTCATTCCATGGATCATCAGTGTCACCGCCTGCGGTGCCATAGTAGTAAAAGCGGGCGTTAAACACAACGTTACTATGTTCCTACATGGCAAGTTTGGCCGCTCATCCAGGTCATCCTTCGTTTCCACCTGTATTGCGTCCAGACCTAGTGTACCGTTATACGCGGAATACAACTATCTCCCGTCCAAGCGGCATCAGGTTTCGAGAACTGCTGGCCGCACACGATCTACGATTGCCAGCTGTAGAGCGGCATTCGCATGGCCGATGCCCTCCATGGCAGCTCTAGCGTGCACTCTTTGACCTGGAGCTGTCGAGCTGTGCGAAGTTAGCTACCCCTCACTCGGTGTTTCACCAACTTTTCACCGCAGTTCTGGGCCGATACCGGATTTATACTCCGGTATTTACTGATGGCTCACAGATGGGTAGTGCGACGGATTCCGCTTTTGTATGCCATGGCGACGTTCGCAAGTACCGCCTTCCAGACGCCAGTTCAGTATATACCGCCGAGCTGTTTGCCATATTTTATTTCCTTCTTTTTATCTCCAGTTCAGGTCCTGGAAGTTTTATTATCTGTTCCGACTCTTTTAGCGCTCTCCAGGCCCTGCAACAGTTTATCGGCACCTCGGCATTGATTATTAAAATTCAGACGTTGATCTCGCAACTACTGTCTCGCGGATACCAGTTTGTTTTTACGTGGATCCCAGGCCATGTGGGTATTCCGGGCAACGAGGCAGCGGATGCGGGTGCAAAGTCTGCATGCCGCCTTCCGGAATATTCCACCCGTACGCTACCCTATGTAGATGCGCAGAAATATTTTCGTCGCCATCTATTTACTCACTGGCAGCAATCTTGGGAAGCGTTAGCTGGCACTCAGTTACGGACAATAAAGGACACTGTACAATCCTGGCAGACCAGCTGCAGGGATTCCAGGCGTGAGGAGGTGATTTTAACCCGCCTGAGGATAGGCCACACTCGAGCCACGCATGGACATCTATTTCGTTGTGATCCGGAGCCTGTCTGTCGGACGTGCAATGTTCCACTCCGTAGCACATGCCCTTCTTGATTGTCCGCAATACGGTCGTGAGCGTTAGTCCCTTGGCCTGGGCCTTACACTGTGATCTGTTTTAAGCAACGACGCAGTAGCTGTCAATGCAGCACTGCGGTTTGTTGCCAAGATTGATTTTTGCAAGCAAGTGTAAGTTGCTTTTATCTTGGCAGATATTGACTCTTAGTTTTAAAGATTTTATCAGTTTTAGGTTTTAGAAAGTTATGTATTTACCAGTTGTTAACTTTTAACTGTTTTAGCTCTCGGTTTTAGATATTTTAACAGTTTTTAGTTATTTTAACTTTCACCTTTTAGCTTTTTAGGGTAAGGTTGTATTTTTCGCTTGTTTTATTCTTTGGACTTAGGGCCCTAATGACCTAGCTCTTGACGGGCCCTTAAACAATACTCACTCACCCAAAGTTAGATTGACAAACTCTGGCAGCTGATGGATAACATTATTTTAAACACTTTTTGTTAAGGAAAGCTTTTTGTTGCGGTGCTTCGTTTAAGCGCTAGACGAGTTATTGTCATAGATGACTGTCTGACACCCAGTTTAAGTATTTACAGCAAAATCAACAATGTGAATTAGTATTGCACTTATCTTAGTAAGTCACACAGTCTTAATACAAGAAACAGACACAGAACACACAAATATCTCATTGTTTACAGTTAATCATAGCTTTACTGTTCAAAATTAGAGGGACAAAGTTTTAAAGCAGAAAAATTGGTACTCTTTGTGAGTACAGCAAAATAGGGCACGTCGATGCACTCTGTTTTAATCGCAATGGGCGTGCGTTGCAACATTTACTTGAAATAGTAAAGCTGTGATTAACTGTAAACAATGAGATGTTCGTGTTTTGTTTATGTGTTCTGTGTTTGTTTCTTGGATTAAGATTGTGTGCCTTACTAGGATAAATGCAGTACTAATTCACATCGTTGATTTTGCTGTAAATACTTAAACTGGGTGGGAGGCAGTAATCTATGACAATAACTCGTCTAACACTTAAACGAAGCACCGCAGCAAAAACCTTCCTGAACAAAAAGTGTTGAAATAATGTTATCTATTAGCTGCCAGAGTTTGTTGGTCTAATTTTGAAACTAGCTCTACTTAGTAATGCGGTTTCCATTATTAGCGCTTTTAAGAACCTATGTACCTAGTAGAGCAAGGTTTCCTGGCCACCATGCATGTGCGCACGCGCATCAAGCCAGCACGCTTTGTGATCGCTAATGTGGACACGCCTCGATAGACCCCAGAAAACGAAGATTTTGTTTGGAGCTGTGTGGTTGGAAGGAATACGACCTCTCACGTTTTCTCCTTGTGCAGAACTGAAGAACCTTTCCTCCCATTCTATTGGGAAAGTAAGCAAGCTTTGGTGGATTATTTGCAGGGGATACAGGGTAGCCAATCCATGAGTAATGAACCAACCGCACGTGCTGGCTACCATAGCCTGAGATGTGATCACGATTACCTGAATGGCAAACAGTGTGACGATCGGCCTAGAAATGCAAAGAAGCCTCACTGTCCCAGTAATGCTTGAAGATCTATGGGCATTGCTACGAGTCAATACAAAACATTTTACATCAGCAGTTAGACGTGAGAAAACTTGGTTGACGATGGATTCCACATAAACTGACTCGCGATCAAAAGCAGCACATTGATTGGTGCAGAAAAAAAACCAGAAAATAGGGCGATACTTCAAATTTGGTTTGCAATATTGCTATTGATGATGAATCTTGGATTTACTTTTGTCATCTTGAAAAGAAAAGTTAATCGGCTCAATGAGTTTTCGAACAGGAGCCAAGTTCGTACGTAAGTTGGACAAATTCGCAGTGCTGCTCTTTGTTCTGAAACGGGCCACATTGCTGCATAGATAGGCGTAACGCTACTGCCAGTTGCTACCCAAATGTCTCATTAGCGCAAATGTTTGAAAAAGTTGGTGAGAACGCCCAAAAGGAAAACCAACTGTACCTCATCACAACGCATCGTCGAATGGAAATTAGCCTATTATGGGGCGGTGCTTATCTTCCCTGCATGATGCTGACACCTGCTGGAAAGTAGCCTAATATGGGGTGGTGCTTATCTTCCCTGCATGATGCTGACACCTGCTGGAAAGTAGCCTAATATGGGGTGGTGCTTATCTTCCCTGCATGATGCTGACACCTGCTGGAAAGTAGGCTAATATGGGGTGGTGCTTATCTTCCCTGCATGATGCTGACACCTGCTGGAAAGTAGCCTAATATGGGGTGGTGCTTATCTTCCCTGCATGATGCTGACACCTGCTGGAAAGTAGCCTAATATGGGGTGGTGCTTATCTTCCCTGCATGATGCTGACACCTGCTGGAAAGTAGCCTAATATGGGGTGGTGCTTATCTTCCCTGCATGATGCTGACACCTGCTGGAAAGTAGCCTAATATGGGGTGGTGCTTATCTTCCCTGCATGATGCTGACACCTGCTGGAAAGTAGCCTAATATGGGGTGGTGCTTATCTTCCCTGCATGATGCTGACACCTGCTGGAAAGTAGCCTAATATGGGGTGGTGCTTATCTTCCCTGCATGATGCTGACACCTGCTGGAAAGTAGCCTAATATGGGGTGGTGCTTATCTTCCCTGCATGATGCGGACACCTGCTGGAAAGTAGCCTAATATGGGGTGGTGCTTATCTTCCCTGCATGATGCTGACACCTGCTGGAAAGTAGCCTAATATGGGGCGGTGCTTATCTTCCCTGCATGATGCTGACACCTGCTGGAAAGTAGCCTAATATGGGGTGGTGCTTATCTTCCCTGCATGATGCTGACACCTGCTGGAAAGTAGCCTAATATGGGGCGGTGCTTATCTTCCCTGCATGATGCTGACACCTGCTGGAAAGTAGCCTAATATGGGGTGGTACTTATCTTCCCTGCATGATGCTGACACCTGCTGGAAAGTAGCCTAATATGGGGTGGTGCTTATCTTCCCTGCATGATGCTGACACCTGCTGGAAAGTAGCCTAATATGGGGCGGTGCTTATCTTCCCTGCATGATGCTGACACCTGCTGGAAAGTAGCCTAATATGGGGTGGTGCTTATCTTCCCTGCATGATGCTGACACCTGCTGGAAAGTAGCCTAATATGGGGTGGTGCTTATCTTCCCTGCATGATGCTGACACCTGCTGGAAAGTAGCCTAATATGGGGTGGTGCTTATCTTCCCTGCATGATGCTGACACCTGCTGGAAAGTAGCCTAATAGGGGGTGGTGCTTATCTTCCCTGCATGATGCTGACACCTGCTGGAAAGTAGCCTAATATGGGGTGGTGCTTATCTTCCCTGCATGATGCTGACACCTGCTGGAAAGTAGCCTAATATGGGGTGGTGCTTATCTTCCCTGCATGATGCTGACACCTGCTGGAAAGTAGCCTAATATGGGGTGGTGCTTATCTTCTCTGTATGGTGCTGACACCTGCTGGAAAGTAGCTTAATATGGGGTGGTGCTTATCTTCTCTGTATGGTGCTGACACCTGCTGGAAAGTAGCCTAATATGGGGTGGTGCTTATCTTCTCTGTATGGTGCTGACACCTGCTGGAAAGTAGCTTAATATGGGGTGGTGCTTATCTTCTCTGTATGGTGCTGACACCTGCTGGAAAGTAGCCTAATATGGGGTGGTGCTTAATTTGGGGTACCCCATATTAGGATTTACTTTTGTATTTTACCAATGTTCATGCTAGAAGTATAAAAGCAGCTCCAATATCAGGGTACTTTTATTTGTTTATGCTAAATCTATGTATAAACCAGCTGTATTTAATAATAACAATAACAATAATAATAACAATAATAATAATAATAATAATAATAATAATAATAATAATAATAATAATAATAATAATAATAATAATAATAATAATAATAATAATAATAATAATAATAATAATAATAATAATAATAATAATAATAATAATAATAATAATAATAATAATAATAATAATAATAATAATAATAATAATAATGATGATGATGATGATCATAATGATAATAAAAAGAGAAGAACTTGGAGTCCAGAGCTCATGCTGAAGGCAGTAGCGGCTGTCAGAAATACGGAGATGGCCTATCTTAAGGCAGCCAGAACATATTTTGATGTCCCTCAAACAACGCTATCCTGCCTCACAGCAGTAACAAACTTTAACCCCTTGACATGGCTTGCATGGGGACATTGAAGATGTTTTACTGTCAGGCGATCAAAACATGGTTGAAAAATCGTATTGGCGGAACGGTTGCGGTTTACCAGATAGGGAAACTCTGGAAAAGCCTATCTACGTGCAACCACTGCTGGAAGAGCAAGTAGTGGCTTTCGCAAAACGGGGATACATCCATTCAACCCCATCATTTTCAGGCCCCGGAGTTTGCAATTCATGGAAAAGAAACTCAGCAATTGCATGAAGCTTCTGAATCTACAAATGTATCACAAGTGACAGATTGCTTGGAAGGGGAGATTCATCCGTGCAGCAGACATGAGCCCAAACTGGAGGAAAGCCAGTTCATCTAGAGCTGGGAGATGTTGTGTAATTATTAGCTCACTGAACAGCATCAAAGACTCAACCCTGGGATTGCGAATCAGGAAAGGAAGGAAGCGCATCCTCCGAAGACGAGGAGGACGTTGTGGCTCTGGAATTGGGAGAGGAGTGGGGAAACGAGTCTGACGATGATGCGGAGGGTGTGCAGGACCGAGAAGGAGAAACTTGGATAAGGTGCTGCAAATGTTTCCAGAGGGCGCACTGTGTTGCATTTCCACAATAGTGCATTTAAGCACCTCTATCACATTCTGCAATGTAAATAAATAGTTGAAATATACAACTATATTATTCATACACATCTATGTTACTCTTGAATACACTGTCAAAAGAAAAAATGTACCCCATATTGGGCTACTTTGCTCTACAGCATCTGCAGGCACCTTGGAACACTATAAAACCCTGGTTTGAGACCGGCATCAGTGCTTTCATCCAATGCAAAATATACCTATTGAAAATCACTCAAGTCATTTACATTTTTATTTTCTCTACTACGTATAGTAAGTAGGGCAAGTATTGTCTTCCACCCAAAAATTCGATGTCGAGATTTCACCGGAAATGTTTTGAGGCCCCATGAAAGCATATTAGAAACCTCGCGCGCGCGCTTGTGTGTTAGTGTCTGTGTGCGTGTTAGTGTCAGTGTGTGTCTCTGTGTTAGTGACTGTGTCTGTCAGTGTGTGTGTCTGCATGTGTGTCTGAATGTATGTGTCTGTGTCTGCATCTGCATGTGTGTGTCCTTGTCTGCATGTGTGTGTCTGTGCATGTATGGGTGTGTCTGTGTCTGCATGTGTGTGTCTGTGTCTGCATGTGTGTGTCTGTGTCTGCATGTGTGTGTCTGTGTCTGTATGTGTGTGTCTGTGTCTGTATGTGTGTGTCTGTGTCTGCATGTGTGTGTCTGTGTCTGCATGTGTGTGTCTGTGTCTGCATGTGTGTGTCTGTGTCTGCATGTGTGTGTCTGTGTCTGCATGTGTGTGTGTCTGTGTCTGCATGTGTGTGTCTGTGTCTGTATTTGTGTCTCTGCTTGTATGGGTGTGTCTGTGTCTGCATGTCTGTGTCTGCATGTGTGTGTCTGTGTCTGCATGTGTGTGTCTGTGTCTGCATGTATGTGTCTGTGTCTGCATGTCTGTGTCTGCATGTCTGTGTCTGTGTGTGTCTGTGTCTGCATGTGTGTGTCTGTGTCTGCATGTGTGTGTCTGTGTCTGCATCTACATGTGTCTGCATGTGTCTCTGTGTCTGCATGTGTGTGTCTGTCTGCATGTGTGTCTGTGTGCATGTGTGTATCTGTGTCTGCATGTGTGTGTCTGTGTCTGTATGTGTGTCTGTGTCTGCATGTGTGTGTTTGTGTCTGTATGTGTGTCTGTGTCTGCATGTGTGTGTCTGCATGTGTGTGTCTGTGTCGGCATGTGTCTGTGTCTGCATGTCTGTGTCTGCATGTGTGTGTCTGTGTCTGCATGTGTCTGTGTCTGCATGTGTGTCTGTGTCTGCATGTGTGTCTGTGTCTGCATGTGTGTGTCTGTGTCTGCATGTGTGTCTGTGTCTGTATGTGTGTGTCTGTGTCTGTATGTGTGTGTCTGTGTCTGTATGTGTGTGTCTGTGTCTGCATGTGTGTGTGTCTGTGTCTGCATGTGTCTGTGTCTGCATGTGTCTGTGTCTGCATGTGTCTGTGTCTGCATATGTGTGTCTGTGTCTGCATGTGTTTCTGTGTCTGCATGTGTGTGTCTGTCTGTATGTGTGTGTCTGTGTCTGTATGTGTGTGTCTGTGTCTGCATGTGTGTGTGTCTGTGTCTGCATGTGTCTGTGTCTGCATGTGTCTGTGTCTGCATATGTGTGTCTGTGTATGCATGTGTGTGTCTGTGTCTGCATGTGTGTGTCTGTCTGTATGTGTGTGTCTGTGTCTGCATGTGTGTGTCTGTGTCTGCATGTGTGTCTGTGTCTGTCTGTATGTGTCTGTGTCTGCAAGTCTGTCTCTGCATGTGTGTGTCTGTGTCTGCATGTGTGTGTCTGTGTCTGCATGTGTGTGTCTGTGTCTGCATGTGTGTGTCTGTGTCTGCATGTGTCTGTATGTGTGTCTGTGTCTGTATGTTTGTGTCTGTGTCTGCATGTGTGTGTCTATGTCTGCATGTGTGTGTCTGTGTCTGCATGTGTGTGTCTGTGTCTGTATGTGTGTGTCTGTGTCTGTATGTGTGTGTCTGTGTCTGCATGTGTGTGTGTCTGTGTCTGCATGTGTGTGTGTCTGTGTCTGCATGTGTGTGTGTCTGTGTCTGCATGTGTGTGTGTCTGTGTCTGCATGTGTGTGTGTCTGTGTCTGCATATGTGTGTGTCTGTGTCTGCATGTGTCTGTGTCTGCATGTGTGTCTGTGTCTGCATGTGTGTGTCTGTGTCTGCATGTGTGTGTGTCTGTGTCTGCATGTGTGTGTGTCTGTGTCTGCATGTGTGTGTCTGTGTCTGCATGTGTGTGTCTGTGTCTGCATGTGTGTGTGTCTGTGTCTGCATGTGTGTCTGTGTCTGCATGTGTGTGTCTGTGTCTGTATGTGTGTGTCTGTGTCTGCATGTGTGTGTCTGTGTGTGTGTCTGTGTGTGCATGTGTGTGTCTGTGTCTGCATGTGTGTCTGTGTCTGCATGTGTGTCTGTGTCTGCATGTGTGTGTCTGTGTCTGCATGTGTGTGTCTGTGTCTGCATGTGTCTGTCTGTATGTGTGTGTCTGTGTGTGCATGTGTGTGTCTGTGTGTGCATGTGTGTGTCTGTGTCTGCATGTGTGTCTGTGTCTGTATGTGTGTGTCTGTGTCTGCATGTGTGTGTCTGTGTCTGTCTGTCTGTATGTGTCTGTGTCTGCAAGTCTGTCTCTGCATGTGTGTGTCTGTGTGTGTGTGTCTGTATGTGCATGTGTGTGTCTGTGTGTGCATGTGTGTGTCTGTGTGTGCATGTATGTGTCTGTGTGTGCATGTGTGTGTCTGTGTGTGCATGTGTGTGTCTGTGTCTGTCTGTCTGTATGTGTCTGTGTCTGCAAGTCTGTCTCTGCATGTGTGTGTCTGTGTGTGTGTGTCTGTATGTGCATGTGTGTGTCTGTGTGTGCATGTGTGTGTCTGTGTGTGCATGTGTGTGTCTGTGTGTGCATGTGTGTGTCTGTGTGTGCATGTGTGTGTCTGTGTCTGCATGTGTGTCTGTGTCTGTATGTGTGTGTCTGTGTCTGCATGTGTGTGTCTGTGTCTGTCTGTCTGTATGTGTCTGTGTCTGCAAGTCTGTCTCTGCATGTGTCTGTCTGTATGTGTGTGTCTGTGTGTGCATGTGTGTGCATGTGTGTGTCTGTGTGTGCATGTGTGTGTCTGTGTGTGCATGTATGTGTCTGTGTCTGCATGTGTGTGTCTGTGTCTGCATGTGTGTGTCTGTGTCTGCATGTATGTGTCTGTGTCTGCATGTGTGTGTCTGTGTCTGCATGTGTGTGTGTCTGTGTCTGCATGTGTGTCTGTGTCTGCATGTGTGTATCTGTATCTGTGTCTGTAAGCGATAGACCAAATCTTACTGTACAAAAAATGTAGATCTTGTTAAAACACAATTTATGTCCAAATACTTTTTTGTAGAGTGTACCATTTCGGTGATGTTCCGTGCTATTTGTATGAGTTTTAGAAAACAAAATTTCGTCAAATTGAACATCGTTATTCATTTTTATATCTTAGCCGTGCAAAGAGAACGGAATTCTAAGTTTTAAAACATTTGACTACTGCTCAAAGTCTACCGTATTCCCATATTTCCCTTGTACGTACAAGGAAGTAAGCAACAAGATAATTTCTGCAAATGTTTATCTCGAGTAACACGAATATAAGGGAATAAGAGTTTGTAAGAATGGTTAGTACAAGAGTAGAGAAAGTCATGTGAGTGTCACACATCAGATATCTGTATTAACATGAGGAAGATATAGTAATAAGAGTTTGTAAGAATGGTTAGTAGAAGAGTAGAGAAAGTCATGTGAGTGTAACACATCAGATATCTGTATTAACATGAAGAAGATATAGGAATAAGAGTTTGTAAGAATGGTTAGTACAAGAGTAGAGAAAGTCATGTGAATGTAACACATCAGATATCTGTATTAACATGAAGAAGATATAGTAATAAGAGTTAGTAAGAATGGTTAGTACAAGAGTAGAGAAAGTCATGTGAATGTAACACATCAGATATCTGTATTAACATGAAGAAGATATAGTAATAAGAGTTAGTAAGAATGGTTAGTACAAGAGTAGAGAAAGTCATGTGAGTGTCACACATCAGATATCTGTATTAACATGAAGATATAGTAATAAGAGTTTGTAAGAATGGTTAGTACAAGAGTAGAGAAAGTCATGTGAGTGTCACACATCAGATATCTGTATTAACATGAAGAAGATATAGGAATAAGAGTTTGTAAGAATGGTTAGTACAAGAGTAGAGAAAGTCATGTGAGTGTAACACATCAGATATCTGTATTAACATGAAGAAGATATAGGAATAAGAGTTTGTAAGAATGGTTAGTACAAGAGTAGAGAAAGTGATGTGAGTGCAACACATGAGATTATACAAAACTAATCCTAGTTTGATTTTGTAAAATGGTTGATCGTCGACCTCGGTATCTAGTGGCAGTGTCGGGTCAAGGGGCATGCAGTAAAGAGTTAAGTGAGTGCTGACCTTATGCATCTCATTACCTTGATTGAAGAGGGGGACAGCAACAGCTGGTAAAGATGTACGTACACTTCACATTGCTAGCCAATAACGAATACCTCGGAAACGGCGTGTGCTTTAACGATATGCGTGCAAAGGGGAGCGCAGTTGTACAACAGCCATTCAGAATGAAGGCGATTTCAGAGAGTATTCCCACACAATTCAAGATAGACTTTTCATTTGTCATTAAAATATCTTAAACATAGGATATTTAAGCAAAATTGTTAAGACTATTTTGGATGTACGTGAAAATGCTGAAAAAGTTCGGTTTTTACCGGACATTTTGTTCTGGGTATTTTGATAAACATTGTTTTGAAGCAATCAAGAATAAGGAAGCACTTCATGTAAAGGTGTTTGGGTTGGCATAATATTCTTGGCAGAGTGGTTACATTGCTTGCCTTTCGTCAAGGTGCCCTGGGTTCGGTACCAGGGGACTTTACGTGGGACTTGCGATGCACAAGCTGCGTATAGGCGGGTTTCCCCCGCCATTCATCCATACCAGGTATCTGAGCCACTTACGGCCGGTGTCTTTACTATCCGGCTTGTGAGCCCGGCACGTTTCGTCCGTTAGGCCCAAACGTCGGCACGCAGTTTCTTCACCACACCACACCACGGCCCACATACCCGGATCATTTTTACTTTCTCTACTGCTAAGTAGGAGAAGTATTGTATTCCGTCCAAAAATTCCACGTTGAGATTTCACCAGAAATATGTTTTGAGACCCCCTGAATCCAAAAAAAAAGCATTTTTAGAAAAAGGTCCTTGTGTATCTGTGTGTCAGTCTGTGGACAGCATAACTCAAAAACGAAAAGTGGGTTAAAAACCAAAGTTGGTATTTAAGTTTAATGTCTTTCAAGGATGCGACACGAAGATTTTGAAGAAAATAGCCCCTCCCTACACTACCCTTTACATGGAAAATTTTTCGAAAATTTTGATTTTCTTGAAAATGGCTCTAACGATTTTGATTAAAATGTCATATGTTTGAGATTTTTATGACCAATGAAATGTATATCTTGAATTTTCTGGCTATAGCCCCTGTAGTCGTATTTACTCTGGACGACTTTTGCATAACTGGTAAACCGTTAGAGATAGATCAAATCATACTATACAAAAAATGGAGATCTTGCTAAAATACACGATTTATGTCCAGGTAAATTTTCTTTTAGGGTGAACCATTTCGGAGATATTCTTTGTTATGTGTGTGAGTTTCGGAAAACTGAACTTTCTTGAAATGCAACTTCGGTGTTCCTTTTTTATGTTAAACGTGCAAAGAGAACGGAATGTCAAAGCTTTAAAACCTTTGACTATCGCACAAAGCCTACTGTATTCCAATATTCCCCTTGCACCTACAAGGAAATAAGCAATAAGATAATTTGTACAAATGTTTATCTCAACAAACACAATGAAGATATAGTAATCAGAGTTTTTAAGAATGGTTTCAACAAGAGTAGAGAAAGTCATGTGAGTGTAACACATCGGATATCTGTATTAACATGAAGAACATATAGGAATAAGAGTTTGTAAGTATGTTAGAACAAGAGTAGAGAAAGTCATGTGAGTAACGCATCAGATATCTGTATTAACATGAAGATATAGTAATAAGAGTTTGTAAGTATGGTTAGTACAAGAGTAGAGAAAGTCATGTGAGTGTAACACATCAGATATCTGTATTAACATGAAGAAGATATAGTAATAAGAGTTTGTAAGTATGGTTAGTACAAGAGTAGAGAAAGTCATGTGAATGTAACACATCAGCTATCTGTATTAACATGAAGAAGATATAGTAATAAGAGTTTGTAAGTATGTTAGTACAAGAGTAGAGAAAGTCATGTGAATGTAACACATCAGATATCTGTATTAACATGAAGAAGATATAGTAATAAGAGTTTGTAAGTATGGTTAGTACAAGAGTAGAGAAAGTCATGTGAATGTAACATCAGATTTTTTTATGCGTTTGGTATTTTTCATTTTTGGGTATAAGCAGAATTGTTAAACCTATTTTTGAGAAAGTGAATTATAAAGTATCTTCCATGTAAAGGGTGTTTGGGGTCGTTGAATATTCTTGAAAACGCTGAACAAGTCTGATACTTGTGAACTTCTCCTTTCTGTGTTTTAATTCAAGTCGTTGAACCCATTTTTGAGAAAATGAAGTGTTGTGCGTAGATGTATGGATGGTGGAATATGGAATGGGAAAGTGGCAGGTCTGTAGGTATGTGGTGGAACACGTGTCTGCATGAATAGGTTCCGTTCCGTTTCGTTCCGTTCTGGATGATGCTAAGTGAAGCATTTCCTGCGCTAATCGGACGTGTTAAGTAAGTGTAGCCACTCCAGTCAACCCCACTCCACTCACATGCCTTTCTCTACTCTTGTACTAACCATTCTTACAAACTCTTATTGCTATATCTTCTTCATGTTAATACAGATATCTGATGTGCTGCACTCACATGACTTTCTCTACTCTTCTACTAACCATTCTTACAAACTCTTATTCCTATATCTTCTTCATGTTAATACAGATATCTGATGTGCTGCACTCACATCACTTTCTCTACTCTTGTACTAACCATTCTTACAAACTCTTATTGCTATATCTTCTTCATGTTAATACAGATATCTGATGTGCTGCACTCACATGACTTTCTCTACTCTTCTACTAACCATTCTTACAAACTCTTATTCCTATATCTTATTCATGTTAATACAGATATCTGATGTGTTCCACTCACATGCCTTTCTCTACTCTTCTACTAACCATTCT
Source organism: Tenodera sinensis (assembly GCA_030765045.1). NCBI lineage: Eukaryota > Metazoa > Arthropoda > Insecta > Mantodea > Mantidae > Tenodera > Tenodera sinensis. Next base: position 396,160,567 of record CM060964.1, read on the forward strand.
CACAAACCCTTATTACTATATCTTCTTCATGTTAATACAGATATCTGATGTGCTGCACTCACATGACTTTCTCTACTCTTGTACTAACCATTCTCACAAACTCTTATTACTATATCTTCTTCACGTTAATACAGATATCTGATGTGCTGCACTCACATGCCTTTCTCTACTCTTGTACTAACCATTCTCACAAACTCTTATTACTATATCTTCTTCATGTTAATACAGATATCTGATGTGTTACAGTCACATGACTTTCTCTACTCTTGTACTAACCATTCTCACAAACTCTTATTACTATATCTTCTTCATGTTAATACAGATATCTGATGTGTTACAGTCACATGACTTTCTCTACTCTTGTACTAACCATTCTCACAAACTCTTATTACTATATCTTCTTCATGTTAATACAGATATCTGATGTGTTACAGTCACATGACTTTCTCTACTCTTGTACTAACCATTCTTACAAACTCTTATTACTATATCTTCTTCATGTTAATACAGATATCTGATGTGATACATTCACATGACTTTCTCTACTCTTGTACTAACCATTCTTACAAACTCTTATTACTATATCTTCTTCATGTTAATACAGACATCTGATGTGTTACACTCACATGACTTTCTCTACTCTTGTACTAACCATTCTCACAAACTCTTATTACTATATCTTCTTCATGTTAATACAGATATCTGATGTGTTGCACTCACATGCCTTTCTCTACTCTTGTACTAAACATTCTTACAAACTCTTATTACTATATCTTCTTCATGTTAATACAGATATCTGATGTGTTGCACTCACATGCCTTTCTCTACTCTTGTACTAACCATTCTTAGAAACTCTTATTACTATATCTTCTTCATGTTAATACAGATATCTGATGTGTTGCACTCACATGCCTTTCTCTACTCTTGTACTAACCATTCTTACAAACTCCTATTCCTATATCTTCTTCATGTTAATACAGATATCTGATGTGTTGCACTCACATGACTTTCTCTACTCTTGTACTAACCATTCTTACAAACTCTTATTACTATATCTTCTTCATGTTAATACAGATATCTGATGTGTTACACTCACATGACTTTCTCTACTCTTGTACTAACCATTCTCACAAACTCTTATTACTATATCTTCTTCATGTTAATACAGATATCTGATGTGTTGCACTCACATGACTTTCTCTACTCTTGTTCTAACCATTCTCACAAACTCTTATTACTATATCTTCTTCATGTTAATACAGATATCTGATGTGTTGCACTCGCATGCCTTTCTCTACTCTTGTACTAACCATACTTACAAACTCTTATTACTATATCTTCTTCATGTTAATACAGATATCTGATGTGTTACATTCACATGACTTTCTCTACTCTTGTACTAACCATTCTTACAAACTCTTATTCCTATATCTTCTTCATGTTAATACAGATATCTGATGTGTTACATTCACATGACTTTCTCTACTCTTGTACTAACCATTCTTACAAACTCTTATTACTATATCTTCTTCATGTTAATACAGATATCTGATGTGTTACATTCACATGACTTTCTCTACTCTTGTACTAACCATTCTTACAAACTCTTATTACTATATCTTCTTCATGTTAATACAGATATCTGATGTGTTACATTCACATGACTTTCTCTACTCTTGTACTAACCATTCTTACAAACTCTTATTACTATATCTTCTTCATGTTAATACAGATATCTGATGTATTACACTCACATGACTTTCTCTACTCTTGTACTAACCATTCTTACAAACTCTTATTACTATATCTTCTTCATGTTAATACAGATATCTGATGTGTTGCACTCACATGACTTTCTCTACTCTTGTACTAACCATTCTCACAAACCCTTATTACTATATCTTCTTCATGTTAATACAGATATCTGATGTGTTACACTCACATGACTTTCTCTACTCTTGTACTAACCATTCTTACAAACTCTTATTACTATATCTTCTTCATGTTAATACAGATATCTGATGTGTTACACTCACATGACTTTCTCTACTCCTGTACTAACCATTCTTACAAACTCTTATTACTATATCTTCTTCATGTTAATACAGATATCTGATGTGTTCCACTCACATGCCTTTCTCTACTCTTCTACTAACCATTCTTACAAACCCTTATTACTATATCTTCTTCATGTTAATACAGATATCTGATGTGTTACATTCACATGACTTTCCCTACTCTTGTACTAACCATTCTTACAAACTCGTATTCCTGTATCTTCTTCCTGTTAATACAGATATCTGATGTGTTACATTCACATGACTTTCCCTACTCTTGTACTAACCATTCTTAGAAACTCGTATTCCTGTATCTTCTTCATGTTAATACAGATATCTGATGTGTTACATTCACATGACTTTCCCTACTCTTGTACTAACCATTCTTACAAACTCGTATTCCTGTATCTTCTTCATGTTAATACAGATATCTGATGTGTTACATTCACATGACTTTCTCTACTCTTGTACTAACCATCCTTACAAACCCTTATTACTATATCTTCTTCATGTTAATACAGATATCTGATGTGTTACATTCACATGACTTTCTCTACTCTTGTACTAACCATTCTTACAAACTCGTATTCCTATATCTTCTTCGTGTTAGTTGAGATAAACATTTGTACAAATTATCTTATTGCTTATTTCCTTCTAGGTACAAGAGGAATATGGGAGTTTAGGGTGGAGCAATTGTCTTCAAAATCTTCATGTCGCATTCTTGAAAGACATTAAACTTAAATACCAACTTTGGTTTTTAACCGACTTTTCGTGTTTGTCGTTCACAGACTGACACACACAAGCACGCACACGCGCAGGAGGAAACCCACAGACAGGCACACACAGACACGCACACAGCAAGACACACAGACACACACAGCAAGACACACAGACACACACACAGCAAGACACACACAGCAAGACGCACACAGACAGTCACACACAGCAAGACACACACAGACACTCACACAGCAAGACACACACAACAAGACGCACACAGACAGTCACACACAGCAAGACCCACACAGCAAGACGCACACAGACAGTCACACACAGCAAGACACACACAGCAAGACACACACAGCAGGACACACACAGCAAGACGCACACATCAAGACGCACACATCAAGACGCACACATCAAGACGCACACAACAAGACACACACAGCTAGACACACACAGCAGGACACACAGCAAGACGCACACAGCAAGACGCACACAGCAAGACACCCAGAGCAAGACGCACACAGCAAGACACCCAGAGCAAGACGCACACAGCAAGGCCCACACAGCAAGACCCACACAGCAAGACACACTCAGAGACACACACAGCAAGACCCACACAGCAAGACCCACACAGCAAGACCCACACAGAGAGACACACAGCAAGACCCACACAGAGAGACACACAGCAAGACCCACACAGCAAGACACACACAGCAAGACCCACACAGCAAGACACACACAGAGAGACACACACAGCAAGACACACACAGCAAGGCCAACACAGCAAGACCCACACAGCAAGACCCACACAGCAAGACCCACACAGCAAGGCCAACACAGCAAGACACACACAGCAAGACACACACAGCAAGACCCACACAGCAAGACCCACACAGCAAGACACACACAGCAAGACACACACAGCAAGACCCACACAGCAAGACGCACACAGACAGTCACACACAGCAAGACACACACAGCAAGACACACACAGCAGGACACACACAGCAAGACACACACAGCAAGACGCACACATCAAGACGCACACATCAACACGCACACATCAAGACGCACACAACAAGACACACACAGCTAGACACACACAGCAGGACACACAGCAAGACGCACACAGCAAGACGCACACAGCAAGACACCCAGAGCAAGACGCACACAGCAAGACACCCAGAGCAAGACGCACACAGCAAGGCCCACACAGCAAGACCCACACAGCAAGACACACTCAGAGACACACACAGCAAGACCCACACAGCAAGACCCACACAGCAAGACCCACACAGAGAGACACACAGCAAGACCCACACAGAGAGACACACAGCAAGACCCACACAGCAAGACACACACAGCAAGACCCACACAGCAAGACACACACAGAGAGACACACACAGCAAGACACACACAGCAAGGCCAACACAGCAAGACCCACACAGCAAGGCCAACACAGCAAGACACACACAGCAAGACCCACACAGCAAGACCCACACAGCAAGACCCACACAGCAAGACACACACAGCAAGACACACACAGCAAGACACACACAGAGAGACACACACAGCAAGACCCACACAGCAAGGCCAACATAGCAAGGCCAACACAGCAAGACACACACAGCAAGACACACACAGAGAGACACACACAGCAAGACCCACACAGCAAGGCCAACACAGCAAGACACACACAGCAAGACCCACACAGCAAGACCCACACAGCAAGACACACACAGAGAGACACACACAGCAAGACCCACACAGCAAGGCCAACACAGCAAGACCCACACAGCAAGACCCACACAGCAAGACCCACACAGCCAGACACACACAGCAAGACCCACACAGAGAGACACACAGCAAGACCCACACAGAGAGACACACAGCAAGACCCACACAGAGAGACACACAGCAAGACCCACACAGCAAGACACACACAGCAAGACCCACACAGCAAGACACACACAGCAAGACCCACACAGCGAGACACACAGCAAGACCCACACAGCAAGACCCACACAGCAAGACCCACACAGCCAGACACACACAGCCAGACACACACAGCAAGACACACACAGCAAGACCCACACAGAGAGACACACACAGCCAGACACACACAGCCAGACACACACAGCAAGACCCACACAGCAAGAGACACACATCAAGAGGCACACAGCAAGACACACACAGCAAGACCCACACAGCAAGACCCACACAGCAAGACCCACATAGCAAGACGCACACAGCAAGACGCACACAGCAAGACCCACACAGCAAGACCCACACAGCAAGACCCACACAGCAAGACCCACACAGCAAGACCCACACAGCAAGACCCACACAGGAAGACCCACACAGCAAGACACACACAGCAAGACCCACACAGCAAGACGCACACAGCAAGACGCACACAGCAAGACGCACACAGCAAGACCCACACAGCAAGACCCACACAGCAATACCCACACAGCAATACCCACACAGCAAGACCCACACAGCAAGACCCACACAGCAAGACCCACACAGCAAGACCCACACAGCAAGACCCACACAGCAAGAGACACACAGCAAGACCCACACAGCAAGACACACTCAAAGACACACAGCAAGACGCACACAGCAAGACGCACACAGCAAGACCCACACAGCAAGACACACACAGCCAGACACGCACAGCAAGACACGCACAGCAAGACACGCACAGCAAGACACGCACAGCAAGACACGCACAGCAAGACACGCACAGCAAGACACGCACAGCAAGACACACACAGAGAGAGACACAGCAAGACACACACACAGCAAGACACGCACAGCAAGACACACACAGCAAGACACACACAGCAAGACCCACACAGCAAGACACACACAGACAGTCACACAAAGCAAGACCCACACAGCAAGACGCACACAGCAAGACCCACACAGCAAGACCCACACAGCAAGACCCACACAGCAAGACACATACAGCAAGACGCACACAGCAAGACACACACAGCAAGACGCACACAGCAAGACACATACAGCAAGACGCACACAGCAAGACGCACACAGCAAGACGCACACAGCAAGACGCACACAGCAAGACACATACAGCAAGACACATACAGCAAGACGCACACAGCAAGACACACACAACAAGACGCACACAGCAAGACGCACACAGCAAGACGCACACAGCAGGACGCACACATCAAGACACACACAGCAAGACCCACACAGAGAGACACACACAGCAAGACCCACACAGAGAGACACACAGCCAGACACACACAGCAAGACACACACAGCAAGACACATACAGCAAGACGCACACAGCAAGACCCACACAGCAAGGCCCACACAGCAAGACACACACAGCAGGACGCACACAGACAGTCACACAGAGCAAGAGACACACAGCAAGACAGACGCACACAGCAAGACACACACAGCAAGACCCACACAGCAAGACCCACACAGCAAGACGCACACAGCAAGACGCACACAGCAAACAGCAAGACACACACAGCAAGACTTCAGTATTTACCGCCGAGTTGTTTGCCATATTTTATTTCCTCCTTTTTATCTCCAGTTCAGGTCCTGGAAGTTTTATCGTTTGTTCCGATTCTTTTAGCGCTCTGCAGGCCCTGCAACAGTTTATCGGCACCTCGGCATTGGTTGTTAAAATCCAGACGTTGATTTCTCAGCTACTGTCTCGCGGATACCAGTTTGTTTTTACGTGGATCCCAGGCCATGTGGGTATTCCGGGTAACGAGGCGGCGGATGCGGCTGCAAAGTCTGCATGTCGCCTTCCGGAGTATTCCACCCGTACGCTCCCCTATATAGATGTGCAGAAATATTTCCGTCGCCATCTATTTGCTCTCTGGCAGGAATCTTGGGAAGCGTTATCTGGCACTCAGTTACGGACAATCAAGGACACGGTACAACCCTGGCATACCAGCTGCAGGAATTCCAGGCGGGAAGAAGTGGTCTTAACCCGTTTGAGGATAGGTCATACCCGAGCCACGCATGGACACCTTTTGCGTGGCGATCCGGAGCCTGTCTGTACGACGTGTAACATTCCAATCTCCGTCGCACATGTCCTTCTTGATTGTCCACGATACGCTCGTGAGCGCCAGTCCGTTGGCCTGGGCCTTACACTGTCGTCAGTTTTAGGCAACGACCCAGTATCTGTAAATACAGTGCTGCGGTTTTGTTCCATAATTGATTTTATGAAGCAAGTGTAAGGATATTTTATTTCAGAGATTTTAGCCTTTTTAGATGGCCGTATTTTTGGGTTTTTAACGTTTTAGTGTTTTTTACTTTGTAGCAATTTTAAGTTTCTGTTTTTAGCATTTTAAATGAAACGTTTTAATACTTGTTTAGAGGTTTTTTATCTATTTTAACCGTAGATTTTTAGTTTTTTAATGGGTGATGTTTTTAACAATTGACAGTATGTAATTTTACTTCTGGACTCGGGGCCCTAATGACCAAGTTGTCGACGGGCCCTTAAACCCGACACACTCACTCACTCACAGCAAGACACACACAGCAAGACACAAACAGCAAGACACACACAGCAAGACACACACAGCAAGACACACACAGCAAGACACACACAGCAAGACACACACAGCAAGACACACAGAGCAAGACACACACAGCAAGACACACACAGCAAGACCCACACAGCAAGACCCACACAGCAAGACCCACACAGCAAGACACACACAGCAAGGCACACACAGCAAGGCACACACAGCAAGACACACACAGCAAGACACACACAGCAAGACCCACACAGCAAGACCCACACAGCAAGGCACACACAGCAAGACACACACAGCAAGACACACACAGCAAGACACACACAGCAAGACACACACAGCAAGACACACACAGCAAGACCCACACAGCAAGGCACACACAGCAAGACACACACAGCAAGACACACACAGCAAGACACACACAGCAAGACACACACAGCAAGACCCACACAGAGAGACACACACAGCAAGACCCACACAGCAAGACACAGAGAGCAAGACACACACAGCAAGGCACACACAGCAAGGCACACACAGCAAGACACACACAGCAAGACACACACAGCAAGACACACACAGCAAGGCCCACACAGAGAGACACACACAGCAAGACACACACAGCAAGGCACACACAGCAAGACACACACAGCAAGACACACACAGCAAGACACACACAGCAAGACACACACAGCGAGACCCACACAGAGAGACACACAGCAAGACCCACACAGAGAGACACACACACAGAGACACACACAGCAAGACACACACAGCAAGGACACACACAGCAAGACACACACAGCAAGACACACACAGCAAGGCACACACAGCAAGACGCACACAGCAAGACACACACAGCAAGGCACACACAGCAAGACACACACAGCAAGACACACACAGCAAGACACACACAGCAAGACCCACACAGAGAGACACACACAGCAGGACACACAGAGCAAGACACACACAGCAAGACACACACAGCAAGGCCCACACAGCGAGGCCCACACAGAGAGGCACACACAGCAAGACACACACAGCAAGGCACACACAGCAAGACACACACAGCAAGAGACACAGCAAGACACATACAGAGAGACACACACAGCAAGACACACACAGCAGGACACACACAGCAAGACACACACAGCAAGGCCCACACAGAGAGACACACACAGCAAGGCACACACAGCAAGGCACACACAGCAAGACCCTCACAGCAAGACACACACAGCAAGACACACACAGCAAGGCCCACACAGAGAGACACACACAGCAAGACACACACAGCAAGGCCCACACAGCAAGACACACACAGCAAGGCCCACACAGCAAGGCCCACACAGCAAGACACACACAGCAAGACACACACAGCAAGGCCCACACAGCAAGACACACACAGCAAGGCCCACACAGAGAGACACACACAGCAAGACACACACAGCAAGGCCCACACAGCAAGACCCACACAGCAAGACACACACAGCAAGGACCACACAGCAAGACACACACAGCAAGACACACACAGCAAGGCCCACACAGCAAGACACACACAGCAAGGCCCACACAGAGAGACACACACAGCAAGACACACACAGCAAGGCCCACACAGCAAGACACACACAGCAAGACACACACAGCAAGGCCCACACAGCAAGGCCCACACAGCAAGACACACACAGCAAGACACACACAGCAAGGCCCACACAGCAAGACACACACAGCAAGGCCCACACAGAGAGACACACACAGCAAGACACACACAGCAAGACACACACAGCAAGACACACACAGCAAGACACACACAGCAAGGCCCACACAGAGAGACACACACAGCAAGGCACACACAGCAAGACACACACAGCAAGACACACACAGCAAGACACACACAGCAAGACACACACAGCAAGACACACACAGAAAGACACACACATCAAGACACACACAGCAAGACACACACAGCAAGACGCACACAACAAGACACACACAGCAAGACACACACAGCAAGACGCACACAGCAAGACACACACAGCAAGACACACACAGCAAGACGCACACAGCAAGACACACACAGCAAGACGCACACAGCAAGACGCACACAGCAAGACGCACACAGCAAGACACACACAGCAAGACGCACACAGCAAGACGCACACAGCAAGACGCACACAGCAAGACACACACAGCAAGACACACACAGCAAGACGCACACAGCAAGACGCACACAGCAAGACGCACACAGCAAGACGCACACAGCAAGACACACACAGCAAGACGCACACAGCAAGACACACACAGCAAGACACACACAGCAAGACGCACACAGCAAGACCCACAGAGCAGGACGCACACAGACAGTCACACAGAGCAAGACACACACAGCAGGACGCACACAGCAAGACACACACAGAGCAAGACGCACACAGAGCAAGACACAGACAGCAGGACGCACACAGACAGTCACACAGAGCAAGACGCACACAGCAAGACGCACACAGCAAGACACACACAGCAAGACGCACACAGCAAGACACACACAGCAAGACACACACAGCAAGACACACACAGCAAGACGCACACAGCAAGACACACACAGCAAGACCCACAGAGCAGGACGCACACAGACAGTCACACAGAGCAAGACACACACAGCAGGACGCACACAGCAAGACACACACAGAGCAAGACGCACACAGCAAGACACACACAGCAGGACGCACACAGACAGTCACACAGAGCAAGACGCACACAGCAAGACCCACACAGCAAGACACACACAGCAAGACACACAGAGCAAGACACACACAGCAAGACCCACACAGCAAGACCCACACAGCAAGACCCACACAGCAAGACACACACAGCAAGGCACACACAGCAAGGCACACACAGCAAGACACACACAGCAAGACACACACAGCAAGACCCACACAGCAAGACCCACACAGCAAGGCACACACAGCAAGACACACACAGCAAGACACACACAGCAAGACACACACAGCAAGACACACACAGCAAGACACACACAGCAAGACACACACAGCAAGGCACACACAGCAAGGCACACACAGCAAGACACACACAGCAAGACACACACAGCAAGACCCACACAGCAAGACCCACACAGCAAGGCACACACAGCAAGACACACACAGCAAGACACACACAGCAAGACACACACAGCAAGACCCACACAGCAAGGCACACACAGCAAGACACACACAGCAAGACACACACAGCAAGACACACACAGCAAGACACACACAGCAAGACACACACAGCAAGACACACAGAGCAAGACACACACAGCAAGACCCACACAGCAAGACCCACACAGCAAGACCCACACAGCAAGACACACACAGCAAGGCACACACAGCAAGGCACACACAGCAAGACACACACAGCAAGACACACACAGCAAGACCCACACAGCAAGGCACACACAGCAAGACACACACAGCAAGACACACACAGCAAGACACACACAGCAAGACACACACAGCAAGACACACACAGCAAGACCCACACAGCAAGGCACACACAGCAAGACACACACAGCAAGACACACACAGCAAGACACACACAGCAAGACACACACAGCAAGACCCACACAGAGAGACACACACAGCAAGACCCACACAGCAAGACACAGAGAGCAAGACACACACAGCAAGGCACACACAGCAAGGCACACACAGCAAGACACACACAGCAAGACACACACAGCAAGACACACACAGCAAGGCCCACACAGAGAGACACACACAGCAAGACACACACAGCAAGGCACACACAGCAAGACACACACAGCAAGGCACACACAGCAAGACACACACAGCAAGACACACACAGCAAGACACACACAGCGAGACCCACACAGAGAGACACACAGCAAGACCCACACAGAGAGACACACACACAGAGACACACACAGCAAGACACACACAGCAAGGACACACACAGCAAGACACACACAGCAAGACACACACAGCAAGGCACACACAGCAAGACGCACACAGCAAGACACACACAGCAAGGCACACACAGCAAGACACACACAGCAAGACACACACAGCAAGACACACACAGCAAGACCCACACAGAGAGACACACACAGCAGGACACACAGAGCAAGACACACACAGCAAGGCCCACACAGCGAGGCCCACACAGAGAGGCACACACAGCAAGACACACACAGCAAGGCACACACAGCAAGACACACACAGCAAGAGACACAGCAAGACACATACAGAGAGACACACACAGCAAGACACACACAGCAGGACACACACAGCAAGACACACACAGCAAGGCCCACACAGAGAGACACACACAGCAAGGCACACACAGCAAGACCCTCACAGCAAGACACACACAGCAAGACACACACAGCAAGGCCCACACAGAGAGACACACACAGCAAGACACACACAGCAAGGCCCACACAGCAAGACACACACAGCAAGGCCCACACAGCAAGGCCCACACAGCAAGACACACACAGCAAGACACACACAGCAAGGCCCACACAGCAAGACACACACAGCAAGGCCCACACAGAGAGACACACACAGCAAGACACACACAGCAAGGCCCACACAGCAAGACCCACACAGCAAGACACACACAGCAAGGACCACACAGCAAGACACACACAGCAAGACACACACAGCAAGGCCCACACAGCAAGACACACACAGCAAGGCCCACACAGAGAGACACACACAGCAAGACACACACAGCAAGGCCCACACAGCAAGACACACACAGCAAGACACACACAGCAAGGCCCACACAGCAAGGCCCACACAGCAAGACACACACAGCAAGACACACACAGCAAGGCCCACACAGCAAGACACACACAGCAAGGCCCACACAGAGAGACACACACAGCAAGACACACACAGCAAGACACACACAGCAAGACACACACAGCAAGGCCCACACAGAGAGACACACACAGCAAGGCACACACAGCAAGACACACACAGCAAGACACACACAGCAAGACACACACAGCAAGACACACACAGAAAGACACACACAGCAAGACACACACAGCAAGACACACACAGCAAGACGCACACAACAAGACACACACAGCAAGACACACACAGCAAGACGCACACAGCAAGACACACACAGCAAGACACACACAGCAAGACACACACAGCAAGACGCACACAGCAAGACGCACACAGCAAGACGCACACAGCAAGACGCACACAGCAAGACGCACACAGCAAGACGCACACAGCAAGACGCACACAGCAAGACACACACAGCAAGACACACACAGCAAGACGCACACAGCAAGACGCACACAGCAAGACGCACACAGCAAGACGCACACAGCAAGACACACACAGCAAGACGCACACAGCAAGACACACACAGCAAGACACACACAGCAAGACGCACACAGCAAGACCCACAGAGCAGGACGCACACAGACAGTCACACAGAGCAAGACACACACAGCAGGACGCACACAGCAAGACACACACAGAGCAAGACGCACACAGAGCAAGACACAGACAGCAGGACGCACACAGACAGTCACACAGAGCAAGACGCACACAGCAAGACGCACACAGCAAGACACACACAGCAAGACGCACACAGCAAGACACACACAGCAAGACACACACAGCAAGACACACACAGCAAGACGCACACAGCAAGACACACACAGCAAGACCCACAGAGCAGGACGCACACAGACAGTCACACAGAGCAAGACACACACAGCAGGACGCACACAGCAAGACACACACAGAGCAAGACGCACACAGCAAGACACACACAGCAGGACGCACACAGACAGTCACACAGAGCAAGACGCACACAGCAAGACGCACACAGCAAGACCCACACAGCAAGACACACACAGCAGGACACACACAGCAGGACGCACAGAGACAGTCACACAGAGCAAGACACACACAGCAAGACGCACACAGCAAGACCCACACAGCAAGACACGCACAGCAGGACGCACACAGACAGTCACACAGAGCAAGACGCACACAGCAAGAGACACACAGCAAGACACACACAGCAGGACGCACACAGTCACACAGAGCAAGACAGTCACACACAGCAAGGCCCACACAGCAAGGCCCACACAGCAAGACACACACAGCAAGACGCACACAGACAGTCACACAGAGCAAGACACACACAGCAAGACAGTCACACACAGCAAGACGCACACAGCAAGAGACACACAGCAAGACAGTCACACACAGCAAGACGCACACAGCAAGGCCCACACAGCAGGACGCACACAGCAAGACGCACACAGACAGTCACACAGAGCAAGACGCACACAGCAAGACGCACACAGACAGTCACACAGAGCAAGACACACACAGCAAGACACACACAGCAAGACACACACAGCAAGACGCACACAGCAAGACGCACACAGCAAGACACACACAGCAGGACACACACAGCAGGACGCACACAGACAGTCACACAGAGCAAGACACACACAGCAAGACGCACACAGCAAGACGCACACAGCAAGACCCACACAGCAAGACACGCACAGCAGGACGCACACAGACAGTCAGATATCTGATGTGTTACATTCACATGACTTTCTCTACTCTTGTACTAACCATTCTTACAAACTCGTATTCCTATATCTTCTTCGTGTTAGTTGAGATAAACATTTGTACAAATTATCTTATTGCTTATTTCCTTCTAGGTACAAGAGGAATATGGGAGTTTAGGGTGGAGCAATTGTCTTCAAAATCTTCATGTCGCATTCTTGAAAGACATTAAACTTAAATACCAACTTTGGTTTTTAACCGACTTTTCGTGTTTGGCGTTCACAGACTGACACACACAAGCACGCACACGCGCAGGAGGAAACCCACAGACAGGCACACACAGACACGCACACAGCAAGACACACAGACACACACACACAGCAAGACGCACACAGACAGTCACACACAGCAAGACACACACAGACACTCACACAGCAAGACACACACAACAAGACGCACACAGACAGTCACACACAGCAAGACCCACACAGCAAGACGCACACAGACAGTCACACACAGCAAGACACACACAGCAAGACACACACAGCAGGACACACACAGCAAGACACACACAGCAAGACGCACACATCAAGACGCACACATCAAGACGCACACAACAAGACACACACAGCTAGACACACACAGCAGGACACACAGCAAGACGCACACAGCAAGACACCCAGAGCAAGACGCACACAGCAAGACACCCAGAGCAAGACGCACACAGCAAGGCCCACACAGCAAGACCCACACAGCAAGACACACTCAGAGACACACACAGCAAGACCCACACAGCAAGACCCACACAGCAAGACCCACACAGAGAGACACACAGCAAGACCCACACAGAGAGACACACAGCAAGACCCACACAGCAAGACACACACAGCAAGACCCACACAGCAAGACACACACAGAGAGACACACACAGCAAGACACACACAGCAAGGCCAACACAGCAAGACCCACACAGCAAGACCCACACAGCAAGACCCACACAGCAAGGCCAACACAGCAAGACACACACAGCAAGACACACACAGCAAGACCCACACAGCAAGACACACACAGCAAGACACACACAGCAAGACACACACAGCAAGACCCACACAGCAAGACACACACAGAGAGACACACACAGCAAGACCCACACAGCAAGGCCAACACAGCAAGGCCAACACAGCAAGACACACACAGCAAGACACACACCCAGAGACACACACAGCAAGACCCACACAGCAAGGCCAACACAGCAAGACACACACAGCAAGACCCACACAGCAAGACACACACAGAGAGACACACACAGAGAGACACACACAGCAAGACCCACACAGCAAGGCCAACACAGCAAGACCCACACAGCAAGACCCACACAGCAAGACCCACACAGCCAGACACACACAGCAAGACCCACACAGAGAGACACACAGCAAGACCCACACAGAGAGACACACAGCAAGACCCACACAGAGAGACACACAGCAAGACCCACACAGCAAGACACACACAGCAAGACCCACACAGCGAGACACACAGCAAGACCCACACAGCAAGACCCACACAGCAAGACCCACACAGAGAGACACACACAGCCAGACACACACAGCCAGACACACACAGCCAGACACACACAGCAAGACACACACAGCAAGACACACACAGCAAGACCCACACAGCAAGACCCACACAGAGAGACACACACAGAGAGACACACACAGCCAGACACACACAGCAAGACCCACACAGCAAGAGACACACATCAAGAGGCACACAGCAAGACACACACAGCAAGACCCACACAGCAAGACGCACACAGCAAGACGCACACAGCAAGACGCACACAGCAAGACCCACACAGCAAGACCCACACAGCAAGACCCACACAGCAAGACCCACACAGCAAGACACACACAGCAAGACCCACACAGCAAGAGACACACAGGAAGACCCACACAGCAAGACACACACAGCAAGACCCACACAGCAAGACCCACACAGCAAGACGCACACAGCAAGACCCACACAGCAAGACACACAAAGCAAGACACACACAGCAAGACACACACAGCAAGACCCACACAGCAAGAGACACACAGCAAGACCCACACAGCAAGACCCACACAGCAAGACACACTCAGAGACACACAGCAAGACACACACAGCAAGACCCACACAGAGAGACACACAGCAAGACGCACACAGCAAGACCCACACAGTAAGACCCACACAGCAAGACACACACAGCAAGACACGCACAGCAAGACACGCACAGCAAGACACGCACAGCAAGACACGCACAGCAAGACACACACAGAGAGAGACACAGCAAGACACACACACAGCAAGACACGCACAGCAAGACACACACAGCAAGACACACACAGCAAGACCCACACAGCAAGACACACACAGACAGTCACACACAGCAAGACCCACACAGCAAGACGCACACAGCAAGACCCACACAGCAAGACCCACACAGCAAGACCCACACAGCAAGACGCACACAGCAAGACGCACACAGCAAGACGCACACAGCAAGACGCACACAGCAAGACACATACAGCAAGACGCACACAGCAAGACACGCACAGCAAGACGCACACAGCAAGACGCACACAGCAAGACGCACACAGCAAGACACACACAGCAAGACGCACACAGCAAGACACATACAGCAAGACGCACACAGCAAGACACACACAACAAGACGCACACAGCAAGACGCACACAGCAGGACGCACACAGCAAGACACACACAGCAAGACCCACACAGAGAGACACACACAGCAAGACCCACACAGAGAGACACACAGCAAGACCCACACAGCAAGACACACACAGCAAGACACACACAGCAAGACACATACAGCAAGACGCACACAGCAAGACCCACACAGCAAGGCCCACACAGCAAGACACACACAGCAGGACGCACACAGACAGTCACACAGAGCAAGACACACACAGCAAGACAGACGCACACAGCAAGACACACACAGCAAGACCCACACAGCAAGACGCACACAGCAAGACGCACACAGCAAACAGCAAGACACACACAGCAAGACACACACAGCAAGACACACACAGCAAGACACACACAGCAAGACACACACAGCAAGACACACACAGCAAGACACACACAGCAAGACACACACAGCAAGACACACACAGCAAGACACACACAGCAAGACACACACAGCAAGACACACACAGCAAGACCCACACAGCAAGACCCACACAGCAAGACCCACACAGCAAGGCACACACAGCAAGGCACACACAGCAAGGCACACACAGCAAGGCACACACAGCAAGACACACACAGCAAGACACACACAGCAAGACCCACACAGCAAGACACACACAGCAAGGCACACACAGCAAGGCACACACAGCAAGACACACACAGCAAGACACACACAGCGAGACACACACAGCGAGACACACACAGCGAGACACACACAGCAAGACCCACACAGAGAGACACACACAGCAAGGCACACACAGCAAGACACACACAGCAAGACACACACAGAGAGACACACACAGCAAGACACACACAGCAAGACACACACAGCAAGACCCACACAGCAAGACACACAGAGCAAGACCCACACAGCAAGACCCACACAGCAAGACACACACAGCAAGACACACACAGCAAGACACACACAGCAAGGCCCACACAGAGAGACACACACAGCAAGACACACACAGCAAGGCACACACAGCAAGACACACACAGCAAGACACACACAGCAAGACACACACAGCGAGACCCACACAGAGAGACACACACACAGCAAGACACACACAGCAAGACACACACAGCAAGACACACACAGCAAGGCACACACAGCAAGACGCACACAGCAAGACACACACAGCAAGGCACACACAGCAAGGCACACACAGCAAGACACACACAGCGAGACCCACACAGAGAGACGCACACAGAGAGACGCACACAGCAAGACGCACACAGCAAGACACACACAGCAAGACACACACAGCAAGACGCACACAGCAAGACACACACAGCAAGACACACACAGCAAGGCCCACACAGCAAGACGCACACAGACAGTCACACAGAGCAAGACACACACAGCAAGACGCACACAGCAAGACACACACAGCAAGACACACACAGCAAGACACACACAGCAAGGCCCACACAGCAGGACGCACACAGCAAGACCCACACAGCAAGACACACACAGCAAGACACACCCATCAAGACGCACACAGACAGTCACACAGAGCAAGACACACACAGCAAGACGCACACAGACAGTCACACAGAGCAAGACACACACAGCAAGACGCACACAGCAAGACACACACAGCAAGGCCCACACAGCAGGACGCACACAGCAAGACACACACAGCAAGACACACACAGCAAGACGCACCCATCAAGACGCACACAGACAGTCACACAGAGCAAGACGCACACAGCAAGACGCACACAGACAGTCACACAGAGCAAGACGCACACAGCAAGACGCACACAGACAGTCACACAGAGCAAGACACACACAGCAAGACGCACAGAGCAAGACGCACACAGACAGTCACACAGAGCAAGACACACACAGCAAGACAGTCACACACAGCAAGACGCACACAGCAAGAGACACACAGCAAGACGCACAGACATGCGCGCGCACACAGACAGACGCGCACGCACAGACACACAGACGCTCACGCACACACACCTTTTTCTAAAAAAAATGTACTCAGGAGGTCTCAAAATGTCTATTTGCGGTGAAATGTGGAACTTTTGTGTGGAATAGGTACAATGCTTGCTCTGGTAGAGGAGTGGATGGTATCGCGTTAGACGATCTATAACACAGCTAGCTGCTTGTGTAAACCGCACTGGCTGTACACTGGGACTAAGGGAATGTAATAGGCCTAACAGATGGTTATATCTGTTAAAAACTGGCCGCTGTGTAATGGCTTTGACATTTTTGTGTAACCAAACTATAAAAAAAGAACATATTGCTATTTGAGAAAAGCATAAATTGACATAAAGCATGTGTTTTAACCAGATGTACATTTTTTGTGCAGTAAGAGTTGAAGCCGAAATTGTGAACGCAATAATTATGGATATAATCCTGCATCACATGGCGGAATTAATTAATCAATCAGAAAATGTTAAAATTGTTACATGTATAAATGTACGAGATCTGGGAATATTAATTGTGGTTAAGATTGTCAGAAGGGACACGTAATGTTGCAAGCAAGTCATTAGTGGTAAATTGCAGGTAGATAGTAGGTAATACCGGTTTTCCTGGAAATCGCCCAGTGCTGGTGCTGAGCAGGAGTCTCGGACACTTGTTCGAAACCCGTGATTATGAGATAATTAGGAGATGAACATTGAGAGCATCATGACGCGGAGTTTTCGCGCCATTGAGGGGAAGTCTGAGGTGAGTGCACGGAACTGCGCCCATATCTCCGAGTGAGCACTTCAGTCACGGGACTTGCATTCCAGATCCTCGAGTCACGACTTAACGTTGTTAATAACGATCGGCAAATCTCACGCATTCCTATTTCCACGAGAGTTGTGGTTTTATTCGCATGCCCTGCCAGAGCAGCCGGAGCGAAAATGACCAGAAAGCAGCATTCCGCGTAGGAGAGCGGAACGGAGCAGTGGGTTTGTCTATATGTTACGCAAGAGTCATCGAGAATAAGGAAGACTACAGAGACTATTCCCACAAGATTCAAGATATATATTTCAATTGCCATCAAAATATGTTAAACACATGGTATTTGAATTTAAATAAAGCCTTTTTTAGGAAATATTATTTTCGAATAACGCTCCATATAAAAGTAGTGTGCGGCGGGGAGGCTGGATTTTCTTGAATATGTTCGTGTCGCATCCTTGAAGGATGCTCAACTTAGCAACACAATGCTTTTTCTTGTGGATGTATTTGCAGTGAAATGTCGGTATGTGGTATACAAGTAGGTCTGTACATAATAGAGAAGTGTGTGTGTATGTTGGCGTTGGGAAGTGACCAAAATATGAGACATGCAAATTTGATGAGGTAAAATGCAAGTTTGTTGAGAACATTGTTGCATCATTGTTGACGTCACGTCACGTCACGTCACGTCACACAAGGTCGGCGTGGCCTCTCGCCAATCTGTTGACGTGATGCAACTAGGTACTTTCGCCCCAGGTTATTTTTCCATGGTCATCCTCTAACATGCAACATTTCTTCAAGATACATCTGTTCATGACAAGTGAAACGTAGACCTTGAGCTTTGTGGACGTCCTATTCATTCTGGATGGCTTCTTCCATAACTGGTATAAACCCTAAGAGATAAACATATTCTCTTCGCGCAGTAAGGATGTGTGTATGTGTATGTGGTATGTGGTATGTGGTGTGTGGTGTGTGTGTGTGGTGTATGTGTATGTGTGTGTGTGTGGTGTACGTGGTGTGTGTATGTGTGTGGTGTGTGTGTGGTGTATGTGGGGTGTGTGTGTGGTGTGTATATGTGTGTGGTGTATGTGTATCTGGTGTGTGTGGGTGGGTGTGTATGTGGTGTGTGTGGGTGGGTGTGTATGTGGTGTGTGCATGTGTATGTGGTGTGTATATGGTGTATGTGGTGTGTGTGGGTGGGTGTGTGTGTGGGTGGGTGTGTATGTGTGTGTGGTGTGTAAATGTGTGTGTGGTGTATGTGTGTGTGGTGTATGTGTATGTGGTGTGTGTGTGGTGTATGTGTGGGTGGGTGGGTGTGTTGTGTGTGTATGTGGTGTGTGTGTGGTGTATGTGGGGGTGGGTGTGTGTATGTGGTATGTGGTGTGTATGTGTATGTGGTATGTGTGTGTGGTATGTGTATGTGGTGTGTGTATGTGTATGGTATGTGTGTATGTGGTATGTGTATGTGGTATGTGTATGTGGTATGTGTATGTCTGTGGTATGTGTGTATGTGTGTGGTATGTGGTATGTGTGTATGTGGTGTGTGTGTGTATGTGTGTGTATGTGGTATGTGTGTGGTGTGTGTATGTGGTGTGGTGTGTGTATGTGGTGTGTGTATGTGTGTGTATGTGGTGTGTGTATGTGTATGTGGTGTGTGTATGTGTATGTATGTGGTGTGTGTGTGTATGTGTGTATGTGTATGTGCATGTGGTGTGTGTATGTGTGTATGTGGTATGTGTATGTATGTGGTGTGTGTATGTGGTGTATGTGTGTATGTGGTGTGTGTATGTGTGTATGTGTATGTGGTGTGTGTATGTGGTGTATGTGGTGTGCGTATGTGGTGTATGTGTGTGTATGTGTATGTGGTGTATGTGTATGTGGTGTGTGTATGTGTATGTGGTGTATGTGTATGTATGTGTATGTGTATGTGTATGTGTATGTGGTGTATGTGTATGTGTATGTGGTGTGTGTATGTGTGTATGTGTATGTGGTGTATGTGTGTGTATGTGTATGTGGTGTGTGTATGTGTGTATGTGTATGTGGTGTGTGTATGTGTGTATGTGTATGTGTATGTATGTGGTGTGTGTATGTGGTGTGTGTATGTGTATGTGGTGTGTGTATGTGTGTATGTGGATGTGGTGTATGTGTGTGTATGTGGTGTGTGTATGTGGTGTGTGTATGTGGTGTGTATGTGTGTATGTGTATGTGTGTATGTGTATGTGGTATGTGTATGTGTATGTGGTGTATGTGGTGTGTGTATGTGTGTATGTGTATGTGGTGTATGTGTGTGTATGTGGTGTGTGTATGTGTGTGTATGTATGTGTATGTGTATGTGTGTGTATGTGTGTATGTGTATGTGGTGTATGTGTATGTGTATGTGTATGTGTATGTGTATGTGTATGTGTGTATGTGTATGTGGTGTATGTGTATGTGTATGTGGTGTGTGTATGTGTGTATGTGTATGTGGTGTATGTGTATGTGTATGTGTATGTGGTGTATGTGTGTGTATGTGTATGTGGTGTGTGTATGTGTGTATGTGTATGTGGTGTGTGTATGTGGTGTGTGTATGTGTGTGTATGTGTATGTGGTGTGTGTATGTGTGTATGTGTATGTGGTGTATGTGTGTGTATGTGTATGTGGTGTGTGTATGTGTGTATGTGG
Organism: Tenodera sinensis; assembly: GCA_030765045.1. NCBI lineage: Eukaryota > Metazoa > Arthropoda > Insecta > Mantodea > Mantidae > Tenodera > Tenodera sinensis. Next base: position 396,182,556 of record CM060964.1, read on the forward strand.
TGTGTGTATGTGTGTATGTGGTATGTGTATGTGGTATGTGTGTATGTGGTGTATGTGTATGTGGTGTGTGTATGTGGTGTATGTGTGTGTATGTGGTGTGTGTATGTGGTGTATGTGTGTATGTGGTGTGTGTATGTGTGTATGTGGTATGTGTATGTGTGTGTATGTGGTGTGTATGTGGTGTATGTGTGTATGTGGTGTGTGTATGTGTGTATGTGGTATGTGTATGTGTGTGTATGTGGTGTGTATGTGGTGTATGTGTATGTGGTGTGTGTATGTGGTGTATGTGTGTGTATGTGGTGTAAGTAGGTATAAATTGTCCCATGTAGTTGGGTTTGTAGAGCGAGTCCATACCTGCTTCAGCGTCTATGCAATGAAATGACGCTTGAGTGTGTTGTTGAGAGGCGGATGGGTAATCTAGTTGATTTCTTACTTGTTCAACTCTCTCTATGAAGCTTAGTTGAGTTTCCAAACTGAAGGTAGAGGTGTCGTGTTTTATTCTCTTGGTCTCCAGATTTTACTTTCTCTGCTGCGTATAGTAGGTAAGTATTGTATTTCCTTCCACGTGGCCATTTCACTGCAAATATATATTTTGAGCCCCCTGAACCCAAAAAGCAGTTTTAACAGAAGACCCGTGTATGCATGTGGGTGAACAGCATAAATAAAAAAATCCGATGTGTTACACTCACATGGCTTTCTCTACTCTTGTACTAACCATTCTTACAAACTCTTATTACTATATCTTCTTCATGTTAATACAGATATCTGATGTGTTACACTCACATGACTTTCTCTACTCTTGTACTAACCATTCTTACAAACTCTTATTACTATATCTTCTTCATGTTAATACAGATATCTGATGTGTTACACTCACATGGCTTTCTCTACTCTTGTACTAACCATTCTTACAAACTCTTATTACTATATCTTCTTCATGTTAATACAGATATCTGATGTGTTACACTCACATGGCTTTCTCTACTCTTGTACTAACCATTCTTACAAACTCTTATTACTATATCTTCTTCATGTTAATACAGATATCTGATGTGTTACACTCACATGGCTTTCTCTACTCTTGTACTAACCATTCTTACAAACTCTTATTACTATATCTTCATGTTAATACAGATATCTGATGTGTTACACTCACATGGCTTTCTCTACTCTTGTACTAACCATTCTTACAAACTCTTATTGCTATATCTTCTTCATGTTAATACACATATCTGATGTGTTACATTCACATGACTTTCTCTACTCTTGTACTAACCATTCTTTCAAACTCTTATTACTATATTTTCTTCATGTTAATACAGATATCTGATGTGTTACACTCACATGGCTTTCTCTACTCTTGTACTAACCATTCTTTCAAACTCTTATTACTATATTTTCTTCATGTTAATACAGATATCTGATGTGTTACACTCACATGGCTTTCTCTACTCTTGTACTAACCATTCTTTCAAACTCTTATTACTATATTTTCTTCATGTTAATACAGATATCTGATGTGTTACCTTCACATGACTTTCTCTACTCTTGTACTAACCATACTTACAAACTCTTATTACTATATCTTCATGTTAATACAGATATCTGATGTGTTACACTCACATGGCTTTCTCTACTCTTGTACTAACCATACTTACAAACTCTTATTACTATATCTTCTTCATGTTAATACAGATATCTGATGTGTTACACTCACATGGCTTTCTCTACTCTTGTACTAACCATACTTACAAACTCTTATTACTATATCTTCTTCATGTTAATACAGATATCTGATGTGTTACCTTCACATGACTTTCTCTACTCTTGTACTAACCATACTTACAAACTCTTATTACTATATCTTCATGTTAATACAGATATCTGATGTGTTACACTCACATGGCTTTCTCTACTCTTGTACTAACCATACTTACAAACTCTTATTACTATATCTTCTTCATGTTAATACAGATATCTGATGTGTTACACTCACATGGCTTTCTCTACTCTTGTACTAACCATTCTTACAAACTCTTATTACTATATTTTCTTCATGTTAATACAGATATCTGATGTGTTACCTTCACATGACTTTCTCTACTCTTGTACTAACCATACTTACAAACTCTTATTACTATATCTTGTTCATGTTAAATACAGATATCTGATGTGTTGCACTCACATGACTTTCTCTACTCTTGTTCTAATCATTCTTACAAACCCTTATTACTATATCTTCTTCATGTTAATACAGATATCTGATGTGTGACACTCACATGACTTTCTCTACTCGTGTACTAACCATTCTTACAAACTCTTATTACCATATCTTCTTCATGTTAATACAGATATCTGATGTGTGACATTCACATGACTTTCTCTACTCTTGTACTAACCATTCTTACAAACTCCTATTCCTATATCTTCTTCATGTTAATACAGATATCTGATGTGTTACATTCACATGACTTTCTCTACTCTTGTACTAACCATTCTTACAAACTCCTATTCCTATATCTTCTTCATGTTAATACAGATATCTGATGTGTTACATTCACATGGCTTTCTCTACTCTTGTACTAACCATTCTTACAAACTCCTATTCCTATATCATCATGTTAATACAGATATCTGATGTGTTACATTCACATGACTTTCTGTACTCTTGTACTAACCATTCTTACAAACTCCTATTCCTATATCTTCTTCATGTTAATACAGATATCTGATGTGTTACATTCACATGACTTTCTCTACTCTTGTACTAACCATTCTTACAAACTCCTATTCCTATATCTTCTTCATGTTAATACGGATATCTGATGTGTTACATTCACATGACTTTCTCTACTCTTGTACTAACCATTCTTACAAACTCCTATTCCTATATCTTCTTCATGTTAATACAGATATCTGATGTGTTACATTCACATGACTTTCTCTACTCTTGTACTAACCATTCTTACAAACTCCTATTCCTATATCTTCATGTTAATACAGATATCTGATGTGTTACATTCACATGACTTTCTCTACTCTTGTACTAACCATTCTTACAAACCCTTATTCCTATATCTTCTTCATGTTAATACAGATATCTGATATGTTACATTCACATGACTTCCTCTACTCTTGTACTAACCATTCTTACAAACTCCTATTCCTATATCTTCATGTTAATACAGATATCTGATGTGTTACATTCACATGACTTTCTCTACTCTTGTACTAACCATTCTTACAAACCCTTATTCCTATATCTTCTTCATGTTAATACAGATATCTGATGTGTTACATTCACATGACTTTCTCTACTCTTGTACTAACCATTCTTACAAACCCTTATTCCTATATCTTCTTCATGTTAATACAGATATCTGATGTGTTACATTCACATGACTTTCTCTACTCTTGTACTAACCATTCTTACAAACTCCTATTCCTATATCTTCTTCATGTTAATACAGATATCTGATGTGTTACATTCACATGACTTTCTCTACTCTTGTACTAACCATTCTTACAAACTCCTATTCCTATATCTTCATGTTAATACAGATATCTGATGTGTTACATTCACATGACTTTCTCTACTCTTGTACTAACCATTCTTACAAACCCTTATTCCTATATCTTCTTCATGTTAATACAGATATCTGATGTGTTACATTCACATGGCTTTCTCTACTCTTGTACTAACCATTCTTACAAACTCCTATTCCTATATCTTCTTCATGTTAATACAGATATCTGATGTGTTGCACTCACATGACTTTCTCTACTCTTGTTCTAATCATTCTTACAAACCCTTATTACTATATCTTCTTCATGTTAATACAGATATCTGATGTGTGACACTCACATGACTTTCTCTACTCGTGTACTAACCATTCTTACAAACCCTTATTACTGTATCTTCTTCATGTTAATACAGATATCTGATGTGTGACACTCACATGACTTTCTCTACTCTTGTACTAACCATACTTACAAACTCTTATTACTATATCTTCATGTTAATACAGATACCTGATGTGTTACATTCACATGACTTTCTCTACTCTTGTACTAACCATTCTTACAAACCCTTATTCCTATATCTTCTTCATGTTAATACAGATATCTGATATGTTACATTCACATGACTTTCTCTACTCTTGTACTAACCATTCTTACAAACTCTTATTACTATATCTTCTTCATGTTAATACTGATATCTGATGTGTTACATTCACATGACTTTCTCTACTCTTGTACTAACCATTCTTACAAAGTCTTATTACTATATCTTCTTCATGTTAATACAGATATCTGATGTGTTACATTCACACGACTTTCTCTACTCTTGTACTAACCATACTTACAAACTCTTATTACTATATCTTCTTCATGTTAATACAGATATCTGATGTGTTATACTCACATGACTTTCTCTACTCTTGTACTAACCATTCTTACAAAGTCTTATTACTATATCTTCTTCATGTTAATACAGATATCTGATGTGTTACATTCACACGACTTTCTCTACTCTTGTACTAACCATTCTTACAAACTCTTATTTCTATTTCTTCGTGTTGGTTGACATGAACATTTGTACAAATTATCTTATTGTTTATTTCCGTTTAGGGACAAGGGGAATATGGGATCACAGTAGGCTTTGAGCGACAGTCAATTTTTAGCAAATGCACCTCAACATATAAAATATGAACAACGATGTTCCATTTCATGAAAGTTTTCCGGAACTGATACAAATAACAAGGAATATTTCCGAAATGGTTCACTCTACAAAGCAATTTATTTTGACATAAATTGTGTGTTTTAGGAAGATCTACATGTTTATATAGTAAGATTTGGTCTATGTCTAAGGGTTTACCAGTTATGCAAAAGTCATCCAGAGTAAATACGTCTACAGGGGCTAAAGCCAGAAAATTCAAGATATACATTTCATTTACCATAAAAATATGCCAAACAAATGAGATTTGAATCAAAATTTTCAAGAAAAGCAATATTTTCGAATAATGTTCCATGTAAAGGTTAGTTTAGGGTGGGGATATTTTCTTCAAAATCTTCTTGTCGCATCCTTGAAAGACATTAAACTTAAATACCAACTTTGGTTTTTAACCAACGTTTCTTTTTTGAGTTATGCTGTCCGCAGACTGACAGACACACAGACACACCGGACCTTTTTCTAAAAATGCTTTTTTTTTTATTCAGGGGACCTCAAAACATTTTTCCGGTGAAAGCTCGACATCGAATTTTTGGGTGGAATACAATACTTCCCCTACTTACTAGCAGAGAAAGTGAAGTCGGTTAACAACCAAATTGGTATTCGAGCTTGATATCTTTGAAGGATGCGGCACGGAGATTCTGAAGAAAATAGCCCCAACCTAAACTACCCTTTACATGGAAAATTTCCATTTTCTCAAAATTGGCTCTAACTAGTTTGATTAAAATGCCATATATTTAAGATATTTTTATGGCAAATCAAATTTATATTTTAAAATGTCTGTCTAAAGCGCATGTAGTCCTGTTTGCTGTATATGACTTTTGCAGAACTGGTAAACCGTAAGAGATAGACCAATGTAGATCTCGTTAAAGCACACGTTTTGTGGACTGAACCATTTCGGAGATATTGCTTGCTATTTGTGTGAATGTTGCAATAGTTACTTTTCTCATTTGGCTGTACAAAGAACGGAATTTGAGAGCTTTAAAAGATTGGAGTGTCGCTCAAGGCCTCCTGCTGTAAATAAGCAATAAGATAATTTGTACAAACGTTTATCTCAAGTAACACGAAGAACATAGAGGATCAAGAATGTTTAGTAGAGAAAGTCATGTGAGTGCAATGCACGAGACTTTATTGTCTGGAAGTGTGGAGTGTTTGTTATCATAGGTCCATTACATTTCGTACTAGTTTAGAGCGTTCTGGTTAAAACAGTGCCGTAGGTATATCCACTGGAAATACACGTTTTGAGATCCCTGAATCCGTAAAAAGCATTTTAGAAACGAGTTGATCTAAGGATGCGACACGAAGATTTGAAACAAAACTGCCCACTCTTTGGTTTTACAAAAATGGCTGTAATGATTTGGATTAAAATACCATGTGTTTAAAATATTTTGCTGACAACTGTATCTGGAGGTTTGTGAATGATTTTTTAATAACCAGTAAACCAGGTTTTGGTTTTGGAGGGCCCCCCCCCCTTCAAATAAATGTTGCGGACCCTACTTACTGAAAGCTTAAAAGTGGAGAGATTAAAATATGACATGTTTACCCACATAGACTAAGTGTTGAAATAACACTCGTAATTACTAACACTAATGGCTGTTTTTCTTGCTCTATGGCGTGCGTGGCAGTTTGGGATCGAACCAGAGCCTCCATCCAGCGGTCCCTGGGTCTTCGTATAGACCTTCTACCTTCGATCTGGCTATTTAGGATTATTCTATCATCTCCCATTCTCATGATGGTGGTGGTTAACTTGTTGTCTTTGTATAGATTATATAGTTGATTATTGTCCACACACCTTCATGCCCGTAAGTGAGTGGGACAAAATGGCCGTGAATATCCGGGGGGTAGTAAGTAAAACACATACCTACTCACCTTATGACCAAATTCTAAAATAAACCGATTTATTGGATAATCGAGTAGGTACTAGTCGTACAACCGTATATCATACTTGAATGAATCTGTCTATACCATTTCCACACTTGGAGGCAAGGGAAATGTTGCACATAGTTGTGTTGTCAGTAAACTGCATTCTTCCTAGCGATTTTCCTTTGTAAGGCAGTGTGGGGTCCACATCAATTGTCAAATTCCTTTACGCTGAGTTATTGGTTTAAATGTCCCAATACCTACACTTTTCTCTTTATCTCCTGTCCATGGAAAGAGAATGAAACTTCAAAGCTATCACATAGCGCCCAGCTCTTAAAATATTTGACTAACACTTAATGCCTACTGTATTCCCATGTTCCACTTGCACCTACAAGAAAATTAACAATAAAATAATTTCTGCAAATGTTGATCTGGATTAACATGAATCAGTTTGGATAAGAGTGAGCAGAGAAAGTCATGTGAGTTCTGTTTTCTCTGTTGTCCTCGTATGTACCACGAAAGGTTTAATCTCCATTAACAACACGAACAAGCGTTTCTTCTACTTCTCCTTCTCCTTCTTTTATTATTACTGTTGTTATTGTTATTGTTGTTGATACTGTTGTTATGATGATTATGATCATGGTGATGATCATGGTGATGATGATTATTATTATTATTATTATTATTATTATTATTATTATTATTATTATTATTATTATTATTATTATTATTATTATTATTATTATTATTATTATTATTATTATTAGTGTCGCCCATCGCATTATTGTCGGCACTACCGCAAAGGAGCCGAAGGGAAGAGACAGAGAATGGCCGCATTGTTGGGCGCTTGCCGAAAGAGAGAAAGGGATAGAGACTTCTGGAATTTTCTGCTTTGTATTTGACCGCAATAATAACTGAACTTTCCTGAAGGTTCCAGAATAGTGCCTGGGAGATATAAATAGCGGTAAAGTGTGAGGAGGACAGTTCTTGTGTTACTAATTCGGAGCCGTGCTGTTGGTGAGTCGGTAAAGAGTTGCTTGCTGTTGCAACGAGTGTACAAAGTTACTGTTTACGGAAATAAGTGTTTCTTTATCTCGACTACATCTGTCTTCTATACTTTACACCCACCAAAGTCACATTTATTATTATTATTATTATTATTATTATTATTATTATTATTAGTATTAGTATTAGTATTAGTATTAGTATTAGTATTAGTATTAGTATTAGTATTAGTATTAGTATTAGTATTATTATTATTATTATTATTATTATTATTATTATTATTATTATTATTATTATTATTATTAATTGGTGGCGGTAATGACTGCGGCGGCGGTAAATGTACAAAAGTAAGAAACCACTTTAGAAAATTTGTTAGGATTGCAGTTAAAATGCTAGTACATGACACATACAAACTGCATAACAAGCATCCAAGTAATAAAAGCAAGTGTTTAGATACTCTCTGAAAAGCTGTAGGTACAGTGAAATGTAATGCAACAATCCCTTGCTTGTACTTTAAGTTTACGGGCACAGCCATTTACGTAATGCCTAATGCTCACTAAGTGGATATTTGGCACGTGTCCCGTGGGGGGGGGAGATCTCCGCACAAGGCATGTGTATAACGAACAATCCTCTAAGATGCGCGGTGTTTTGCACGTCCTCTTCCTCGGCACTCGTACGTGTGGATCAAACCACACAACGTTTTTAAAACTACTTTTAAAGGTTTACTTCTTATTGTTATGAAAGGAGATGCTGTGATGCTGGCAATTTCCTGGAGGATATTTGGTTTTGATAGAAATCACTTATTGGAGGAACCTATCTCCGCTAATGGCGCACCATACACCAAGTTTTTCGTCGCAAAAGGTTACTTCATGAAAAATCTGATGTGTTATACTCACATGACAGTAAAACTCAAAAACGAAAAGTCGGTTAAAAACCAAAGTTGGTATTTTAAGTTTATTGTCATTCAAGGATGCGACACGAAGATTTTGAAGAAAGTAGCCCCACCCTAAACTACCCTTTACATGGAAAATTTTTATTTTCTTGAAAATGGCTCTAACGATTTTGATTAAAATGTCATATGTTTGAGATATTTTTATGACAAAATAAATGTATATCTTGAATTTTCTGGCTATAGCCCATGTAGTCGTATTTACTCTGGACAATTTTTGTATAACTGGTAATCCATTATAGACCAAATCTTACAATACAGACAATGTACATCTCGCTAAAACACACCATTTATGTCAAAATATTTTTTGTAGGGTGAACCATTTCGGAATATTCCTTGTTATGTGTGTGAGTTTCGGAAAACTTAAAACTTTCGTGAAATGGAACATCGTTGTTCATTTTTTTATATCTTAAGTGTGCAAAGAGAACGCAGTCTCAAAGCTTTAAAAGATCTGACTATGGCTCAAAGTTTACTGTATTCTAATATTCTCCTTGTACCTACAAGGAAACAAGCAATAAGATAATTTGTACAAATGTTTATTTTAACTAACACGATGAAGATATAGGAGTAAGAGTTACTAAGAATGGTTAGTACAAGAGTAGAGAAAGTCATGTGAGTGTAACACATCAGATATCTGTATTAACATGAAGATATAGTAATAAGAGTTTGTAAGAATGGTTAGTACAAGAGTAGAGAAAGTCATGTGAGTGTAACACATCATATATCTGTATTAACATGAAGATATTGTAATAAGAGTTTGTAAGAATGGTTAGTACAATAGTAGAGAAAGTCATGTGAATGTAACACATCAGATATCTGTATTAACATGAAGAAGATATAGTAATAAGGGTTTGTAAGAATGGTTAGTACAAGAGTAGAGAAAGTCATGTGAGTGTAACACATCAGATATCTGTATTAACATGAAGATATTGTAATAAGAGTTTGTAAGAATGGTTAGTACAATAGTAGAGAAAGGCATGTGAATGTAACACATCAGATATCTGTATTAACATGAAGAAGATATAGTAATAAGGGTTTGTAAGAATGGTTAGGACAAGAGTAGAGAAAGTCATGTGAGTGTAACACATCAGATATATGTATTAACATGAAGAAGATATTGTGACTTTGGTGGGTGTAAAGTAAAGAAGACAGATGTAGTCGAGATAAAGAAACACTTATTTCCGTAAACAGTAACTTTGTACACTCGTTGCAACAGCAAGCAACTCTTTACCGATTCACCAACAGCACGGCTCCGAATTAGTAACACAAAAACTGTCCCTTCTCACACTTTACCGTATTTATATCTCCCAGGCACTATTCTGGAAACTTCAGGAAAGTTCAGTTATTATTGCGGTCAAATACAAAGCAGAAAATTCCAGAAGTCTCTATCCCTTTCTCTCTTTCGGCAAGCGCCCAACAATGCGGCCATTCTCTGTCTCTTCCCTTCGGCTCCTTTGCGGTAGTGCCGACAATAATGCGAAGGGCGACAATATAGTAATAAGAGTTTGTAAGAATGGTTAGTACAAGACTAGAGAATGTCATGTGAGTGCAACACATCAGATATCTGTGTTAACATGAAGAAAATGTTAGAGTTTGTAGGAGAGCAATTCCGCGTGTGACTGAGATTTACACTACATTTTCTTCTTAAAATGTCTGTCTAATGGCCAATATAGGTGAAAAAATGTTATTTTAACGACATACGATGACAGAGAATACATTGGCGGTTGTGATAGGAAAGATAAAACCTTAAACAATTGAAACAATTATTTAATAATGAATGCTAAACATTTCGTGACTAACTGACATTTTTGTCAACTGCAGGCCCAACTTCAAACGTTTGTCCTCCGTTTTCTCTGAAAGTTTTCGTATTTGATTTGTTCTGAAAAATCACTTGTGAGAGGAACTTCTAAGCTTTAAAATGACCTGAGAAAAGGTTTGGTATGTTATTCTCATCTGAAGATATTTATTCAAAGGTCAGCGTGACTAACTGACATGAGTTTGTGACTAACTGATATTTGCGAAAATTGTAATACCTTCCCTTTGTTTTACACGGTATAACATATGGTAAATCATAATGATACGTATTATACGTTACATACATGTAATACATACAGGTGTGTAATTGTATTTATCGTTTTGACAATCATCATATCCTTTGGAGAAGCATTGTCATGCAGCATAAGCAGAATAAACATATGTTGGCAGCTGTCATTTCTTATCACAGTTACGTCATAGCAAGTCTAAAAAGCTGAGTCAAAACCATAACAAAGACGACACAGGAGAGCACACAGCACATACCTGGAACACGCTATTATAGTTACTGGATTGGACTCCTTATAGTGCAGGAACGCTAAATGCAGTAGCCTCGTAGTACACGCGCATATCACTACACTGTTTTTATTTCCGAAAGTTGTGCATCATTCTGACACTTTCCGCACATGCAAGAAAAGCATATTCTACAACATTGAAACCTAATACTTTCACATAATGAACCCGCTGAGTGGATGGCATAGGTAAAATACGTTTAAATCTCTCGTCGAGAAATTATTTTGCTTCAATTTCAGGCAGAGAAACCTCAAGAGGACATATTTTGGTTTCCTTTCTAACAGTATTAACAAATTCTTCAGCACTCTGAATCCTGCTTACTGCTTTCGCAGCTGTCCAGGCCATCCTCTTCACTAGTCCTCAAATCGCATCTACTGATTCCGTGATAGAATTCGAAGAAGTGCCATTCAATTCGGATTCCATATACTTCGGAAAGATATGTCACATGACTCAATGTGTATTTCTGCTTAAAATGACTAGCAGCTCCATCAGAAAACACTTTCACAAGTTCAAGATTCGGAACAATATCCAATATTTCCGAAAATATATTCCTTAAGCAAATATCAGCTGCATATTTGTCATGTGATACATAATTAGACACCAAATCAAAAGATTGTTTCTGAATTTCACCAATACCTTCTTTCCTATACCAGGCAACAGCAGTAAATATTGAGATCTGTGTATTGTCCAGTGGGCAGCTCCTTGCATGTGTGGTTCTCAAAGAAGTCGATCTGTATCACAGCTTCACTAATTGCAACATTTCCCTGGACAGATCCCTTTTTAACTTCTAATTCCGTTCTTCCATTACGTGAACTCCACAGTTTCCATTCGCATGGAGAATTAGCGAGTTCATCCGAAATGTCTGCTCCACTCAATCCCGGGCAGTTGGAGCATCCTCCCTGCATACACTTACTCGATTTCTGATCACAAACCACTTGTGCTATGAACTTAAGAAATTCAGTCTCAGTGAGTACGTGATTTTTACACAATGCTTTGAGAAGAAACTTCGTATTTTAATGTATAATGCACGTGCACACATTATGTGGGATCTGACTTTGAAGACGCACGTGAGCAGGGCGTAATTCAGAGAATTTTGTCAACCCCACGGTCATTTCTTCTCGGTCTTGTAGAAAGAGTGCATGTGCTTCTTTTAATGTTACCACTAGATACCTAATGCGAACTTCTTTTGTTTCTCCTTGAACATGGATTTCAATAAAATCATCTCTTCCAGGAGCTTGGTAAGATATTGAATCATCGTGATAGAACTTGATGATTGCACTTTTAAGTTCCTCTGATAGTTGTTTTCCTGATACCGGGACAGAATGCTTTGGTTTTACAACATGTAATCCCTATTCAACTGTTAACTTACGAATCATTTCTTTTCTTTTGCGTGGAGATTGCGGCAATGCTTCCTCAACACGTTTTCTGCACTTTCCAAAATGCTGTCTGCTTTTGAAAGCGGTTGATGTTGATGGAGTATCCTTATCAATCCCTTCTTGGTCTCTTATTTTCTGTCTTGCCCGCTGTGCTTGCTTATGTCTCCTAAATTCAGCTTTGAGGTGTTCTCTTCCTTGTTTTGTTTGTTTGAGCATTGCTCTTCCTTTCCTCATAGTCTCACTTAATTTTTTCCTTCCAATGTGCATAACTGCCTTGCTCCTTCAGACAGTGTTTGTATTCACGTTGTCTTTGGGCTGGTGTTTTAGCCATGGAGTCAGAAACGGACTGATACGTCTATCCTGACTGAAGTCTCACAAGCACTGTACGCGTATGATGACCACAGGGCGCCAGCACCAATTGTCCGTTAGTCACGTGTTTTGTGGGAAAACTAATGACTATAGACGAAAACTTTCTCATACTTTTTTATTTGTTATATTGTAATGACGCAGAATTAAAAGGATATTTTTTTCAGTCTATTACTTTTCCCTGCAGAGGACTTTATCGTTATTTACCGTGACTAACTGACATCGACACACAGTAATAATTAAACAGGCTCTAAGGATTGTTTATAAATGTCGAAAATTATTAGCCATATACACGTTTCGAAGACGAAGAGTCATTGTCTGATCTACAGAACAAAAAAATTAAAACAGTTGTACATAGCTCCTGAAATATTGATATGAAAATCAGTTGTTCACGCTTATTTTTAGTGTTTTGGAAATATGTGGGTAAGAAGTGAAATTTGAACCCATATTCACGTCAAAAACATTTATTTTTCAGCTCATAAGATACTTTGGAGTATATAGCATCATCTTTCCTCAGTAAAAAAAGTGAAACAATTTCAAATTTTAACGTTTGGTATGGCATATTCGCGGAATTGCTCAGGAATGGTCAGTACAAGAGTAGGGAAACTCATGTGAATGTAACACATCAGATATCTGTATTAACATGAAGATATAGGAATAAGAGTTTGTAAGAATGGTTAGTACAAGAGTAGAGAAAGTCATGTGAATGCAACACATCAGACATCTGTATTAACATGAAGACATAGGAATAAGAGTTTGTAAGAATGGTTAGTAGAGTTAGTAGAGTGATTGGGTGAGTGGTAGAGAGATTAGGTGAGTGGTAGAGTGATTGGGTGAGTGTTAGAGTGATTGGGTGAGCGGCAGAGTGATTGGGTGAGCGGTAGAGTGGTTGGGTGAGCGGTAGAGTGGTTGGGTGAGCGGTAGAGTGGTTGGGTGAGCGGTAGAGTGGTTGGGTGAGCGGTAGAGTGGTTGGGTGAGCGATAGAGTGGTTGGGTGAGCGATAGAGTGGTTGGGTGAGCGGTAGAGTGGTTGGGTGAGCGGTAGAGTGATTGGGTGAGCGGTAGAGTGATTGGGTGAGCGGTAGAGTGATTGGGTGAGCGCTAGAGTGATTGGGTGAGCGGCAGAGTGATTGGGTGAGCGGTAGAGTGGTTAGGTGAGCGGTAGAGTGGTTAGGTGAGCGGTAGAGTGGTTGGGTGAGCGGTAGAGTGGTCGGGTGAGCGGTAGAGTGGTTGAGTGAGCGGTAGAGTGGTTGGGTAAGCGGTAGAGTGATTGGGTGAACGGTAGAGTGATTGGGTGAGCGGTAGAGTGATTGGGTGAGCGGTAGAGTGATTGGGTGAGCGGAAGAGGGGTTGGGTGAGCGGTAGAGTGGTTCGGTGAGCGGTAGAGTGGTTGGATGAGCGGTAGAGTGGTTGGGTGAGCGGTAGAGTGGTGGGGTGAGCGGTAGAGTGGTTGGGTGAGCGGTAGAGTGGTTGGGTGAGCGGTAGTGATCGGGTGAGCGGTAGTGATCGGGTGAGTGGTAGAGTGATCGGGTGAGTGGTAGAGTGATCGGGTGAGTGGTAGAGTGATCGGGTGAGTGGTAGAGTGATCGGGTGAGTGGTAGAGTGATCGGGTGAGTGGTAGAGTGGCTGGGTGAGTGGTAGAGTGGCTGGGTGAGTGGTAGAGTGGCTGGGTGAGTGGTAGAGTGGCTGGGTGAGTGGTAGAGTGGTTGTGTGAGTGGTAGAGTGATTGGGTGACTGGTAGAGTGATTGGGTGACTGGTAGAGTGATTGGGTGAGCGGTAGAGTGATTGGGTGAGCGGTAGAGTGATTGGGTGAGCGGTAGAGTGATTGGGTGAGCGGTAGAGTGATTGGGTGAGCGGTAGAGTGACTGGGTGAGCGGTAGAGTGGCTGGGTGAGCGGTAGAGTGATTGGGTGAGCGGTAGAGTGATTGGGTGAGCGGTAGAGTGATTGGGTGAGCGGTAGAGTGATTGGGTGAGCGGTAGAGTGAATGGGTGAGCGGTAGAGTGGTTGGGTGAGCGGTAGAGTGGTTGGGTGAGCGCTTGAGTGGTTGGGTGAGCGGTAGAGTGGTTGGGTGAGCGGTAGAGTGATTGGGTGAGCGGTAGAGTGGTTGGTTGAGCGGTAGAGTGGTTGGCTGAGCGGTAGAGTGATTGGGTGAGCCGGTAGAGTGATTGGGTGAGCGGTAGAGTGGTTGGGTGAGCGGTAGAGTGGTTGGGCGAGCGGTAGAGTGGTTGGGCGAGCGGTAGAGTGGTTGGGCGAGCGGTAGAGTGATTGAGTGAGCGGTAGAGTGATTGGGTGAGCGGTAGAGTGGTTGGGTGAGCGGTAGAGTGGTAGGGTGCGCGGTAGAGTGGTAGGGTGAGTGGTAGAGTGATAGCGTGAGTGGTAGAGTGGTTCGGTGAGCGGTAGGGGGGTTGGGTGAGCGGTAGAGTGGTTGGGTGAGCGGTAGAGTAGTTGGGTGAGCGGTAGAGTGGTTGGGTGAGCGGTAGAGTGGTTGGGTGAGCGGTAGAGTGGTTGGGTGAGCGGTAGAGTGGTTGGGTGAGCGGTAGAGTGATCGGGTGAGCGGTAGAGTGATCGGGTGAGCGGTAGAGTGATCGGGTGAGTGGTAGAGTGGTTGGGTGAGTGGTAGAGTGATCGGGTGAGTGGTAGAGTGATCGGGTGAGTGGTAGAGTGGTTGGGTGAGTGGTAGAGTGGTTGGGTGACCGGTAGAGTGATTGGCTGAGCGGTAGAGTGATTAGCTGAGCGGTAGAGTGATTGGCTGAGCGGAAGAGTGAATGGCTGAGCGGAAGAGTGAATGGCTGAGCGGTAGAGTGATTGGGTGAGCGGTAGAGTGCTTGGGTGAGCGGTAGAGTGCTTGGCTGAGCGGTAGAGTGGTTGGGTGAGCGGTAGAGTGGTTGGGTGAGCGGTAGAGTGGTTGGCTGAGCGGTAGAGTGATTGGGTGAGCGGTAGAGTGATTGGCTGAGCGGTAGAGTGGTTGGGTGAGCGGTAGAGTGGTTGGGTGAGCGGTAGAGTGGTTGGGTGAGCGGTAGAGTGGTTGGGTGAGCGGTAGAGTGGTTGGATGAGCGGTAGAGTCCTTGGATGAGCGGTAGAGTGGTTGGATGAGCGGTAGAGTGCCTGGATGAGCGGTAGAGTGATTGGGTGAGCGGTAGAGTGATTGTGTGAGCGGCAGAGTGATTGTGTGAGCTGTAGAGTGATTGGGTGAGCGGTAGAGTGATTGGGTGAGCGGTAGAGTGGTTGGGTGAGCGATAGAGTGATGGGGTGAGCGGTAGAGTGATGGGGTGAGCGGTAGAGTGATGGGGTGAGCGGTAGAGTGGTTGGGTGAGCGGTAGAGTGGTTGGGTGAGTGCTTGAGTGATTGGGTGACGGTAGAGTGGTTGGGTGAGCGGTAGAGTGATTGGGTGAGCCGGTAGGGTGATTGGGTGAGCCGGTAGAGTGGTTGGGTGCGCAGTAGAGTGTTTGGGTGAGCGGTAGAGTGGTTGGGTGAGCGGTAGAGTGATTGGATGAGCGTCAGAGTGATTGGGAGAGCGGCAGAGTGATTGGGAGAGCGGCAGAATGATTGGGCGAGCGGTAGAGTTGTTGACTGAGCGGTAGAGTGGATAGCTGAGCGGTAGAGTGGTTGGGTGAGCGGTAGAGTGGTTGGGTGAGTGGTAGAGTGGTTGGGTGAGCGGTAGAGTGGTTGGCTGAGCGGTAGAGTGATTGGGTGAGCGGTAGAGTGATTGGATGAGCGTCAGAGTGATTGGGTGAGCGGCAGAGTGATTGTGTGAGCGGTAGAGTGGTTGGGTGAGCGCTTGAGTGATTGGGTGAGCGGTAGAGGGGTTGGGTGAGCGGTAGAGTGGTTGGGTGAGCGGTAGAGTGATTGGGTGAGCCGGTAGAGTGGTTGGGTGAGCCGGTAGAGTGGTTGGGTGAGCGGTGGAGTGTTTGGGTGAGCGGTGGAGTGTTTGGGTGAGCGGTAGAGTGTTTGGGTGAGCGGTAGAGTGGTTGGGTGAGCGGTAGAGTGGTTGGGTGAGCGGTAGAGTGGTTGGAGAGCGGTAGAGTGGTTGGAGAGCGGTAGAGTGATTGGGTGAGCGGCAGAGTGATTGTGTGAGCTGTAGAGTGATTGTGTGAGCTGTAGAGTGATTGGGTGAGCGGTAGAGTGATTGGGTGAGCGGTAGAGTGATTGGGTGAGCGGTAGAGTGGTTGGCTGAGCGGTGGAGTGGTTGGCTGAGCGATAGAGTGGTTGGCTGAGCGGTAGAGTGGTTGGGTGTGCGGTAGAGTGGTTGGGTGAGCGGTAGAGTGGTTGGGTGAGCGGTAGAGTGGTTGCGTGAGCGTTAGAGTGGTTGGGTGAGCGGTAGAGTGGTTGGGTGAGCGGTAGAGTGGTTGGGTGACCGGTAGAGTGATCGGGTGAGCGGTAGAGTGATCGGGTGAGTGGTAGAGTTGCTGGGTGAGTGGTAGAGTGGCTGTGTGAGTGGTAGAGTGGTTGAGTGACTGGCAGAGTGATTGTGTGAGCGGTAGAGTGGTTGGGTGAGCGCTTGAGTGATTGGGTGAGCGTTAGAGTGGTTGGGTGAGCGGTAGAGTGATTGGGTGAGCCGGTAGAGTGGTTGGGTGAGCCGGTAGAGTGGTTGGGTGTGCGGTGGAGTGTTTGGGTGAGCGGTGGAGTGTTTGGGTGAGCGGTAGAGTGTTTGGGTGAGAGGTAGAGTGTTTGGGTGAGCGGTAGAGTGTTTGGGTGAGCGGTAGAGTGGTTGGGTGAGCGGTAGAGTGGTTGGGTGAGCGGTAGAGTGGTTGGGTGAGCGGTAGAGTGATTGGGTGAGCGGCAGAGTGATTGTGTGAGCTCTAGAGTGATTGTGTGAGCTGTAGAGTGATTGGCTGAGCGGTAGAGTGCTTGGCTGAGCGGTAGAGTGGTTGGGTGAGCGGTAGAGTGGTTGGGTGAGCGGTAGAGTGGTTGGCTGAGCGGTAGAGTGATTGGGTGAGCGGTAGAGTGCTTGACTCAGCGGTAGAGTGCTTGGATGAGCGGTAGAGTGCTTGGATGAGCGGTAGAGTGGTTGGGTGAGCGGTAGAGTGGTTGGGTGAGCGGTAGAGTGGTTGGGTGAGCGGTAGAGTGCTTGGATGAGCGGTAGAGTGCTTGGATGAGCGGTAGAGTGCTTGGATGAGCGGTAGAGTGCTTGGATGAGCGGTAGAGTGATTGGGTGAGCGGCAGAGTGTTTGGGTGAGCGGTAGAGTGATTGGGTGAGCGGTAGAGTGATTGGGTGAGCGGTAGAGTGGTTGGGTGAGCGATAGAGTGGTTGGGTGAGCGGTAGAGTGATGGGGTGAGCGGTAGAGTGATGGGGTGAGCGGTAGAGTGGTTGGGTGAGCGGTAGAGTGGTTGGGTGAGCGCTTGAGTGGTTGGGTGAGCGGTAGAGTGGTTGGGTGAGCGGTAGAGTGATTGGGTGAGCCGGTAGAGTGATTGGGTGACCGGTAGAGTGATTGGGTGACCGGTAGAGTGTTTGGGTGAGCGGTAGAGTGTTTGGGTGAGCGGTAGAGCGATTGGTTGAGCGGTAGAGCGATTGGGCGAGCGGTAGAGCGATTGGGCGAGCGGTAGAGTGGATAGCTGAGCGGTAGAGTGGATAGCTGAGCGGTAGAGTGGTTGGGTGAGCGGTAGAGTGGTTGGGTGAGCGGTAGAGTGGTTGGGTGAGCGGTATACTGATTGGGTGAGCGTCAGAGTGATTGGTTGAGCGGCAGAGTGATTGTGTGAGCTGTAGAGTGATTGGGTGAGCGGTAGAGTGATCGGGTGAGCGGTAGAGAGGTTAGGTGAGCGGTAGAGTGATGGGGTGAGCGGTAGAGTGGCTGGGAGAGCGGTAGAGTGGTTGGGTGAGCGGTAGAGTGTTTGGGTGTGCGCTTGAGTGAGCGGTAGAGTGATTGGGTGAGCCGGTAGAGTGATTAGGTGAGCCGGTAGAGTGGTTGGGTGTGCGGTGGAGTGTTTGGGTGAGCGGTGGAGTGTTTGGGTGAGCGGTGGAGTGTTTGGGTGAGCGGTGGAGTGTTTGGGTGAGCGGTAGAGTGTTTGGGTGAGCGGTAGAGTGTTTGGGAGAGCGGTAGAGTGTTTGGGTGAGCGGTAGAGTGTTTGGGTGAGCGGTAGAGTGTTTGGGTGAGCGGTAGAGTGGTTGGGTGAGCGGTAGAGTGGTTGGAGAGCGGTAGAGTGGTTGTGTGAGCGGTAGAGTGATTGGGTGAGCGGCAGAGTGATTGGGTGAGCTGTAGAGTGATTGGGTGAGCGGTAGAGTGGTTGGCTGAGCGGTAGAGCGATTGGCTGAGCGGTAGAGTGGTTGGGTGAGCGGTAGAGTGGTTGGGTGAGCGGTAGAGTGGTTGGGTGAGCGGTAGAGTGGTTGGGTGAGCGTTAGAGTGATGGGGTGAGCGGTAGAGTGATGGGGTGAGCGGTAGAGTGGTTGGGTGAGCGCTTGAGTGGTTGGGTGAGCGCTTGAGTGGTTGGGTGAGCGGTAGAGTGATGGGTGAGCGGTAGAGTGATGGGTGAGCCGGTGGAGTGATGGGTGAGCCGGTGGAGTGATTGGGTGAGCCGGGAGAGTGTTTGGGCGAGCGGTAGAGTGGTTGGGCGAGCGGTTGAGTGATTGAGTGAGCGGTAGAGTGATTGGGTGAGCGGTAGAGTGGTTGGGTGAGCGGTAGAGTGATTGGGTGAGCGGTAGAGTGATTGGGTGAGCGGTAGAGTGATTGGGTGAGCGGTAGAGTGGTTGGGTGAGCGGTGGAGTGATTGGGTGAGCGGTAGAGTGATTGGGTGAGCGGTAGAGTGATTGGGTGAGCGGTAGAGTGATTGGGTGAGCGGTGGAGTGGTTGGGTGAGCGGTGGAGTGGTTGGGTTAGCGGTAGAGTGATTGGGTGAGCGGTAGAGTGATTGGGTGAGCCGGTAGAGTGGTTGGGTTAGCGGTAGAGTGGTTGGGTGAGCGGTAGAGTGATTGGGTGAGCGGTAGAGTGATTGGGTGAGCGGTAGAGTGGTTGGGTGAGCGGTAGAGTGATTGGGTGAGCGGTAGAGTGATTGGGTGAGCGGTAGAGTGGTTGGGTGAGCGGTAGAGTGATTGGTTGAGCCGGTAGAGTGGTTGGGTGAGGCGGTAGAGTGATTGGGTGAGCGGTAGAGTGGTTGGGTGAGCGGTAGAGTGATTGGGTGAGCCGGTAGAGTGGTTGGGTGAGCGGTAGAGTGATTGGGTGAGCGGTAGAGTGATTGGGTGAGCGGTAGAGTGGTTGGGTGAGCGGTAGAGTGGTTGGGTTAGCGGTAGAGTGATTGGGTGAGCGGTAGAGTGATTGGGTGAGCGGTAGAGTGCGTGAGCCGGTAGAGTGGTTGGGTGAGCGGTAGAGTGATTGGGTGAGCGGTAGAGTGATTGGGTGAGCCGGTAGAGTGATTGGGTGAGCGGTAGAGTGATTGTGTGAGCGGTAGAGTGATTGGGTGAGCGGTAGAGTGATTGGGTGAGCGGTAGAGTGGTTGGGTGAGCGGTAGAGTGGTTGCGTGTGCGGTAGAGTGGTTGGGTGAGCGGTAGAGTGATTGGGTGAGCGGTAGAGTGATTGGGTGAGCCGGTAGAGTGATTGGGTGAGCGGTAGAGTGATTGGGTGAGCGGTAGAGTGATTGGGTGAGCGGGAGAGTGGTTGGGTGAGCGGGAGAGTGGTTGGGTGAGCGGTAGAGTGGTTGCGTGTGCGGTAGAGTGATTGGGTGAGCGGTAGAGTGGTTGGGTGAGCGGTAGAGTGGTTGGGTAAGCGGTAGAGTGGTTGGGTGAGCCGGTGGAGTGATTGGGTGCTGCCTCGTTGCAGTTGTACATAAAGATCGTGGCCATACGAAATTGTGCTGTCAAGGATGTTTCCATTTGAGGATAAGAAGGAACGTTGTACACGTGAGCTCCGCGCCATACAGACAGTGTAGGAGAGAAGGTATTGTAGTGCTAGTTGTGCATATCGTCAAGAAAGGCAGCAACGAAAAAGCTTAAGCCAATCCACACCTGGCATTTGTATTATGAATACTATGGATGTATATGTGTCACATAAAATGGAAGTGTTTGGATTTGAAAATACAATAATCCCAAGGCACAACGGCCCATTCCGGGCCAAGGCCCGGGTCACCCAGTTCTGCCCACCACAGGCGTCATGTGTGGGGTGCAGTACTGGAGGTGGGACGTGGTCATCGCCTCGATCCCTCCCGGTCGATTACGCGGTGTTCGCAAGTAGGGATCTTTACTTCTCAATCAAGCAGCTCCTCAGGGACCTAACGAGGCTGAGTGCATCCCGATGCAGTTCAGCTGTGTTCGCTTGGTAAGCAGCATCCTGACACTTCGCTGGATGAAGGAAATATCCAACTAAATGAGCCGCTCGCTCGCTCCCTCCCTCTCCACTTATGGTACTTACACCTAACCTGTTTCATCGGTGTCAGAGTTTCGCTGCCTGCTTAGAACCGATACAAAATAGCAGCATTTAAAACACATAAAAGAAATGAATGACAGAGTAAATCTAACAAATAAAAAATCAAACAAATTGAAATACGTTGTGGCACGGTTGATGTTGTAAATGCATATAAAAATATGGAGCATAACATAATGAACATACATGGTAATGAGCAGGAATTAGATAGCAACAACGGCTCAACACGCACACACGCGCACTTCATGTGTATTTTAAATATCTTGAACATGGTACTCAATTAATAAGTTATTCAATTTGTACCCTGGTGATATCGGCGTCTCTCCTTTTGGAGTTTTCGTACATTGATACTTTCCGACTGTGGGAGTTCTAGGCAATAATCGAACCTCGGACCCCTTGTACAGCAGCCGTGTGCCCTACTGACTGAGCTACGTTACATTGTATGGCATCCTTGCAAGAAAAGTTGAATACCTACATGGTTAGTAATTTGTCGGAGTTGCGGTTTTTCATTTACAGGCAGGCGTTGGTTATGGAGTTTCCAAACACTCACGAGTAGGTGTTGAACTTCGGGTGGGATATTTATCTATCCTAGTAGCAATGTTGCCATGTCTGCTCAAGTAAAAGCACAAGATTTGATTTGAAAAAGCATGAGAAACCAATAGATTTTTAACCGGCAATTTTGCTTGGTGTATACATATTTATGACGACGGTGATGATGATGATAGCGCTGTAGAAGGCAATGTCAGTATTGCGCAATAGCCTCTATTCTGTGTCTATTTGTTGAATTGCTTTCACCAGATTAGAACCAAGTGACTGTGCAGTTGACTGAACCCTTCCAACATTGTAAGAAGAGAATCACTTAAACCGACTCAACGTAAAAATCAACAAAGCTTAATTTGAAAACTTGGACATATTTGTGAGGTAGGGATGATTTGAACTTTGGCACCTAAATACATGTTTTCCACAGGGAGAAATACTTTTGGGTCCCTGTATTCAACTTGATTATTTCAGTGAAATTGAAATGTTCAGTTTTAATGTAGCAGTTGAGGAAGTTCGCAATGTAGATGTGGTATACAGGTGATTAATATAATCTTTTGTTTCTATACACCAGGAAAATGCCTTGACTGAAAATTTTTCCGGAAGAGCCAATTATAGGATGTTACAGAAACTAGTGTTCAAAAATGGAAAATACATAAAAAGCAGGAGATCTTGAAGTGCATTCAGTTTTTTGCAGTAGATGAGTAGATTTGCAAAAAAGCAGATCTCCTGCAAAATCAGTAGAGAACTGGCAACCCTGATTATACCTATCATCAGATTCTTAGCAAATGACAACTCTGAGTTGCCGGTTTAACCTATTGTAGATGATTGTGCAGTGCATTTGTTCATAAAACAGAGACGCATGCAGGGAAGGAGATAGAGATGAACATACTGAGGCAGGTAGAGTGGGGTTTACGGGCCCGTCGACAACTAGGTCATTGGGGAAGAGGGAGGTAGAGATGAACATACTGAGGCAGGTAGAGTGGGGTTTACGGGCCCGTCGACAACTAGGTCATTGGGGAAGAGGGAGGTAGAGATGAACATACTGAGGCAGGTAGAGTGGGGTTTACGGGCCCGTCGACAACTAGGTCATTGGGGAAGAGGGAGGTAGAGATGAACATACTGAGGCAGGTAGAGTGGGGTTTACGGGCCCGTCGACAACTAGGTCATTGGGGAAGAGGGAGGTAGAGATGAACATACTGAGACAGGTAGAGTGGGGTTTACGGGCCCGTCGAC
The DNA here is from genome assembly GCA_030765045.1 of Tenodera sinensis. NCBI lineage: Eukaryota > Metazoa > Arthropoda > Insecta > Mantodea > Mantidae > Tenodera > Tenodera sinensis. Next base: position 396,205,290 of record CM060964.1, read on the forward strand.
AACTACGTCATTAGGGAAGAGGGACGTAGAGATAGAAAGCTTTACTTTTAAGACTTCAACGGAAATAAATTATCATTAATTTCCAAAACTATAGAGAAGGAAAGAGATAGAGCGAAGGACATAGATGGCGAGAATGAGAGGGAGAGAGATACAGGCAGAGTGAGAAAGGGAGGGAGAGAGACAGGGTAGGGAGAGAGATGGAGCTGGAGAGTGGTTGGGGAGGGAGAGAGTGAGAGAGATAGTGAGAGACAGATGGCGAGAATGAGAATGAGAATGAGAGTGGGAGAAGGTGAGCTAGAGGGAGTGAGAGTGAGAGGCAGGGATAGAGGGATAGGTAGTGACCATGAGAGATGTAGGGAGAGAGTGAGAGTGAGAGGTAGGGATAGCGGGATTTGTAGTGACCATGAGAGATGTAGGGAGAGAGTGAGAGTGAGAGGTAGGGATAGAGGGATAGGTAGTGACCATGAGAGATGTAGGGAGAGAGTGAGAGTGACAGTGAGAGTGAGAGGTAGGGATAGAGGGATAGGTATTGACCATGAGAGATGTAGGGAGAGAGTGAGTGAGAGTGAGAGTGAGAGGTAGGGATAGAGGGATAGGTAGTGACCATGAGAGATGTAGGGAGAGAGTGGGGGTGAGAGTGAGAGGTAGGGATAGAGGGATAGGTAGTGACCATGAGAGATGTAGGGAGAGAGTGAGAGTGAGAGGTAGGGATAGAGGGATTTGTAGTGACCATGAGAGATGTAGGGAGAGAGTGAGAGTGAGAGTGAGAGGTAGGGATAGAGGGATAGGTAGTGACCATGAGAGATGTAGGGAGAGAGTGAGAGTGAGAGTGAGAGGTAGGGATAGAGGGATAGGTAGTGACCATGAGAGATGTAGGGAGAGAGTGAGAGTGACAGTGAGAGTGAGAGGTAGGGAGAGAGGGATTGGTATTGACCATGAGAGATGTAGGGAGAGAGTGAGTGAGAGTGAGAGGTAGGGATAGAGGGATAGGTAGTGACCATGAGAGATGTAGGGAGAGAGTGAGAGTGAGAGGTAGGGATAGAGGGATTTGTAGTGACCATGAGAGATGTAGGGAGAGAGTGAGAGTGAGAGGTAGGGATAGAGGGATAGGTAGTGACCATGAGAGATGTAGGGAGAGAGTGAGAGTGAGAGTGAGAGGTAGGGATAGAGGGATAGGTAGTGACCATGAGAGATGTAGGGAGAGAGTGAGAGTGAGAGGTACGGATAGAGGGATAGGTAGTGACCATGAGAGATGTAGGGAGAGAGTGAGAGTGACAGTGAGAGTGAGAGGTAGGGATAGAGGGATTGGTATTGACCATGAGAGATGTAGGGAGAGAGTGAGTGAGAGTGAGAGGTAGGGATAGAGGGATAGGTAGTGACCATGAGAGATGTAGGGAGAGAGTGAGAGTGAGAGGTAGGGATAGAGGGATTTGTAGTGACCATGAGAGATGTAGGGAGAGAGTGAGAGTGAGAGGTAGGGATAGAGGGATAGGTAGTGACCATGAGAGATGTAGGGAGAGAGTGAGAGTGAGAGTGAGAGGTAGGGATAGAGGGATAGGTAGTGACCATGAGAGATGTAGGGAGAGAGTGAGAGTGACAGTGAGAGTGAGAGGTAGGGAGAGAGGGATTGGTATTGACCATGAGAGATGTAGGGAGAGAGTGAGTGAGAGTGAGAGGTAGGGATAGAGGGATAGGTAGTGACCATGAGAGATGTAGGGAGAGAGTGAGAGTGAGAGGTAGGGATAGAGGGATTTGTAGTGACCATGAGAGATGTAGGGAGAGAGTGAGAGTGAGAGTGAGAGGTAGGGATAGAGGGATAGGTAGTGACCATGAGAGATGTAGGGAGAGAGTGAGAGTGAGAGTGAGAGTGAGAGGTAGGGATAGAGGGATAGGTAGTGACCATGAGAGATGTAGGGAGAGAGTGAGAGTGACAGTGAGAGTGAGAGGTAGGGATAGAGGGATAGGTATTGACCATGAGAGATGTAGGGAGAGAGTGAGTGAGAGTGAGAGTGAGAGTGAGAGGTAGGGATAGAGGGATAGGTAGTGACCCTGAGAGATGTAGGGAGAGAGTGAGAGTGAGAGGTAGGGATAGAGGGATTTGTAGTGACCATGAGAGATGTAGGGAGAGAGTGAGAGTGAGAGGTAGGGATAGAGGGATAGGTAGTGACCATGAGAGATGTAGGGAGAGAGTGAGAGTGAGAGGTAGGGATAGAGGGATAGGTAGTGACCATGAGAGATGTAGGGAGAGAGTGAGAGTGACAGTGAGAGTGAGAGGTAGGGATAGAGGGATAGGTAGTGACCATGAGAGATGTAGGGAGAGAGTGAGAGTGACAGTGAGAGTGAGAGGTAGGGATAGAGGGATAGGTATTGACCATGAGAGATGTAGGGAGAGAGTGAGTGAGAGTGAGAGTGAGAGGTAGGGATAGAGGGATAGGTAGTGACCATGAGAGATGTAGGGAGAGAGTGGGGGTGAGAGTGAGAGGTAGGGATAGAGGGATAGGTAGTGACCATGAGAGATGTAGGGAGAGAGTGAGAGTGAGAGGTACGGATAGAGGGATAGGTAGTGACCATGAGAGATGTAGGGAGAGAGTGAGAGTGAGAGGTAGGGATAGAGGGATAGGTAGTGACCATGAGAGATGTAGGGAGAGAGTGAGAGTGAGAGGTAGGAATAGAGGGATAGGTAGTGACCATGAGAGATGTAGGGAGAGAGTGAGAGTGAGAGTGAGAGGTAGGAATAGAGGGATAGGTAGTGACCATGAGAGATGTAGGGAGAGAGTGAGAGTGAGAGGCAGGAATAGAGGGATAGGTAGCGACCATGAGCGGTGTAGGGAGAGAGTGAGAGTGAGAGGTAGGAATGGAGGGATAGGTAGTGACCATGAGAGATGTAGGGAGAGAGTGAGAGTGAGAGGCAGGGATAGAGGGATAGGTAGTGACCATGAGAGATGTAGGGAGAGAGTGAGAGTGAGAGGTAGGGATAGAGGGATAGGTAGTGACCATGAGAGATGTAGGGAGAGAGTGAGAGTGAGAGGCAGGAATAGAGGGATAGGTAGTGACCATGAGAGATGTAGGGAGAGAGTGAGGGAGAGTGAGAGGTAGGGATAGAGGGATAGGTAGTGACCATGAGAGATGTAGGGAGAGAGTGAGAGTGAGAGTGAGAGGTAGGGATAGAGGGATAGGTAGTGACCATGAGAGATGTAGGGAGAGAGTGAGAGTGAGAGGTAGGGATAGAGGGATAGGTAGTGACCATGAGAGATGTAGGGAGAGAGTGGGAGTGAGAGGTAGGGATAGAGGGATAGGTAGTGACCATGAGAGATGTAGGGAGAGAGTGAGAGTGAGAGGTAGGGATAGAGGGATAGGTAGTGACCATGAGAGATGTAGCGAGAGAGTGAGAGTGAGAGGCAGGAATAGAGGGATAGGTAGTGACCATGAGAGATGTAGGGAGAGAGTGAGAGTGAGAGGTAGGAATAGAGGGATAGGTAGTGACCATGAGAGATGTAGGGAGAGAGTGAGAGTGAGAGGTAGGGATAGAGGGATAGGTAGTGACCATGAGAGATGTAGGGAGAGAGTGAGAGTGAGAGTGAGATTTAGGGATAGAGGGATAGGTAGTGACCATGAGGGATGTAGGGAGAGAGTGAGAGTGAGAGGTAGGGATAGAGGGATAGGTAGTGACCATGAGAGATGTAGGGAGCGAGTGAGAGTGAGAGGTAGGGATAGAGGGATAGGTAGTGACCATGAGAGATGTAGGGAGAGAGTGAGAGTGAGAGGTAGGGATAGAGGGATAGGTAGTGACCATGAGAGATGTAGGGAGAGAGTGAGTGTGAGAGGTAGGGATAGAGGGATAGGTAGTGACCATGAGAGATGTAGGGAGAGAGTGAGAGTGGGAGGTAGGGATAGAGGGATAGGTAGTGACCATGAGAGATGTAGGGAGAGAGTGAGAGTGAGAGTGAGAGTGAGAGGTAGGGATAGAGGGATAGGTAGTGACCATGAGAGATGTAGGGAGAGAGTGAGAGTGAGAGTGAGAGGTAGGGATAGAGGGATAGGTAGTGACCATGAGAGATGTAGGGAGAGAGTGAGAGTGAGAGGCAGGGATAGAGGGATAGGTAGTGACCATGAGAGATGTAGGGAGAGAGTGAGAGTGAGAGGCAGGGATAGAGGGATAGGTAGTGACCATGAGAGATGTAGGGAGAGAGTGAGAGTGAGAGGCAGGAATAGAGGGATGGGTAGTGACCATGAGAGATGTAGGGAGAGAGTGAGAGTGAGAGGTAGGGATAGAGGGATAGGTAGTGACCATGAGAGATGTAGGGAGAGAGTGAGAGTCAGAGGTAGGGATAGAGGGATAGGTAGTGACCATGAGAGATGTAGAGAGAGAGTGAGAGTGAGAGGCAGGGATAGAGGGATAGGTAGTGACCATGAGAGATGTAGGGTGAGAGTGAGAGGTAGGAATAGAGGGATAGGTAGTGACCATGAGAGATGTAGGGAGAGAGTGAGAGTGAGAGTGAGAGGTAGGAATAGAGGGATAGGTAGTGACCATGATAGATGTAGGGAGAGAGTGAGAGTGAGAGGCAGGAATAGAGGGATAGATAGTGACCATGAGAGATGTAGGGAGAGAGTGAGAGTGAGAGGTAGGAATAGAGGGATAGGTAGTGACCATGAGATGTAGGGAGAGAGTGAGAGTGAGAGGTAGGAATAGAGGGATAGGTAGTGACCATGAGAGATGTAGGGAGAGAGTGAGAGTGAGAGGTAGGAATAGAGGGATAGGTAGTGACCATGAGAGATGTAGGGAGAGAGTGAGAGTGAGAGGTAGGAATAGAGGAATAGGTAGTGACCATGAGAGATGTAGGGAGAGAGTGAGAGGTAGGAATAGAGGGATAGGTAGTGACCATGAGAGATGTAGGGAGAGAGTGAGAGTGAGAGGCAGGGATAGAGGGATAGGTAGTGACCATGAGAGATGTAGGGAGAGAGTGAGAGGCAGGGATAGAGGGATAGGTAGTGACCATGAGAGATGTAGGGAGAGAGTGAGAGTGAGAGGCAGGGATAGAGGGATAGGTAGTGACTATGAGAGATGTAGGGAGAGAGTGAGGGAGAGTGAGAGGTAGGGATAGAGGGATAGGTAGTGACCATGAGAGATGTAGGGAGAGAGTGAGGGAGAGTGAGAGGTAGGGATAGAGGGATAGGTAGTGATTATGAGAGATGTATTGAGAGAGTGAGAGTGAGAGGCAGGGATAGAGGGATAGGTAGTGACCATGAGAGATGTAGGGAGAGAGTGAGAGTGAGAGGTAGGGATAGAGGCATAGGTAGTGACCATGAGAGATGTAGGGAGAGAGTGAGAGGTAGGGATAGAGGGATAGGTAGTGACCATGAGAGATGTAGGGAGAGAGTGAGAGTGAGAGGCAGGGATAGAGGGATAGGTAGTGACCATGAGAGATGTAGGGAGAGAGTGAGAGTGAGAGGTAGGGATTGAGGGATAGGTAGTGACCATGGGAGATGTAGGGAGAGAGTGAGAGTGAGAGGTAGCGATAGAGGGATAGGTAGTGACCATGAGAGATGTAGGGAGAGAGTGAGAGTGAGAGGTAGGGATAGAGGGATAGGTAGTGACAATGAGAGATGTAGGGAGAGAGTGAGAGTGAGAGGCAGGAATAGAGGGATAGGTAGTGACCATGAGAGATGTAGGGAGAGAGTGAGAGTGAGAGGTAGGGATAGAGGGATAGGTAGTGACCATGAGAGATGTAGGGAGAGAGTGAGAGTGAGATTTAGGGATAGAGGGATAGGTAGTGACCGTGAGAGATCTAGGGAGAGAGTGAGAGTGAGAGTGAGAGGCAGGGATAGAGGGATAGGTAGTGACCATGAGAGATGTAGGGAGAGAGTGAGAGTGAGAGGTAGGGATAGAGGGATAGGTAGTGAGCATGAGAGATGTAGGGAGAGAGTGAGAGTGAGAGTGAGAGGTACGGATAGAGGGATAGGTAGTGACCATGAGAGATGTAGGGAGAGAGTGAGTGTGAGAGGTAGGGATAGAGGGATAGGTAGTGACCATGAGAGATGTAGGGAGAGAGTGAGAGTGAGAGGTAGGGATAGAGGGATAGGTAGTGACCATGAGAGATGTAGGGAGCGAGTGAGAGTGAGAGTGAGAGGTAGGGATAGAGGGATAGGTAGTGACCATGAGAGATGTAGGGAGAGAGTGAGAGTGAGAGGTAGGGATAGAGGGATAGGTAGTGACCATGAGAGATGTAGGGAGAGAGTGAGAGTGAGAGTGAGAGGTAGGGATAGAGGGATAGGTAGTGACCATGAGAGATGTAGGGAGAGAGTGAGAGTGAGAGTGAGAGGTAGGGATAGAGGGATAGGTAGTGACCATGAGAGATGTAGGGAGAGAGTGAGAGTGAGAGGCAGGGATAGAGGGATAGGTAGTGACCATGAGAGATGTAGGGAGAGAGTGAGAGTGAGAGGCAGGGATAGAGGGATAGGTAGTGACCATGAGAGATGTAGGGAGAGAGTGAGAGTGAGAGGCAGGAATAGAGGGATGGGTAGTGACCATGAGAGATGTAGGGAGAGAGTGAGAGTGAGAGGTAGGGATAGAGGGATAGGTAGTGACCATGAGAGATGTAGGGAGAGAGTGAGAGTCAGAGGTAGGGATAGAGGGATAGGTAGTGACCATGAGAGATGTAGAGAGAGAGTGAGAGTGAGAGTGAGAGGCAGGGATAGAGGGATAGGTAGTGACCATGAGAGATGTAGGGTGAGAGTGAGAGGTAGGAATAGAGGGATAGGTAGTGACCATGAGAGATGTAGGGAGAGAGTGAGAGTGAGAGGTAGGAATAGAGGGATAGGTAGTGACCATGATAGATGTAGGGAGAGAGTGAGAGTGAGAGGCAGGAATAGAGGGATAGATAGTGACCATGAGAGATGTAGGGAGAGAGTGAGAGTGAGAGGTAGGAATAGAGGGATAGGTAGTGACCATGAGATGTAGGGAGAGAGTGAGAGTGAGAGGTAGGAATAGAGGGATAGGTAGTGACCATGAGAGATGTAGGGAGAGAGTGAGAGTGAGAGGTAGGAATAGAGGGATAGGTAGTGACCATGAGAGATGTAGGGAGAGAGTGAGAGTGAGAGGTAGGAATAGAGGAATAGGTAGTGACCATGAGAGATGTAGGGAGAGAGTGAGAGGTAGGAATAGAGGGATAGGTAGTGACCATGAGAGATGTAGGGAGAGAGTGAGAGTGAGAGGCAGGGATAGAGGGATAGGTAGTGACCATGAGAGATGTAGGGAGAGAGTGAGAGGCAGGGATAGAGGGATAGGTAGTGACCATGAGAGATGTAGGGAGAGAGTGAGAGTGAGAGGCAGGGATAGAGGGATAGGTAGTGACTATGAGAGATGTAGGGAGAGAGTGAGGGAGAGTGAGAGGTAGGGATAGAGGGATAGGTAGTGACCATGAGAGATGTAGGGAGAGAGTGAGGGAGAGTGAGAGGTAGGGATAGAGGGATAGGTAGTGATTATGAGAGATGTATTGAGAGAGTGAGAGTGAGAGGCAGGGATAGAGGGATAGGTAGTGACCATGAGAGATGTAGGGAGAGAGTGAGAGGTAGGGATAGAGGCATAGGTAGTGACCATGAGAGATGTAGGGAGAGAGTGAGTGGTAGGGATAGAGGGATAGGTAGTGACCATGAGAGATTTAGGGAGAGAGTGAGAGTGAGAGGCAGGGATAGAGGGATAGGTAGTGACCATGAGAGATGTAGGGAGAGAGTGAGAGTGAGAGGTAGGGATTGAGGGATAGGTAGTGACCATGGGAGATGTAGGGAGAGAGTGAGAGTGAGAGGTAGGGATAGAGGGATAGGTAGTGACCATGAGAGATGTAGGGAGAGAGTGAGAGTGAGAGGTAGGGATAGAGGGATAGGTAGTGACAATGAGAGATGTAGGGAGAGAGTGAGAGTGAGAGGCAGGAATAGAGGGATAGGTAGTGACCATGAGAGATGTAGGGAGAGAGTGAGAGTGAGAGGTAGGGATAGAGGGATAGGTAGTGACCATGAGAGATGTAGGGAGAGAGTGAGAGTGAGATTTAGGGATAGAGGGATAGGTAGTGACCATGAGAGATCTAGGGAGAGAGTGAGAGTGAGAGTGAGAGGCAGGGATAGAGGGATAGGTAGTGACCATGAGAGATGTAGGGAGAGAGTGAGAGTGAGAGGTAGGGATAGAGGGATAGGTAGTGACCATGAGAGATGTAGGGAGAGAGTGAGAGTGAGAGTGAGAGGTACGGATAGAGGGATAGGTAGTGACCATGAGAGATGTAGGGAGAGAGTGAGTGTGAGAGGTAGGGATAGAGGGATAGGTAGTGACCATGAGAGATGTAGGGAGAGAGTGAGAGTGAGAGGTAGGGATAGAGGGATAGGTAGTGACCATGAGAGATGTAGGGAGCGAGTGAGAGTGAGAGTGAGAGGTAGGGATAGAGGGATAGGTAGTGACCATGAGAGATGTAGGGAGAGAGTGAGAGTGAGAGTGAGAGGTAGGGATAGAGGGATAGGTAGTGACCATGAGAGATGTAGGGAGAGAGTGAGAGTGAGAGGCAGGAATAGAGGGATGGGTAGTGACCATGAGAGATGTAGGGAGAGAGTGAGAGTGAGAGGTAGGGATAGAGGGATAGGTAGTGACCATGAGAGATGTAGGGAGAGAGTGAGAGTGAGAGGTAGGGATAGAGGGATAGGTAGTGACCATGAGAGATGTAGGGAGAGAGGAGAGTGAGAGTGAGAGGTAGGGATAGAGGGATAGGTAGTGACCATGAGAGATGTACGAAGAGAGTGAGAGTGAGAGGTAGGGATAGAGGGATAGGTAGTGACCATGAGCGATGTACGGAGAGAGTGAGAGTGAGAGGTACGGATAGAGGGATAGGTAGTGACCATGAGAGATGTAGGGAAAGAGTGAGAGTGAGAGGTAGGAATAGAGGGATAGGTAGTGACCATGAGAGATGTAGGGAGAGAGTGAGAGTGAGAGGCAGGAATAGAGGGATAGGTAGTGACCATGAGAGATGTAGGGAGAGAGTGAGAGTGAGAGGCCGGGATAGAGGGATAGGTAGTGACCATGAGAGATGTAGGGAGAGAGTGAGAGTGAGAGGTAGGGATAGAGGGATAGGTAGTGAACATGAGAGATGTAGGGAGAGAGTGAGAGTGAGAGGTAGGGATAGAGGGATAGGTAGTGACCATGAGAGATGTAGGGAGAGAGTGAGAGTGAGAGTGAGAGGTAGGGATAGAGGGATAGGTAGTGACCATGAGAGATGTAGGGAGAGAGTGAGAGTGAGAGGTAGGGATAGAGGGATAGGTAGTGACCATGAGAGATGTAGGGAGAGAGTGAGAGTGAGAGGTAGGGATAGAGGGATAGATAGTGACCATGAGAGATGTAGGGAGAGAGTGAGAGTGAGAGGCAGGGATAGAGGGATAGGTAGTGACCATGAGAGATGTAGGGAGAGAGTGAGAGTGAGAATGAGAGGTAGGAATAGAGGGATAGGTAGTGACCATGAGAGATCTAGGGAGAGAGTGAGAGTGAGAGGCAGGGATAGAGGGATAGGTAGTGACCATGAGAGATGTAGGGTGAGAGTGAGAGTGAGAGGTAGGAATAGAGGGATAGGTAGTGACCATGAGAGATGTAGGGAGAGAGTGAGAGTGAGAGGTAGGGATAGAGGGATTTGTAGTGACCATGAGAGATGTAGGGAGAGAGTGAGAGTGAGAGGTAGGGATAGAGGGATAGGTAGTGACCATGAGAGATGTAGGGAGAGAGTGAGAGTGAGAGGTAGGGATAGAGGGATAGGTAGTGACCATGAGAGATGTAGGGAGAGAGTGAGAGTGACAGTGAGAGTGAGAGGTAGGGATAGAGGGATAGGTAGTGACCATGAGAGATGTAGGGAGAGAGTGAGAGTGACAGTGAGAGTGAGAGGTAGGGATAGAGGGATAGGTATTGACCATGAGAGATGTAGGGAGAGAGTGAGTGAGAGTGAGAGTGAGAGGTAGGGATAGAGGGATAGGTAGTGACCATGAGAGATGTAGGGAGAGAGTGGGGGTGAGAGTGAGAGGTAGGGATAGAGGGATAGGTAGTGACCATGAGAGATGTAGGGAGAGAGTGAGAGTGAGAGGTACGGATAGAGGGATAGGTAGTGACCATGAGAGATGTAGGGAGAGAGTGAGAGTGAGAGGTAGGGATAGAGGGATAGGTAGTGACCATGAGAGATGTAGGGAGAGAGTGAGAGTGAGAGGTAGGAATAGAGGGATAGGTAGTGACCATGAGAGATGTAGGGAGAGAGTGAGAGTGAGAGTGAGAGGTAGGAATAGAGGGATAGGTAGTGACCATGAGAGATGTAGGGAGAGAGTGAGAGTGAGAGGCAGGAATAGAGGGATAGGTAGCGACCATGAGCGGTGTAGGGAGAGAGTGAGAGTGAGAGGTAGGAATGGAGGGATAGGTAGTGACCATGAGAGATGTAGGGAGAGAGTGAGAGTGAGAGGCAGGGATAGAGGGATAGGTAGTGACCATGAGAGATGTAGGGAGAGAGTGAGAGTGAGAGGTAGGGATAGAGGGATAGGTAGTGACCATGAGAGATGTAGGGAGAGAGTGAGAGTGAGAGGCAGGAATAGAGGGATAGGTAGTGACCATGAGAGATGTAGGGAGAGAGTGAGGGAGAGTGAGAGGTAGGGATAGAGGGATAGGTAGTGACCATGAGAGATGTAGGGAGAGAGTGAGAGTGAGAGTGAGAGGTAGGGATAGAGGGATAGGTAGTGACCATGAGAGATGTAGGGAGAGAGTGAGAGTGAGAGGTAGGGATAGAGGGATAGGTAGTGACCATGAGAGATGTAGGGAGAGAGTGGGAGTGAGAGGTAGGGATAGAGGGATAGGTAGTGACCATGAGAGATGTAGGGAGAGAGTGAGAGTGAGAGGTAGGGATAGAGGGATAGGTAGTGACCATGAGAGATGTAGCGAGAGAGTGAGAGTGAGAGGCAGGAATAGAGGGATAGGTAGTGACCATGAGAGATGTAGGGAGAGAGTGAGAGTGAGAGGTAGGAATAGAGGGATAGGTAGTGACCATGAGAGATGTAGGGAGAGAGTGAGAGTGAGAGGTAGGGATAGAGGGATAGGTAGTGACCATGAGAGATGTAGGGAGAGAGTGAGAGTGAGAGTGAGATTTAGGGATAGAGGGATAGGTAGTGACCATGAGGGATGTAGGGAGAGAGTGAGAGTGAGAGGTAGGGATAGAGGGATAGGTAGTGACCATGAGAGATGTAGGGAGCGAGTGAGAGTGAGAGGTAGGGATAGAGGGATAGGTAGTGACCATGAGAGATGTAGGGAGAGAGTGAGAGTGAGAGGTAGGGATAGAGGGATAGGTAGTGACCATGAGAGATGTAGGGAGAGAGTGAGTGTGAGAGGTAGGGATAGAGGGATAGGTAGTGACCATGAGAGATGTAGGGAGAGAGTGAGAGTGGGAGGTAGGGATAGAGGGATAGGTAGTGACCATGAGAGATGTAGGGAGAGAGTGAGAGTGAGAGTGAGAGTGAGAGGTAGGGATAGAGGGATAGGTAGTGACCATGAGAGATGTAGGGAGAGAGTGAGAGTGAGAGTGAGAGGTAGGGATAGAGGGATAGGTAGTGACCATGAGAGATGTAGGGAGAGAGTGAGAGTGAGAGGCAGGGATAGAGGGATAGGTAGTGACCATGAGAGATGTAGGGAGAGAGTGAGAGTGAGAGGCAGGGATAGAGGGATAGGTAGTGACCATGAGAGATGTAGGGAGAGAGTGAGAGTGAGAGGCAGGAATAGAGGGATGGGTAGTGACCATGAGAGATGTAGGGAGAGAGTGAGAGTGAGAGGTAGGGATAGAGGGATAGGTAGTGACCATGAGAGATGTAGGGAGAGAGTGAGAGTCAGAGGTAGGGATAGAGGGATAGGTAGTGACCATGAGAGATGTAGAGAGAGAGTGAGAGTGAGAGGCAGGGATAGAGGGATAGGTAGTGACCATGAGAGATGTAGGGTGAGAGTGAGAGGTAGGAATAGAGGGATAGGTAGTGACCATGAGAGATGTAGGGAGAGAGTGAGAGTGAGAGTGAGAGGTAGGAATAGAGGGATAGGTAGTGACCATGATAGATGTAGGGAGAGAGTGAGAGTGAGAGGCAGGAATAGAGGGATAGATAGTGACCATGAGAGATGTAGGGAGAGAGTGAGAGTGAGAGGTAGGAATAGAGGGATAGGTAGTGACCATGAGATGTAGGGAGAGAGTGAGAGTGAGAGGTAGGAATAGAGGGATAGGTAGTGACCATGAGAGATGTAGGGAGAGAGTGAGAGTGAGAGGTAGGAATAGAGGGATAGGTAGTGACCATGAGAGATGTAGGGAGAGAGTGAGAGTGAGAGGTAGGAATAGAGGAATAGGTAGTGACCATGAGAGATGTAGGGAGAGAGTGAGAGGTAGGAATAGAGGGATAGGTAGTGACCATGAGAGATGTAGGGAGAGAGTGAGAGTGAGAGGCAGGGATAGAGGGATAGGTAGTGACCATGAGAGATGTAGGGAGAGAGTGAGAGGCAGGGATAGAGGGATAGGTAGTGACCATGAGAGATGTAGGGAGAGAGTGAGAGTGAGAGGCAGGGATAGAGGGATAGGTAGTGACTATGAGAGATGTAGGGAGAGAGTGAGGGAGAGTGAGAGGTAGGGATAGAGGGATAGGTAGTGACCATGAGAGATGTAGGGAGAGAGTGAGGGAGAGTGAGAGGTAGGGATAGAGGGATAGGTAGTGATTATGAGAGATGTATTGAGAGAGTGAGAGTGAGAGGCAGGGATAGAGGGATAGGTAGTGACCATGAGAGATGTAGGGAGAGAGTGAGAGTGAGAGGTAGGGATAGAGGCATAGGTAGTGACCATGAGAGATGTAGGGAGAGAGTGAGAGGTAGGGATAGAGGGATAGGTAGTGACCATGAGAGATGTAGGGAGAGAGTGAGAGTGAGAGGCAGGGATAGAGGGATAGGTAGTGACCATGAGAGATGTAGGGAGAGAGTGAGAGTGAGAGGTAGGGATTGAGGGATAGGTAGTGACCATGGGAGATGTAGGGAGAGAGTGAGAGTGAGAGGTAGCGATAGAGGGATAGGTAGTGACCATGAGAGATGTAGGGAGAGAGTGAGAGTGAGAGGTAGGGATAGAGGGATAGGTAGTGACAATGAGAGATGTAGGGAGAGAGTGAGAGTGAGAGGCAGGAATAGAGGGATAGGTAGTGACCATGAGAGATGTAGGGAGAGAGTGAGAGTGAGAGGTAGGGATAGAGGGATAGGTAGTGACCATGAGAGATGTAGGGAGAGAGTGAGAGTGAGATTTAGGGATAGAGGGATAGGTAGTGACCGTGAGAGATCTAGGGAGAGAGTGAGAGTGAGAGTGAGAGGCAGGGATAGAGGGATAGGTAGTGACCATGAGAGATGTAGGGAGAGAGTGAGAGTGAGAGGTAGGGATAGAGGGATAGGTAGTGAGCATGAGAGATGTAGGGAGAGAGTGAGAGTGAGAGTGAGAGGTACGGATAGAGGGATAGGTAGTGACCATGAGAGATGTAGGGAGAGAGTGAGTGTGAGAGGTAGGGATAGAGGGATAGGTAGTGACCATGAGAGATGTAGGGAGAGAGTGAGAGTGAGAGGTAGGGATAGAGGGATAGGTAGTGACCATGAGAGATGTAGGGAGCGAGTGAGAGTGAGAGTGAGAGGTAGGGATAGAGGGATAGGTAGTGACCATGAGAGATGTAGGGAGAGAGTGAGAGTGAGAGGTAGGGATAGAGGGATAGGTAGTGACCATGAGAGATGTAGGGAGAGAGTGAGAGTGAGAGTGAGAGGTAGGGATAGAGGGATAGGTAGTGACCATGAGAGATGTAGGGAGAGAGTGAGAGTGAGAGTGAGAGGTAGGGATAGAGGGATAGGTAGTGACCATGAGAGATGTAGGGAGAGAGTGAGAGTGAGAGGCAGGGATAGAGGGATAGGTAGTGACCATGAGAGATGTAGGGAGAGAGTGAGAGTGAGAGGCAGGGATAGAGGGATAGGTAGTGACCATGAGAGATGTAGGGAGAGAGTGAGAGTGAGAGGCAGGAATAGAGGGATGGGTAGTGACCATGAGAGATGTAGGGAGAGAGTGAGAGTGAGAGGTAGGGATAGAGGGATAGGTAGTGACCATGAGAGATGTAGGGAGAGAGTGAGAGTCAGAGGTAGGGATAGAGGGATAGGTAGTGACCATGAGAGATGTAGAGAGAGAGTGAGAGTGAGAGTGAGAGGCAGGGATAGAGGGATAGGTAGTGACCATGAGAGATGTAGGGTGAGAGTGAGAGGTAGGAATAGAGGGATAGGTAGTGACCATGAGAGATGTAGGGAGAGAGTGAGAGTGAGAGGTAGGAATAGAGGGATAGGTAGTGACCATGATAGATGTAGGGAGAGAGTGAGAGTGAGAGGCAGGAATAGAGGGATAGATAGTGACCATGAGAGATGTAGGGAGAGAGTGAGAGTGAGAGGTAGGAATAGAGGGATAGGTAGTGACCATGAGATGTAGGGAGAGAGTGAGAGTGAGAGGTAGGAATAGAGGGATAGGTAGTGACCATGAGAGATGTAGGGAGAGAGTGAGAGTGAGAGGTAGGAATAGAGGGATAGGTAGTGACCATGAGAGATGTAGGGAGAGAGTGAGAGTGAGAGGTAGGAATAGAGGAATAGGTAGTGACCATGAGAGATGTAGGGAGAGAGTGAGAGGTAGGAATAGAGGGATAGGTAGTGACCATGAGAGATGTAGGGAGAGAGTGAGAGTGAGAGGCAGGGATAGAGGGATAGGTAGTGACCATGAGAGATGTAGGGAGAGAGTGAGAGGCAGGGATAGAGGGATAGGTAGTGACCATGAGAGATGTAGGGAGAGAGTGAGAGTGAGAGGCAGGGATAGAGGGATAGGTAGTGACTATGAGAGATGTAGGGAGAGAGTGAGGGAGAGTGAGAGGTAGGGATAGAGGGATAGGTAGTGACCATGAGAGATGTAGGGAGAGAGTGAGGGAGAGTGAGAGGTAGGGATAGAGGGATAGGTAGTGATTATGAGAGATGTATTGAGAGAGTGAGAGTGAGAGGCAGGGATAGAGGGATAGGTAGTGACCATGAGAGATGTAGGGAGAGAGTGAGAGGTAGGGATAGAGGCATAGGTAGTGACCATGAGAGATGTAGGGAGAGAGTGAGTGGTAGGGATAGAGGGATAGGTAGTGACCATGAGAGATTTAGGGAGAGAGTGAGAGTGAGAGGCAGGGATAGAGGGATAGGTAGTGACCATGAGAGATGTAGGGAGAGAGTGAGAGTGAGAGGTAGGGATTGAGGGATAGGTAGTGACCATGGGAGATGTAGGGAGAGAGTGAGAGTGAGAGGTAGGGATAGAGGGATAGGTAGTGACCATGAGAGATGTAGGGAGAGAGTGAGAGTGAGAGGTAGGGATAGAGGGATAGGTAGTGACAATGAGAGATGTAGGGAGAGAGTGAGAGTGAGAGGCAGGAATAGAGGGATAGGTAGTGACCATGAGAGATGTAGGGAGAGAGTGAGAGTGAGAGGTAGGGATAGAGGGATAGGTAGTGACCATGAGAGATGTAGGGAGAGAGTGAGAGTGAGATTTAGGGATAGAGGGATAGGTAGTGACCATGAGAGATCTAGGGAGAGAGTGAGAGTGAGAGTGAGAGGCAGGGATAGAGGGATAGGTAGTGACCATGAGAGATGTAGGGAGAGAGTGAGAGTGAGAGGTAGGGATAGAGGGATAGGTAGTGACCATGAGAGATGTAGGGAGAGAGTGAGAGTGAGAGTGAGAGGTACGGATAGAGGGATAGGTAGTGACCATGAGAGATGTAGGGAGAGAGTGAGTGTGAGAGGTAGGGATAGAGGGATAGGTAGTGACCATGAGAGATGTAGGGAGAGAGTGAGAGTGAGAGGTAGGGATAGAGGGATAGGTAGTGACCATGAGAGATGTAGGGAGCGAGTGAGAGTGAGAGTGAGAGGTAGGGATAGAGGGATAGGTAGTGACCATGAGAGATGTAGGGAGAGAGTGAGAGTGAGAGTGAGAGGTAGGGATAGAGGGATAGGTAGTGACCATGAGAGATGTAGGGAGAGAGTGAGAGTGAGAGGCAGGAATAGAGGGATGGGTAGTGACCATGAGAGATGTAGGGAGAGAGTGAGAGTGAGAGGTAGGGATAGAGGGATAGGTAGTGACCATGAGAGATGTAGGGAGAGAGTGAGAGTGAGAGGTAGGGATAGAGGGATAGGTAGTGACCATGAGAGATGTAGGGAGAGAGGAGAGTGAGAGTGAGAGGTAGGGATAGAGGGATAGGTAGTGACCATGAGAGATGTACGAAGAGAGTGAGAGTGAGAGGTAGGGATAGAGGGATAGGTAGTGACCATGAGCGATGTACGGAGAGAGTGAGAGTGAGAGGTACGGATAGAGGGATAGGTAGTGACCATGAGAGATGTAGGGAAAGAGTGAGAGTGAGAGGTAGGAATAGAGGGATAGGTAGTGACCATGAGAGATGTAGGGAGAGAGTGAGAGTGAGAGGCAGGAATAGAGGGATAGGTAGTGACCATGAGAGATGTAGGGAGAGAGTGAGAGTGAGAGGCCGGGATAGAGGGATAGGTAGTGACCATGAGAGATGTAGGGAGAGAGTGAGAGTGAGAGGTAGGGATAGAGGGATAGGTAGTGAACATGAGAGATGTAGGGAGAGAGTGAGAGTGAGAGGTAGGGATAGAGGGATAGGTAGTGACCATGAGAGATGTAGGGAGAGAGTGAGAGTGAGAGTGAGAGGTAGGGATAGAGGGATAGGTAGTGACCATGAGAGATGTAGGGAGAGAGTGAGAGTGAGAGGTAGGGATAGAGGGATAGGTAGTGACCATGAGAGATGTAGGGAGAGAGTGAGAGTGAGAGGTAGGGATAGAGGGATAGATAGTGACCATGAGAGATGTAGGGAGAGAGTGAGAGTGAGAGGCAGGGATAGAGGGATAGGTAGTGACCATGAGAGATGTAGGGAGAGAGTGAGAGTGAGAATGAGAGGTAGGAATAGAGGGATAGGTAGTGACCATGAGAGATCTAGGGAGAGAGTGAGAGTGAGAGGCAGGGATAGAGGGATAGGTAGTGACCATGAGAGATGTAGGGTGAGAGTGAGAGTGAGAGGTAGGAATAGAGGGATAGGTAGTGACCATGAGAGATGTAGGCAGAGAGTGAGAGTGAGAGGTAGGAATAGAGGGATAGGTAGTGACCATGATAGATGTAGGGAGAGAGTGAGAGTGAGAGGCAGGAATAGAGGGATAGATAGTGACCATGAGAGATGTAGGGAGAGAGTGAGAGTGAGAGGTAGGAATAGAGGGATAGGTAGTGACCATGAGATGTAGGGAGAGAGTGAGAGTGAGAGGTAGGAATAGAGGGATAGGTAGTGACCATGAGAGATGTAGGGAGAGAGTGAGAGTGAGAGGTAGGAATAGAGGGATAGGTAGTGACCATGAGAGATGTAGGGAGAGAGTGAGAGTGTGAGGTAGGAATAGAGGAATAGGTAGTGACCATGAGAGATGTAGGGAGAGAGTGAGAGTGAGAGGTAGGAATAGAGGGATAGGTAGTGACCATGAGAGATGTAGGGAGAGAGTGAGAGTGAGAGGCAGGGATAGAGGGATAGGTAGTGACCATGAGAGATGTAGGGAGAGAGTGAGAGTGAGAGTGAGAGGTAGGGATAGAGGCATAGGTAGTGACCATGAGAGATGTAGGGAGAGAGTGAGAGTGAGAGGTAGGGATAGAGGGATAGGTAGTGACCATGAGAGATGTAGGGAGAGAGTGAGAGTGAGAGGCAGGGATAGAGGGATAGGTAGTGACCATGAGAGATGTAGGGAGAGAGTGAGAGTGAGAGGTAGGGATTGAGGGATAGGTAGTGACCATGGGAGATGTAGGGAGAGAGTGAGAGTGAGAGGTAGGGAAAGATGGATAGGTAGTGACCATGAGAGATGTAGGGAGAGAGTGAGAGTGAGAGGCAGGGATAGAGGGATAGGTAGTGACCATGAGAGATGTAGGGAGAGAGTGAGTGAGAGTGAGGGGTAGGGATAGAGGGATAGGTAGTGACCATGAGAGATGTAGGGAGAGAGTGAGGGAGAGTGAGAGGTAGGGATAGAGGGATAGGTAGTGACCATGAGAGATGTAGGGAGAGAGTGAGGGAGAGTGAGAGGTAGGGATAGAGGGATAGGTAGTGACTATGAGAGATGTAGGGAGAGAGTGAGAGTGAGAGGCAGGGATAGAGGGATAGGTAGTGACCATGAGAGATGTAGGGAGAGAGTGAGAGTGAGAGTGAGAGGTAGGGATAGAGGGATAGGTAGTGACCATGAGAGATGTAGGGAGAGAGTGAGAGTGAGAGTGAGAGGTAGGGATAGAGGGATAGGTAGTGACCATGAGAGATGTAGGGAGAGAGTGAGAGTAAGAGGTAGGAATAGAGGGATAGGTAGTGACCATGAGAGATGTAGGGAGAGAGTGAGAGTGAGAGGCAGGGATAGAGGGATAGGTAGTGACCATGAGAGATGTAGGGAGAGAGTGAGAGTGAGAGGTAGGGATAGAGGGATAGGTAGTGACCATGAGAGATGTAGGGAGAGACAGAGAGTGAGAGGCAGGGATAGAGGGATAGGTAGTGACCATGAGAGATGTAGGGAGAGAGTGAGAGTGAGAGGTAGGGATTGAGGGATAGGTAGTGACCATGGGAGATGTAGGGAGAGAGTGAGAGTGAGAGGTAGGGATAGATGGATAGGTAGTGACCATGAGAGATGTAGGGAGAGAGTGAGAGTGAGAGTGAGAGTGAGAGGCAGGGATAGAGGGATAGGTAGTGACCATGAGAGATGTAGGGAGAGAGTGAGAGTGAGAGGCAGGAATAGAGGGATGGGTAGTGACCATGAGAGATGTAGGGAGAGAGTGAGAGTGAGAGGTAGGGATAGAGGGATAGGTAGTGACCATGAGAGATGTAGGGAGAGAGTGAGAGTGAGAGGTAGGGATAGAGGGATAGGTAGTGACCATGAGAGATGTAGGGAGAGAGTGAGAGTGAGAGTGAGAGGCAGGGATAGAGGGATAGGTAGTGACCATGAGAGATGTAGGGTGAGAGTGAGAGGTAGGCATAGAGGGATAGGTAGCGACCATGAGAGATGTAGGGAGAGAGTGAGAGTGAGAGTGAGAGGTAGGAATAGAGGGATAGGTAGTGACCAAGATAGATGTAGGGAGAGAGTGAGAGTGAGAGGCAGGAATAGAGGGATAGATAGTGACCATGAGAGATGTAGGGAGAGAGTGAGAGTGAGAGGTAGGAATAGAGGGATAGGTAGTGACCATGAGATGTAGGGAGAGAGGGAGAGTGAGAGGTAGGAATAGAGGGATAGGTAGTGACCATGAGAGATGTAGGGAGAGAGTGAGAGTGAGAGGTAGGAATAGAGGGATAGGTAGTGACCATGAGAGATGTAGGGAGAGAGTGAGAGTGAGAGGTAGGAATAGAGGAATAGGTAGTGACCATGAGAGATGTAGGGAGAGAGTGAGAGGTAGGAATAGAGGGATAGGTAGTGACCATGAGAGATGTAGGGAGAGAGTGAGAGTGAGAGGCAGGGATAGAGGGATAGGTAGTGACCATGAGAGATGTAGGGAGAGAGTGAGAGTGAGAGGCAGGGATAGAGGGATAGGTAGTGACCATGAGAGATGTAGGGAGAGAGTGAGAGGCAGGGATAGAGGGATAGGTAGTGACTATGAGAGATGTAGGGAGAGAGTGAGGGAGAGTGAGAGGTAGGGATAGAGGGATAGGTAGTGACCAAGAGAGATGTAGGGAGAGAGTGAGGGAGAGTGAGAGGTAGGGATAGAGGGATAGGTAGTGATTATGAGAGATGTATTGAGAGAGTGAGAGTGAGAGGCAGGGATAGAGGAATAGGTAGTGACCATGAGAGATGTAGGGAGAGAGTGAGAGTGAGAGGTAGGGATAGAGGCATAGGTAGTGACCATGAGAGATGTAGGGAGAGAGTGAGAGTGAGAGGCAGGGATAGAGGGATAGGTAGTGACCATGAGAGATGTAGGGAGAGAGTGAGAGTGAGAGGCAGGGATAGAGGGATAGGTAGTGACCATGAGAGATGTAGGGAGAGAGTGAGAGTGAGAGGTAGGGATTGAGGGATAGGTAGTGACCATGGGAGATGTAGGGAGAGAGTGAGAGTGAGAGGTAGGGATAGAGGGATAGGTAGTGACCATGAGAGATGTAGGGAGTGAGTGAGAGTGAGAGGTAGGGATAGAGGGATAGGTAGTGACCATGAGAGATGTAGGGAGAGAGTGAGAGTGAGAGGCAGGAATAGAGGGATAGGTAGTGACCATCAGAGATGTAGGGAGAGAGTGAGAGTGAGAGGCAGGAATAGAGGGATAGATAGTGACCATGAGAGATGTAGGGAGAGAGTGAGAGTGAGAGGTAGGAATAGAGGGATAGGTAGTGACCATGAGATGTAGGGAGAGAGTGAGAGTGAGAGGTAGGAATAGAGGGATAGGTAGTGACCATGAGAGATGTAGGGAGAGAGTGAGAGTGAGAGGTAGGAATAGAGGGATAGGTAGTGACCATGAGAGATGTAGGGAGAGAGTGAGAGTGTGAGGTAGGAATAGAGGAATAGGTAGTGACCATGAGAGATGTAGGGAGAGAGTGAGAGTGAGAGGTAGGAATAGAGGGATAGGTAGTGACCATGAGAGATGTAGGGAGAGAGTGAGAGTGAGAGGCAGGGATAGAGGGATAGGTAGTGACCATGAGAGATGTAGGGAGAGAGTGAGAGTGAGAGTGAGAGGTAGGGATAGAGGCATAGGTAGTGACCATGAGAGATGTAGGGAGAGAGTGAGAGTGAGAGGTAGGGATAGAGGGATAGGTAGTGACCATGAGAGATGTAGGGAGAGAGTGAGAGTGAGAGGCAGGGATAGAGGGATAGGTAGTGACCATGAGAGATGTAGGGAGAGAGTGAGAGTGAGAGGTAGGGATTGAGGGATAGGTAGTGACCATGGGAGATGTAGGGAGAGAGTGAGAGTGAGAGGTAGGGAAAGATGGATAGGTAGTGACCATGAGAGATGTAGGGAGAGAGTGAGAGTGAGAGGCAGGGATAGAGGGATAGGTAGTGACCATGAGAGATGTAGGGAGAGAGTGAGTGAGAGTGAGGGGTAGGGATAGAGGGATAGGTAGTGACCATGAGAGATGTAGGGAGAGAGTGAGGGAGAGTGAGAGGTAGGGATAGAGGGATAGGTAGTGACCATGAGAGATGTAGGGAGAGAGTGAGGGAGAGTGAGAGGTAGGGATAGAGGGATAGGTAGTGACTATGAGAGATGTAGGGAGAGAGTGAGAGTGAGAGGCAGGGATAGAGGGATAGGTAGTGACCATGAGAGATGTAGGGAGAGAGTGAGAGTGAGAGTGAGAGGTAGGGATAGAGGGATAGGTAGTGACCATGAGAGATGTAGGGAGAGAGTGAGAGTGAGAGTGAGAGTGAGAGGTAGGGATAGAGGGATAGGTAGTGACCATGAGAGATGTAGGGAGAGAGTGAGAGTAAGAGGTAGGAATAGAGGGATAGGTAGTGACCATGAGAGATGTAGGGAGAGAGTGAGAGTGAGAGGCAGGGATAGAGGGATAGGTAGTGACCATGAGAGATGTAGGGAGAGAGTGAGAGTGAGAGGTAGGGATAGAGGGATAGGTAGTGACCATGAGAGATGTAGGGAGAGACAGAGAGTGAGAGGCAGGGATAGAGGGATAGGTAGTGACCATGAGAGATGTAGGGAGAGAGTGAGAGTGAGAGGTAGGGATTGAGGGATAGGTAGTGACCATGGGAGATGTAGGGAGAGAGTGAGAGTGAGAGGTAGGGATAGATGGATAGGTAGTGACCATGAGAGATGTAGGGAGAGAGTGAGAGTGAGAGTGAGAGGCAGGGATAGAGGGATAGGTAGTGACCATGAGAGATGTAGGGAGAGAGTGAGAGTGAGAGGCAGGAATAGAGGGATGGGTGGTGACCATGAGAGATGTAGGGAGAGAGTGAGAGTGAGAGGTAGGGATAGAGGGATAGGTAGTGACCATGAGAGATGTAGGGAGAGAGTGAGAGTGAGAGGTAGGGATAGAGGGATAGGTAGTGACCATGAGAGATGTAGGGAGAGAGTGAGAGTGAGAGTGAGAGGCAGGGATAGAGGGATAGGTAGTGACCATGAGAGATGTAGGGTGAGAGTGAGAGGTAGGCATAGAGGGATAGGTAGCGACCATGAGAGATGTAGGGAGAGAGTGAGAGTGAGAGGTAGGAATAGAGGGATAGGTAGTGACCAAGATAGATGTAGGGAGAGAGTGAGAGTGAGAGGCAGGAATAGAGGGATAGATAGTGACCATGAGAGATGTAGGGAGAGAGTGAGAGTGAGAGGTAGGAATAGAGGGATAGGTAGTGACCATGAGATGTAGGGAGAGAGGGAGAGTGAGAGGTAGGAATAGAGGGATAGGTAGTGACCATGAGAGATGTAGGGAGAGAGTGAGAGTGAGAGGTAGGAATAGAGGGATAGGTAGTGACCATGAGAGATGTAGGGAGAGAGTGAGAGTGAGAGGTAGGAATAGAGGAATAGGTAGTGACCATGAGAGATGTAGGGAGAGAGTGAGAGGTAGGAATAGAGGGATAGGTAGTGACCATGAGAGATGTAGGGAGAGAGTGAGAGTGAGAGGCAGGGATAGAGGGATAGGTAGTGACCATGAGAGATGTAGGGAGAGAGTGAGAGTGAGAGGCAGGGATAGAGGGATAGGTAGTGACCATGAGAGATGTAGGGAGAGAGTGAGAGGCAGGGATAGAGGGATAGGTAGTGACTATGAGAGATGTAGGGAGAGAGTGAGGGAGAGTGAGAGGTAGGGATAGAGGGATAGGTAGTGACCAAGAGAGATGTAGGGAGAGAGTGAGGGAGAGTGAGAGGTAGGGATAGAGGGATAGGTAGTGATTATGAGAGATGTATTGAGAGAGTGAGAGTGAGAGGCAGGGATAGAGGAATAGGTAGTGACCATGAGAGATGTAGGGAGAGAGTGAGAGTGAGAGGTAGGGATAGAGGCATAGGTAGTGACCATGAGAGATGTAGGGAGAGAGTGAGAGTGAGAGGCAGGGATAGAGGGATAGGTAGTGACCATGAGAGATGTAGGGAGAGAGTGAGAGTGAGAGGCAGGGATAGAGGGATAGGTAGTGACCATGAGAGATGTAGGGAGAGAGTGAGAGTGAGAGGTAGGGATTGAGGGATAGGTAGTGACCATGGGAGATGTAGGGAGAGAGTGAGAGTGAGAGGTAGGGATAGAGGGATAGGTAGTGACCATGAGAGATGTAGGGAGTGAGTGAGAGTGAGAGGTAGGGATAGAGGGATAGGTAGTGACCATGAGAGATGTAGGGAGAGAGTGAGAGTGAGAGGCAGGAATAGAGGGATAGGTAGTGACCATCAGAGATGTAGGGAGAGAGTGAGAGTGAGAGGTAGGGATAGAGGGATAGGTAGTGACCATGAGAGATGTAGGGAGAGAGTGAGAGTGAGATTTAGGGATAGAGGGATAGGTAGTGACCATGAGGGATGTAGGGAGAGAGTGAGAGTGAGAGGTAGGGATAGAGGGATAGGTAGTGACCATGAGAGATGTAGGGAGAGAGTGAGAGTGAGAGTGAGAGGTAGGGATAGAGGGATAGGTAGTGACCATGAGAGATGTAGGGAGAGAGTGAGAGTGAGAGGTAGGGATAGAGGGATAGGTAGTGACCATGAGAGATGTAGGGAGAGAGTGAGTGTGAGAGGTAGGGATAGAGGGATAGGTAGTGACCATGAGAGATGTAGGGAGAGAGTGAGAGTGAGAGGTAGGGATAGAGGGATAGGTAGTGACCATGAGAGATGTAGGGAGCGAGTGAGAGTGAGAGTGAGAGGTAGGGATAGAGGGATAGGTAGTGACCATGAGAGATGTAGGGAGAGAGTGAGAGTGAGAGGTAGGGATAGAGGGATAGGTAGTGACCATGAGAGATGTAGGGAGAGAGTGAGAGTGAGAGGCAGGAATAGAGGGATGGGTAGTGACCATGAGAGATGTAGGGAGAGAGTGAGAGTGAGAGGTAGGGATAGAGGGATAGGTAGTGACCATGAGAGATGTAGGGAGAGAGTGAGTGTGAGAGGTAGGGATAGAGGGATAGGTAGTGACCATGAGAGATGTAGGGAGAGAGTGAGAATGAGAGGTAGGGATAGAGGGATAGGTAGTGACCATGAGAGAAGTAGGGAGAGAGTGAGAGTGAGAGGTAGGGATAGAGGGATAGGTAGTAACCATGAGAGATGTAGGGAGAGAGTGAGAGTGAGAGGTAGGGATAGAGGGATAGGTAGTGACCATGAGAGATGTAGGGAGAGAGTGAGAGTGAGAGGTAGGGATAGAGGGATAGGTAGTGAACATGAGAGATGTAGGGAGAGAGTGAGAGTGAGAGGTAGGGATAGAGGGATAGGTAGTGACCATGAGAGATGTAGGGAGAGAGTGAGAGTGAGAGTGAGAGGTAGGGATAGAGGGATAGGTAGTGACCATGAGAGATGTAGGGAGACAGTGAGAGTGAGAGGTAGGGATAGAGGGATAGGTAGTGACCATGAGAGATGTAGGGAGAGAGTGAGAGTGAGAGGTAGGGATAGAGGGATAGGTAGTGACCATGAGAGATGTAGGGAGAGAGTGAGAGTGAGAGGCAGGGATAGAGGGATAGGTAGTGACCATGAGAGATGTAGGGAGAGAGTGAGAGTGAGAGGTAGGAATAGAGGGATAGGTAGTGACCATGAGAGATGTAGGGAGAGAGTGAGAGTGAGAGGCAGGGATAGAGGGATAGGTAGTGACCATGAGAGATGTAGGGTGAGAGTGAGAGGTAGGAATAGAGGGATAGGTAGTGACCATGAGAGATGTAGGGAGAGAGTGAGAGTGAGAGGTAGGAATAGAGGGATAGGTAGTGACCATGATAGATGTAGGGAGAGAGTAAGAGTGAGAGGCAGGAATAGAGGGATAGATAGTGACCATGAGAGATGTAGGGAGAGAGTGAGAGTGAGAGGTAGGAATAGAGGGATAGGTAGTGACCATGAGATGTAGGGAGAGAGTGAGAGTGAGAGGTAGGAATAGAGGGATAGGTAGTGACCATGAGAGATGTAGGGAGAGAGTGAGAGTGAGAGGTAGGAATAGAGGGATAGGTAGTGACCATGAGAGATGTAGGGAGAGAGTGAGAGTGAGAGGTAGGAATAGAGGAATAGGTAGTGACCATGAGAGATGTAGGGAGAGAGTGAGAGTGAGAGGTAGGAATAGAGGGATAGGTAGTGACCATGAGAGATGTAGGGAGAGAGTGAGTGAGAGGCAGGGATAGAGGGATAGGTAGTGACCATGAGAGATGTAGGGAGAGAGTGAGAGTGAGAGGTAGGGATAGAGGCATAGGTAGTGACCATGAGAGATGTAGGGAGAGAGTGAGAGTGAGAGGTAGGGATAGAGGGATAGGTAGTGACCATGAGAGATGTAGGGAGAGAGTGAGAGGCAGGGATAGAAGGATAGGTAGTGACCATGAGAGATGTAGGGAGAGAGTGAGAGTGAGAGGTAGGGATTGAGGGATAGGTAGTGACCATGGGAGATGTAGGGAGAGAGTGAGAGTGAGAGGTAGGGATAGATGGATAGGTAGTGACCATGAGAGATGTAGGGAGAGAGTGAGAGTGAGAGGCAGGGATAGAGGGATAGGTAGTGACCATGAGAGATGTAGGGAGAGAGTGAGTGTGAGAGTGAGAGGTAGGGATAGAGGGATAGGTAGTGAGCATGAGAGATGTAGGGAGAGAGTGAGTGAGAGTGAGGGGTAGGGATAGAGGGATAGGTAGTGACCATGAGAGATGTAGGGAGAGAGTGAGGGAGAGTGAGAGGTAGGGATAGAGGGATAGGTAGTGACCATGAGAGATGTAGGGAGAGAGTGAGGGAGAGTGAGAGGTAGGGATAGAGGAATAGGTAGTGACTATGAGAGATGTAGGGAGAGAGTGAGAGTGAGAGGCAGGGATAGAGGGATAGGTAGTGACCATGAGAGATGTAGGGAGAGAAAGAGAGTGAGATTGAGAGGTAGGGATAGAGGGATAGGTAGTGACCATGAGAGATATAGGGAGAGAGTGAGAGTAAGAGGTAGGAATAGAGGGATAGGTAGTGACCATGAGAGATGTAGGGAGAGAGTGAGAGTGAGAGGCAGGGATAGAGGGATAGGTAGTGACCATGAGAGATGTAGGGAGAGAGTGAGAGTGAGAGGTAGGGATAGAGGGATAGGTAGTGACCATGAGAGATGTAGGGAGAGAGTGAGAGTGAGAGGCAGGGATAGAGGGATAGGTAGTGACCATGAGAGATGTAGGGAGAGAGTGAGAGTGAGAGGTAGGGATAGAGGGATAGGTAGTGACCATGAGAGATGTAGGGAGAGAGTGAGAGTGAGAGGTAGGGATAGAGGGATAGGTAGTGACCATGAGAGATGTAGGGAGAGTTAGAGTGAGAGGTAGGGATAGAGGGATAGGTAGTGACCATGAGAGATGTAGGGAGAGAGTGAGAGTTAGAGTGAGAGGTAGGGATAGAGGGATAGGTAGTGACCATGAGAGATGTAGGGAGAGAGTGAGAGTGAGAGGTAGGGATAGAGGGATAGGTAGTGACCATGAGAGATGTAGGGAGAGAGTGAGGGTGAGAGGCAGGGATAGAGGGATAGGTAGTGACCATGAGAGATGTAGGGAGAGAGTGAGAGTGAGAGGTAGGGATTGAGGGATAGGTAGTGACCATGGGAGATGTAGGGAGAGAGTGAGAGTGAGAGGTAGGGATAGATGGATAGGTAGTGACCATGAGAGATGTAGGGAGAGAGTGAGAGTGAGAGTGAGAGGCAGGGATAGAGGGATAGGTAGTGACCATGAGAGATGTAGGGAGAGAGTGAGTGTGAGAGTGAGAGGTAGGGATAGAGGGATAGGTAGTGAGCATGAGAGATGTAGGGAGAGAGTGAGTGAGAGTGAGGGGTAGGGATAGAGGGATAGGTAGTGACCATGAGAGATGTAGGGAGAGAGTGAGGGAGAGTGAGAGGTAGGGATAGAGGGATAGGTAGTGACTATGAGAGATGTAGGGAGAGAGTGAGAGTGAGAGGCAGGGATAGAGGGATAGGTAGTGACCATGAGAGATGTAGGGAGAGAAAGAGAGTGAGATTGAGAGGTAGGGATAGAGGGATAGGTAGTGACCATGAGAGATATAGGGAGAGAGTGAGAGTAAGAGGTAGGAATAGAGGGATAGGTAGTGACCATGAGAGATGTAGGGAGAGAGTGAGAGTGAGAGGCAGGGATAGAGGGATAGGTAGTGACCATGAGAGATGTAGGGAGAATGTGAGAGTTAGAGTGAGAGGTAGGGATAGAGGGATAGGTAGTGACCATGAGAGATGTAGGGAGAGAGTGAGAGTGAGAGTGAGAGGTAGGGATAGAGGAATAGGTAGTGACCATGAGAGATGTAGGGAGTGAGTGAGGGTGAGAGGCAGGGATAGAGGGATAGGTAGTGACCATGAGAGATGTAGGGAGAGAGTGAGAGTGAGAGTTAGAGGCAGGGATAGAGGGATAGGTAGTGACCATGAGAGATGTAGGGAGAGAGTGAGAGTGAGAGGTAGGGATAGAGGGATAGGTAGTGACCATGAGAGATGTAGGGAGAGAGTGAGGGAGAATGAGAGGTAGGGATAGAGGGATAGGTAGTGACCATGAGAGATGTAGGGAGAGAGTGAGAGTGAGAGGTAGGAATAGAGGGATAGGTAGTGACCATGAGAGATGTAGGGAGAGAGTGAGAGGCAGGAATAGAGGGATAGATAGTGACCATGAGAGATGTAGGGAGAGAGTGAGAGTGAGAGGTAGGAATAGAGGGATAGGTAGTGACCATGAGAGATGTAGGGAGAGAGTGAGAGTGAGAGGTATTAATAGAGGGATAGGTAGTGACCATGAGAGATGTAGGGAGAGAGTGAGAGTGAGAGGTAGGAATAGAGGGATAGCTAGTGACCATGAGAGATGTAGGGAGAGAGTGAGAGTGAGAGGTAGGAATAGAGGGATAGGTAGTGACCTTGAGAGATCTAGGGAGAGAGTGAGAGTGAGAGGCAGGGATAGAGGGATAGGTAGTGACCATGAGAGATGTAGGGAGAGAGTGAGAGTGAGAGGTAGGGATTGAGGGATAGGTAGTGACCATGGGAGATGTAGGGAGAGAGTGAGAGTGAGAGGTAGGGATAGATGGATAGGTAGTGACCATGAGAGATGTAGGGAGAGAGTGAGAGTGAGAGTGAGAGGCAGGGATAGAGGGATAGGTAGTGACCATGAGAGATGTAGGGAGAGAGTGAGTGTGAGAGTGAGAGGTAGGGATAGAGGGATAGGTAGTCAGCATGAGAGATGTAGGGAGAGAGTGAGTGAGAGTGAGGGGTAGGGATAGAGGGATAGGTAGTGACCATGAGAGATGTAGGGAGAGAGTGAGGGAGAGTGAGAGGTAGGGATAGAGGGATAGGTAGTGACCATGAGAGATGTAGGGAGAGAGTGAGGGAGAGTGAGAGGTAGGGATAGAGGAATAGGTAGTGACTATGAGAGATGTAGGGAGAGAGTGAGAGTGAGAGGCAGGGATAGAGGGATAGGTAGTGACCATGAGAGATGTAGGGAGAGAAAGAGAGTGAGATTGAGAGGTAGGGATAGAGGGATAGGTAGTGACCATGAGAGATATAGGGAGAGAGTGAGAGTAAGAGGTAGGAATAGAGGGATAGGTAGTGACCATGAGAGATGTAGGGAGAGAGTGAGAGTGAGAGGCAGGGATAGAGGGATAGGTAGTGACCATGAGAGATGTAGGGAGAGAGTGAGAGTGAGAGGTAGGGATAGAGGGATAGGTAGTGACCATGAGAGATGTAGGGAGAGAGTGAGAGTGAGAGGCAGGGATAGAGGGATAGGTAGTGACCATGAGAGATGTAGGGAGAGAGTGAGAGTGAGAGGTAGGGATAGAGGGATAGGTAGTGACCATGAGAGATGTAGGGAGAGAGTGAGAGTGAGAGGTAGGGATAGAGGGATAGGTAGTGACCATGAGAGATGTAGGGAGAGTTAGAGTGAGAGGTAGGGATAGAGGGATAGGTAGTGACCATGAGAGATGTAGGGAGAGAGTGAGAGTTAGAGTGAGAGGTAGGGATAGAGGGATAGGTAGTGACCATGAGAGATGTAGGGAGAGAGTGAGAGTGAGAGGTAGGGATAGAGGGATAGGTAGTGACCATGAGAGATGTAGGGAGAGAGTGAGGGTGAGAGGCAGGGATAGAGGGATAGGTAGTGACCATGAGAGATGTAGGGAGAGAGTGAGAGTGAGAGTTAGAGGCAGGGATAGAGGGATAGGTAGTGACCATGAGAGATGTAGGGAGAGAGTGAGAATGAGAGGTAGGGATAGAGGGATAGGTAGTGACCATGAGAGATGTAGGGAGAGAGTGAGAGAGAATGAGAGGTAGGGATAGAGGGATAGGTAGTGACCATGAGAGATGTAGGGAGAGAGTGAGAGTGAGAGGTAGGAATAGAGGGATAGGTAGTGACCATGAGAGATGTAGGGACAGAGTGAGAGGCAGGAATAGAGGGATAGATAGTGACCATGAGAGATGTAGGGAGAGAGTGAGAGTGAGAGGTAGGAATAGAGGGATAGGTAGTGACCATGAGAGATGTAGGGAGAGAGTGAGAGTGAGAGGTAGGAATAGAGGGATAGGTAGTGACCATGAGAGATGTAGGGAGAGAGTGAGAGTGAGAGGTAGGAATAGAGGGATAGCTAGTGACCATGAGAGATGTAGGGAGAGAGTGAGAGTGAGAGGTAGGAATAGAGGGATAGGTAGTGACCATGAGAGATCTAGGGAGAGAGTGAGAGTGAGAGGCAGGGATAGAGGGATAGGTAGTGACCATGAGAGATGTAGGGAGAGAGTGAGAGTGAGAGGCAGGGATAGAGGGATAGGTAGTGACCATGAGAGATGTAGGGAGAGAGTGAGAGTGAGAGGCAGGGATAGAGGGATAGGTAGTGACTATGAGAGATGTAGGGAGAGAGTGAGGGAGAGTGAGAGGTAGGGATAGAGGGATAGGTAGTGATTATGAGAGATGTATTGAGAGAGTGAGAGTGAGAGGCAGGGATAGAGGGATAGGTAGTGACCATTAGAGATGTAGGGAGAGAGTGAGAGTGGGAGTGAGAGGTAGGGATAGAGGGATAGGTAGTGACCATGAGAGATCTAGGGAGAGAGTGAGACTGAGAGGTAGGGATAGAGGGATAGGTAGTGACCATGAGAGATGTAGGGAGAGAGTGAGAGTGAGAGGTAGAGATAGAGGGATAGGTAGTGACCATGAGAGATGTAGGGAGAGAGTGAGAGTGAGAGTGAGAGGCAGGGATAGAGGGATAGGTAGTGACCATGAGAGATGTAGGGAGAGAGTGAGAGTGAGAGGTAGGGATTGAGGGATAGGTAGTGACCATGAGAGATGTAGGGAGAGAGTGAGAGTGAGAGGTAGGGATAGAGGGATAGGTAGTGACCATGAGAGATGTAGGGAGAGAGTGAGAGTGAGAGGCAGGGATAGAGGGATAGGTAGTGACCATGAGAGATGTAGGGAGAGAGTGAGAGTAAGAGGTAGGAATAGAGGGATAGGTAGTGACCATGAGAGATGTAGGGAGAGAGTGAGAGTGAGAGGCAGGGATAGAGGGATAGGTAGTGACCATGAGAGATGTAGGGAGAGAGTGAGAGTGAGAGGTAGGGATAGAGGGATAGGTAGTGACCATGAGAGATGTAGGGAGAGACTGAGAGTGAGAGGCAGGGATAGAGGGATAGGTAGTGACCATGAGAGATGTAGGGAGAGAGTGAGAGTGAGAGGTAGGAATATAGGGATAGGTAGTGACCATGAGAGATGTAGGGAGAGAGTGAGAGTGAGAGGCAGGAATAGAGGGATAGGTAGTGACCATGAGAGATGTAGGGAGAGAGTGAGAGTGAGAGGCAGGGATAGAGGGATAGGTAGTGACCATGAGAGATGTAGGGAGAGAGTGAGAGTGAGAGGTAGGGATAGAGGGATAGGTAGTGACCATGAGAGATGTAGGGAGAGAGTGAGAGTGAGAGTGAGAGGTAGGGATAGAGGGATAGGTAGTGACCATGAGAGATGTAGGGAGAGCGTGAGAGTGAGAGGTAGGGATAGAGGGATAGGTAGTGACCATGAGAGATGTAGGGAGAGAGTGAGAGTGAGAGGTAGAGATAGAGGGATAGGTAGTGACCATGAGAGATGTAGGGAGAGAGTGAGAGTGAGAGTGAGAGGCAGGGATAGAGGGATAGGTAGTGACCATGAGAGATGTAGGGAGAGAGTGAGAGTGAGAGGTAGGGATTGAGGGATAGGTAGTGACCATGAGAGATGTAGGGAGAGAGTGAGAGTGAGAGGTAGGGATAGAGGGATAGGTAGTGACCATGAGAGATGTAGGGAGAGAGTGAGAGTGAGAGGCAGGGATAGAGGGATAGGTAGTGACCATGAGAGATGTAGGGAGAGAGTGAGAGTAAGAGGTAGGAATAGAGGGATAGGTAGTGACCATGAGAGATGTAGGGAGAGAGTGAGAGTGAGAGGCAGGGATAGAGGGATAGGTAGTGACCATGAGAGATGTAGGGAGAGAGTGAGAGTGAGAGGTAGGGATAGAGGGATAGGTAGTGACCATGAGAGATGTAGGGAGAGACTGAGAGTGAGAGGCAGGGATAGAGGGATAGGTAGTGACCATGAGAGATGTAGGGAGAGAGTGAGAGTGAGAGGTAGGAATATAGGGATAGGTAGTGACCATGAGAGATGTAGGGAGAGAGTGAGAGTGAGAGGCAGGAATAGAGGGATAGGTAGTGACCATGAGAGATGTAGGGAGAGAGTGAGAGTGAGAGGCAGGGATAGAGGGATAGGTAGTGACCATGAGAGATGTAGGGAGAGAGTGAGAGTGAGAGGTAGGGATAGAGGGATAGGTAGTGACCATGAGAGATGTAGGGAGAGAGTGAGAGTGAGAGTGAGAGGTAGGGATAGAGGGATAGGTAGTGACCATGAGAGATGTAGGGAGAGCGTGAGAGTGAGAGGTAGGGATAGAGGGATAGGTAGTGACCATGAGAGATGTAGGGAGAGAGTGAGAGTGAGAGGCAGGGATAGAGGGATAGGTAGTGACCATGAGAGATGTAGGGAGAGAGTGAGAGTGAGAGGCAGGGATAGAGGGATAGGTAGTGACCATGAGAGATGTAGGGAGAGAGTGAGAGTGAGAGGCAGGGATAGAGGGATAGGTAGTGACCATGAGAGATGTAGGGTGAGAGTGAGAGTGAGAGTGAGAGGTAGGAATAGAGGGATCGGTAGTGACCATGAGAGATGTAGGGAGAGAGTGAGAGTGAGAGTGAGAGGTAGGAATAGAGGGATAGGTAGTGACCATGATAGATGTAGGGAGAGAGTGAGAGTGAGAGGCAGGAATAGAGGGATAGATAGTGACCATGAGAGATGTAGGGAGAGAGTGAGAGTGAGAGGTAGGAATAGAGGGATAGGTAGTGACCATGAGAGATGTAGGGAGAGAGTGAGAGTGAGAGGTAGGAATAGAGGAATAGGTAGTGACCATGAGAGATGTAGGGAGAGAGTGAGAGTGAGAGGTAGGGATAGAGGGATAGGTAGTGACCATGAGAGATGTAGGGAGAGAGTGAGAGTGAGATTTAGGGATAGAGGGATAGGTAGTGACCATGAGGGATGTAGGGAGAGAGTGAGAGGTAGGGATAGAGGGATAGGTAGTGACCATGAGAGATGTAGGGAGAGAGTGAGAGTGAGAGTGAGAGGTAGGGATAGAGGGATAGGTAGTGACCATGAGAGATGTAGGGAGAGAGTGAGAGTGAGAGGTAGGGATAGAGGGATAGGTAGTGACCATGAGAGATGTAGGGAGAGAGTGAGTGTGAGAGGTAGGGATAGAGGGATAGGTAGTGACCATGGGAGATGTAGGGAGAGAGTGAGAGGTAGGGATAGATGGATAGGTAGTGACCATGAGAGATGTAGGGAGAGAGTGGGAGTGAGAGTGAGAGGCAGGGATAGAGGGATAGGTAGTGACCATGAGAGATGTAGGTAGAGAGTGAGAGTGAGAGGTAGGGATAGAGGGATAGGTAGTGACCATGAGAGATGTAGGGAGAGAGTGAGTGAGAGTGAGGGGTAGGGATAGAGGGATAGGTAGTGACCATGAGAGATGTAGGGAGAGAGTGAGGGAGAGTGAGAGGTAGGGATAGAGGGATAGGTAGTGACCATGAGAGATGTAGGGAGAGAGTGAGGGAGAGTGAGAGGTAGGGATAGAGGGATAGGTAGTGACTATGAGAGATGTAGGGGGAGAGTGAGAGTGAGAGGCAGGGATAGAGGGATAGGTAGTGACCATGAGAGATGTAGGGAGAGAGTGAGAGTGAGAGGTAGGGATAGAGGGATAGGTAGTGACCATGAGAGATGTAGGGAGAGAGTGAGAGTAAGAGGTAGGAATAGAGGGATAGGTAGTGACCATGAGAGATGTAGGGAGAGAGTGAGAGTGAGAGGCAGGGATAGAGGGATAGGTAGTGACCATGAGAGATGTAGGGAGAGAGTGAGAGTGAGAGGTAGGGATAGAGGGATAGGTAGTGACCATGAGAGATGTAGGGAGAGAGTGAGAGTGAGAGGCAGGGATAGACGGATAGGTAGTGACCATGAGAGATGTAGGGAGAGAGTGAGAGTGAGAGGTAGGGATAGAGGGATAGATAGTTACCATGAGAGATGTAGGGAGAGAGTGAGAGGTAGGGATAGAGGGATAGGTAGTGAACATGAGAGATGTAGGGAGAGTTAGAGTGAGAGGTAGGGATAGAGGGATAGGTAGTGACCATGAGAGATGTAGGGTGAGAGTGAGAGGTAGGGATAGAGGGATAGGTAGTGACCATGAGAGATGTAGGGAGAGAGTGAGAGTTAGAGTGAGAGGTAGGGATAGAGGGATAGGTAGTGACCATGAGAGATGTAGGGAGAGAGTGAGAGTGAGAGTGAGAGGTAGGGATAGAGGGATAGGTAGTGACCATGAGAGATGTAGTGAGAGAGTGAGGGTGAGAGGCAGGAATAGAGGGATAGGTAGTGACCATGAGAGATGTAGGGAGAGAGTGAGAGTGAGAGTTAGAGGCAGGGATAGAGGGATAGGTAGTGACCATGAGAGATGTAGGGAGAGTGAGAGTGAGAGGTAGGGATAGAGGGATAGGTAGTGACCATGAGAGATGTAGGGAGAGAGTGAGGGAGAATGAGAGGTAGGGATAGAGGGATAGGTAGTGACCATGAGAGATGTAGGGAGAGAGTGAGAGTGAGCGGTAGGAATAGAGGGATAGGTAGTGACCATGAGAGATGTAGGGAGAGAGTGAGAGGCAGGAATAGAGGGATAGATAGTGACCATGAGAGATGTAGGGAGAGAGTGAGAGTGAGAGGTAGGAATAGAGGGATAGGTAGTGACCATGAGAGATGTAGGGAGAGAGTGAGAGTGAGAGGTAGGAATAGAGGGATAGGTAGTGACCATGAGAGATGTAGGGAGAGAGTGAGAGTGAGAGGTAGGAATAGAGGGAAAGCTAGTGACCATGAGAGATGTAGGGAGAGAGTGAGAGTGAGAGGTAGGAATAGAGGGATAGGTAGTGACCATGAGAGATCTAGGGAGAGAGTGAGAGTGAGAGGCAGGGATAGAGGGATAGGTAGTGACCATGAGAGATGTAGGGAGAGAGTGAGAGTGAGAGTGAGAGGCAGGGATAGAGGGATAGGTAGTGACCATGAGAGATGTAGGGAGAGAGTGAGTGTGAGAGGTAGGGATTGAGGGATAGGTAGTGACCATGAGAGATGTAGGGAGAGAGTGAGAGTGAGAGGTAGGGATAGAGGGATAGGTAGTGACCATGAGAGATGTAGGGAGAGAGTGAGAGTGAGAGTGAGAGGCAGGGATAGAGGGATAGGTAGTGACCATGAGAGATGTAGGGAGAGAGTGAGAGTGAGAGGTAGGGATAGAGGGATAGGTAGTGACCATGAGAGATGTAGGGAGAGAGTGAGTGAGAGTGAGAGGTAGGGATAGAGGGATAGGTAGTGACCATGAGAGATGTAGGGAGAGAGTGAGTGAGAGTGAGAGGTAGGGATAGAGGGATAGATAGTGACCATGAAAGATGTAGGGAGAGAGTGAGAGTGAGAGGTAGGGATAGAGGGATAGGTAGTGACCATGAGAGATGTAGGGAGAGAGTGAGTGAGAGTGAGAGGTAGGGATAGAGGGATAGGTAGTGACCATGAGAGATGTAGGGAGAGAGTGAGAGTGAGAGGCAGGGATAGAGGGATAGGTAGTGACCATGAGAGATGTAGGGAGAGAGTGAGAGTGAGAGGTAGGGATAGAGGGATAGGTAGTGACCATGAGAGATGTAGGGAGAGAGTGAGAGTGAGAGGTAGGGATAGAGGGATAGGTAGTGACCATGAGAGATGTAGGGAGAGAGTGAGAGTGAGAGGTAGGGATAGAGGGATAGGTAGTGACCATGAGAGATGTAGGGAGAGAGTGAGTGAGAGTGAGAGGTAGGGATAGAGGGATAGGTAGTGACCATAAGAGATGTAGGGAGAGAGTGAGTGAGAGTGAGAGGTAGGGATAGAGGGATAGGTAGTGACCATGAGAGATGTAGGGAGAGAGTGAGAGTGAGAGGCAGGGATAGAGGGATAGGTAGTGACCATGAGAGATGTAGGGAGAGAGTGAGAGTGAGAGGTAGGGATAGAGGGATAGGTAGTGACCATGAGAGATGTAGGGAGAGAGTGAGTGTGAGAGGTAGGGATAGAGGGATAGGTAGTGACCATGAGAGATGTAGGGAGAGAGTGAGTGAGAGTGAGAGGTAGGGATAGAGGGATAGGTAGTGACCATGAGAGATGTAGGGAGAGAGTGAGAGTGAGAGGCAGGGATAGAGGGATAGGTAGTGACCATGAGAGATGTAGGGAGAGAGTGAGAGTGAGAGGCAGGGATAGAGGGATAGGTAGTGACCATGAGAGATGTAGGGAGAGAGTGAGAGTGAGAGGTAGGGATAGAGGGATAGGTAGTGACCATGAGAGATGTAGGGAGAGAGTGAGAGTGAGAGGTAGGGATAGAGGGATAGGTAGTGACCATGAGAGATGTAGGGAGAGAGTGAGAGTGAGAGGTAGGGATAGAGGGATAGGTAGTGACCATGAGAGATGTAGGGAGAGAGTGAGTGAGAGTGAGAGGTAGGGATAGAGGGATAGGTAGTGACCATGAGAGATGGAGGGAGAGAGTGAGTGAGAGTGAGAGGTAGGGATAGAGGGATAGGTAGTGACCATGAGAGATGTAGGGAGAGAGTGAGAGTGAGAGGCAGGGATAGAGGGATAGGTAGTGACCATGAGAGATGTAGGGAGAGAGTGAGAGTGAGAGGTAGGGATAGAGGGATAGGTAGTGACCATGAGAGATGTTGGGAGAGAGTGAGAGTGAGAGGTAGGGATAGAGGGATAGGTAGTGACCATGAGAGATGTAGGGAGAGAGTGAGAGTGAGAGGTAGGGATAGAGGGATAGGTAGTGACCATGAGAGATGTAGGGAGAGAGTGAGTGAGAGTGAGAGGTAGGGATAGAGGGATAGGTAGTGACCATGAGAGATGTAGGGAGAGAGTGAGTGAGAGTGAGAGGTAGGGATAGAGGGATAGGTAGTGACCATGAGAGATGTAGGGAGAGAGTGAGAGTGAGAGGCAGAGTCAGTATCAGCTCCTTTAGTGGATGCCCAAATACGTTTGATTTGGTCGTGGAGAGTGTTGTTTTGATTTGAGAAATTGCAGACGTAAGAAAGAGAAGTTGTTAGCTGTCCCTGACCTCATAAGGTAATGGAAGTGTCTGTGGGCGCACAGGTGTGTTGTCATCTGTTACGTGCTGCCGCCGCTGCCGCCTACTTGATCTGCGCACTACCTCACAAACAGGCTATACACATGTGTAACATATTTTCATGTATGTTGAATATTCTCGATGACTTTTGTGTAACTGGTAAACCATAAGATTAATTCTCAAATGTGCATCCCGTTGAAACACTCAATTTAGTCCAATAATATTTTGTTCATTTATTTTTTGGCCGAGTTAGTTTTAAGATACTGTTTTTTATTGCTTCGAATTTTTGAATTTTGATTAAATATTTCTCAAATAGGAAGTCGTTAGTCTTTTTTCCTTGGTCGTGCAAAGACACCGAAATGTCAAAGCCATCACATAGCGACCAGTTATTAAAACGTGACTATCACTTAAACTTAATGCATTCTCCTATTCCCATTGTACCTACAAGGAAATATGTAATATCATTTTTATCAGCGTTTATCTCTTTAAACTGAATGAGAGAAGGATAAGGTTTTAAAGGATATTTTGTATAAGAGTGTGGAAAACTCATGTGAGTGTGCAGCATAATATTGATTATGTCTGTGTATACCTCACGGTTTACCAAGTCATCCACAAGAAAGTGGACTTTGAGGTTATTCACAAAAAATTCATTATATAAATTTGATTTGTCTTGAAAATATTTTAAACATGGTTTTA
Organism: Tenodera sinensis; assembly: GCA_030765045.1. Classification (NCBI taxonomy): domain Eukaryota; kingdom Metazoa; phylum Arthropoda; class Insecta; order Mantodea; family Mantidae; genus Tenodera; species Tenodera sinensis. The sequence goes on from CM060964.1 coordinate 396,242,814, forward strand.
CGAAAAAAAAAAAAAAAATCAATTTGTTGTATGTTAACGGTAATTGGGGCTGGGGAAGATTCCTATCGTGTCCTTGGAATATGCTGGAGTTAAATAATACGTTTGGTATTTACCGACTTTTCGTTTTTGCTTTCTCTGCTGCTAAGTAGAACAAGTATTGTATTCCACCAAAAAATTCGATGTCGAGATTTCACCGGAAATATGTTTCGAGGACCCCCTGAATAAAAAAAAAAAAAAGCATTTTTAGAAAAAGGTCCATGTATGTCTGTATGTCTCAGTCTGTGGACAACGTAACTCAAAAACGAAAAGTCGGTTAAAAACCAAAGTTGGTATTTAAGTTTAATGTCTTTCAAGGATGCGACATGAAGATTTTGAAGAAAATAGCCCCAACCTAAACTATCCTTTACATGGAAAATTTTGATTTTCTCAAAATTGGCTATCGATTTTGATAAAATGCCATGCGTTTAAGATATTTTTATGACAAACAAAAAGTATATTTTGAATTTTCTGTAGTCTCGTTTACTCTGGATGACTTTTGCATAACTGGTAAACCGTAAGAGATAGACCAAATCTTGCTATACAAAAATGTAGATACAAAATACAATTTATGCCGGAATAAAATTTTTTGTAGAGCGAACCATTTCGGAGATATTCCTTGTTATTTGTGTGAGTTTTGGAAAACAAACTTTCGGCAAATGGAAGATCATTATACATTTTTTATGTTAGCCGTACAAAAAGAACGGAAATTGAAAGCTTTAAAATATTAGACTATCGCTCAAAGTCTACTGTATTCCCATATACCCCTTGTAGCTACAAAGAAACGCGCAAAAGATAATTTCTGCAAATGTTTATCTCAACTAACACGAAGAAGATAGAGGAATAGAAGATTGTAAGAATGGTTAGTACAAGAGTAGAAAAAGTCATGTGAGTCCAACGCATTAGATTTTGTTTCTGCTTAACCTACTCTAGAAATATACGTATTTATTAATATAAAGAATGAAATAGATTTTGAATTGATGGCAGCCAAGTATTGAGATACATTACAAGTAGGTAGGTAGCAGATGGCAGATGTACGCCAGCTGACACTGGGAGCATTGTCCTGTCATCTGCAAATTTGTCACTTCAACTTTCCTTGTCCACGATAGATACACCTACAAAGTATTTTAGGAATCTCTCTTGATACACATTTACCCAACTCGTTCATATAATTCTTAATATGTAATTCCAATATGTGTAAACAGGCGATGTCCAACCCTGTCTCTTTGGAAAAACTTACGTAATTAGCCGCTACTTCCCCACCTCCTCTTTCAGTCGGAGGGTAAATCGCCTGTTGCCTGTAACATCTAGAAATAGCAGTCAGTCATTATCCAATAATGTACACAAACAAGCGGTTCCTTGGCAGCTTCCAAGTGATAACTTGAATTTTCTAGGAATGTCCTCAGAACACCTCGTCATTCTGGATGAGTTTTGCATAAACAGTAAACGGTAAGAAACAGACAAAAAATGCGCATTTCGTTAAAACACACAATTTGTCAAGTAGCGTGAACAGTTTCCGACATACTACTCATATGTGTGATTTGCCAATACTTCACCTTCGTATTTTATGTTTGGCCTTGTAAAGCATCGCATAGCAACCAGTCGTACAACATTTGTACTGTATTCCCATATTCCCCTTGCTTCTACAAAAAATCTGATGTGTTACATTCACATGACTTTCTCTACTCTTGTACTAACCATTCTTACAAACTTCTATTACTATATCTTCTTCATGTTAATACAGATATCTGATGTGTTACATTCACATGACTTTCTCTACTCTTGTACTAACCATTCTTACAAACTCTTATTACTATATCTTCTTCAAGTTAATACAGATATCTAATGTGTTACATTCACATGACTTTCTCTACTCTTGTACTAACCATTCTTACAAACTCTTATTACTATATCTTCTTCATGTTAATACAGATATCTGATGTGTTACACTCACATGACTTTCTCTACTCTTGTACTAACCATTCTTACAAACTCTTATTACTATATCTTCTTCATGTTAATACAGATATCTGATGTGTTACATTCACATGACTTTCTCTACTCTTGTACTAACCATTGTTAGTAACTCTTATTACTATATCTTCTTCATGTTAATACAGATATCTGATGTGTTACACTCACATGACTTTCTCTACTCTTGTACTAACCATTCTTACAAACTCTTATTACTATATCTTCTTCATGTTAATACAGATATCTGATGTGTTACGCTCACATGACTTTCTCTACTCTTGTACTAACCATTCTTACAAACTCTTATTACTATATCTTCTTCATGTTAATACAGATATCTGATGTGTTACATTCACATGACTTTCTCTACTCTTGTACTAACCATTGTTAGTAACTCTTATTACTATATCTTCTTCATGTTAATACAGATATCTGATGTGTTACACTCACATGACTTTCTCTACTCTTGTACTAACCATTCTTACAAACTCTTATTACTATATCTTCTTCATGTTAATACAGATATCTGATGTGTTACATTCACATGACTTTCTCTACTCTTGTACTAACCATTGTTAGTAACTCTTATTACTATATCTTCTTCATGTTAATACAGATATCTGATGTGTTACATTCACATGACTTTCTCTACTCTGGTACTAACCATTCTTACAAACTCTTATTCCTATATCTTCTTCGTGTTAGTTGAGATAAACATTTGTACAAATTATCTTATTGTTTACTTCCTTGTAGGTACAAGGGGAATATGGGAATACAGTAAACTTTGAGCGATAGTCAAATATTTTGCAGCCTTAAAATTCCGTTCTCTTTGCTCGGTTAACATATAAAAATGAATAGGGATGCTCCATTTGACGAAAGTTTGAGTTTTCCAAAATTCACACAAATAACAAGGAATATCTCCGAAGTGGTTCACTCTACCAAAAATGTATTTACACATAAATTGTGTATTTTATCAAGTTCTACATTTTTTGTATAGTAAGATTTGGTCTATCTCTTACGGTTTACCAATTATGCTAAAGTCGTGCAGAGTAAATAGGATTGCATGGGCTACAGCAAGAAAATTCAAGATATGCGTTTCATTTGTCATAAAAATATCTCAAACATATGGCATTTTAATCAAAATTGTTAGAGCCATTTTCAAGAAAATCAAAATGTTTGAAAAAGTTTCCATGTAAAGGGTAGTTTAGGGTGGGGCTATTTTCTTCAAAAGCTTCGTATCACATCCTTGAAAGACAACCTTCAACTTTGGTTTTTAACCGACTTTTCGTTTTTGAGTTATGCTGTCCACAGACTGACATACAGACATGCTCACACACGGACCTTTTTCTAAAAATGCTTTTTTTGATTTATGGGACATCGAAAGATGTATTTCCGGTGAAATGTCGACATCGAATTTTTGGGTGGAATACAATACTTCCTCTACTTTACTATACGTAGTAGAGAAAGTAAAAATTATCAATAAGGTACTTTCTGAAAATGGTGATGTACATTAAAATGGAGTAGAGAAGTAAGCATGTGCAAGAATATTTTTACAACAGTGAGTAGGTATATATTTGCGAACAGTTTCTCCAAATTGAACTGCAATATGTTAGGTGCCGATCGCTTGCTGTAGGTATCTTCTAAGGCATGTACTTGGACTTTGTCGCCTAATATTGATAGACTGGTTTCCCATAACACTAATGCCAGATGACTGAGCACTTGCTTCTCTTTTCAACATATCTCTTTCTCTTTCTTTATGCTCGAGACAATATAAACCGCGCAGGGTATGGTGGCAAAGTCCGCGCATAGTGGAAGGAGGTAACTCCAACCTCCCCACACGTTGGATGTGCGTGCTTGCTCCTTGCACGATGCACGATGTGACCAAAGTTGGCAGAAGGCGAAAATGACTTGTCTTGCTTGAAACTCGACATTTCACTCGATTTCTTTAATTTTGTGCATTGTCTACAAAAGCTTGCAAGAGCTTCTGTATCTCGGCCATACTTGTAGCAGCTCAAACGTTGCCAACATAAGATTGATTACTTAGGTTTTTACGGCCTCACAAATTAACAAGGAAGCAGCGGGTTCGTGCAATATTCGTTGATCAGCTCTAAAATCGATCACGGAGTCTTTCTTTTCTTTCCACTTTCCTCTGTTATCTGCTTGAGTAACTTGTTGATAACTGTCTTGAGTTACCTGATCAACTTCCTATATAATGTACTATAGTAGCTTGCTTGTCAGTAACCGACATGCACTATGTTGATAAATATCCTGAATTACTTGGTCACCTTTCTGTGTCTACTAAGAATATGTTACTGATAAATGTCCTGAGCTACGAGGGTGAATCAAAGAGTCAGTTGCACTTGCTCGGCACAAGAGCACGCTGTGTGTAGCAAGGTACAGTAACTGCTGACACTTCCGATAGGTGGGGTGGTGTGGTATTCCTGGCTCAATGGCATGCCAACTGGATATTCACTCCAAGTTGGAGGTGCGCACACAATTTTTCACCTCATACGGCCCACCAAACATCAAAACTGCTGCAGTGATTCAAGTGGGAGGTAAGACATCCCCCATACAGTTGAGACTTAGCGCCATGCGATTATTATGGTTTAGTAAGGTGAAAAAGGATCTTGGTGGACGATGAGGAGGTGCAAGCAGCTGTATCCAGCAGGTGACCACACAGCAATGGAGGTGATCTCTACACACCCGGAATCGAAAAGTTGGTTGCCCGATCCGATAAATGTTTACAGTCTCTTGGGGACTATGTGGAAAAGTGAACTTACATTGTATGTTGCCATAGCTGTGTTGCCTATGTGTATGTGGTTTAATAAATAGCCGTAACTTGACTGTGCAAGTTACTTTTTGATTTGCCCTCGTACTTGGTCACCTTGTATGACATATTAGAGTAGTTTGCTGGTAAATGTACTGAGTTGTACATTCACCTTCCAGTACCATCTGCATGACTAACTTGCTGATGGATGTTCCACTACCTGTAAATCTGCTTTCCTAACTTGTCGACAGATGTCTGTTACTTTGTCAGCTTCCTGTATCACAGGCTTAATTAACTTGATAGAAGTCCTGAATTCCTTGGTGAACTTCCTGTATCATCTGCCTGACTGTCCTGTTGATAGAAGTCCTCAATTACTTGGTAAACTAACTGTATCATCTATCTGACTAACCTGTTCATAGAAGTCCTGAGTTCCTTGGTGAACTTCCTGTATCATCTACCTGACGAACTTGTTGATAGAAGTCCTGAGTTCCTTGGTGAACTTCCTGTATCATCTACCTTGCGAACTTGTTGATAGAAGTCCTGACTTCCTTGGTGAACTTCCTGTATCATCTACCTGACGAACTTGTTGATAGAAGTCCTGAATTCCTTGGTGAACTTCCTGTATCATCTGCCTGACGAACTTGTTGATAGAAGTCCTGAGTTCCTTGGTGAACTTCCTGTATCATTCCTGTATCATCTGCTTGCCAAACTTGTTGATAGAAGTCCTGAGTTCCTTGGTGAACTTCCTGTATCAACTGCCTGACGAACTTGTTGATAGAAGTCCTGAGTTCCTTGGTAAACTTCCTGTATCATCTACCTGACGAACTTGTTGATAGAAGTCCCGAGTTCCTTGGTGAACTTCCTGTATCATCTACCTGACGAACTTGTTGATAGAAGTCCCGAGTTCCTTGGTGAACTTCCTGTATCATCTACCTGACGAACTTGTTGATAGAAGTCCTGAGTTCCTTGGTGAACTTCCTGTATCATCTGCTTGCCAAATTTGTTGATAGAAGTCCTGAGTTCCTTGGTGAACTTCCTGTATCATCTACCTGACGAACTTGTTGATAGAAGTCCTGAGTTCCTTGGTGAACTTCCTGTATCATCTGCTTGCCAAGCTTGTTGATAGACGTCCTGAGTTCCTTGGTGAACTTCCTGCATCATCTACCTGACGAACTTGTTGATAGAAGTCCTGAGTTCCTTGGTGAACTTCCTGTATCATCTACCTGGCGAACTTGTTGATAGACGTCCTGAGTTCCTTGGTGAACTTCCTGCATCATCTACCTGACGAACTTGTTGATAGAAGTCCTGAGTTCCTTGGTGAACTTCCTGCATCATCTACCTGACGAACTTGTTGATAGAAGTCCTGAGTTCCTTGGTGAACTTCCTGCATCATCTACCTGACGAATATGTTGATAGAAGTCCTGAGTTCCTTGGTGAACTTCCTGTATCATCTACCTGACGAATTTGTTGATAGAAGTCCTGAGTTCCTTGGTGAACTTCCTGTATCATCTACCTGACGAACTTGTTGATAGAAGTCCCGAGTTCCTTGGTGAACTTCCTGTATCATCTACCTCACGAATTTGTTGATAGAAGTCCTGAGTTCCTTGGTGAACTTCCTATATCATCTGCTTGCCAAACTTGTTGATAGAAGTCCTGAGTTCCTTGGTGAACTTCCTGTATCATCTACCTGACGAACTTGTTGATAGAAGTCCTGAGTTTCTTGCTGAACTACCTGTATCATCTACCTGACGACCTTGTTGATAGAAGTCCTGAGTTCCTTGGTGAACTTCCTGTATCATCTACCTGGCGAACTTGTTGATAGACGTCCTGAGTTCCTTGGTGAACTTCCTGCATCATCTACCTGACGAACTTGTTGATAGAAGTCCTGAGTTCCTTGGTGAACTTCCTGCATCATCTACCTGACGAACTTGTTGATAGAAGTCCTGAGTTCCTTGGTGAACTTCCTGCATCATCTACCTGACGAATATGTTGATAGAAGTCCTGAGTTCCTTGGTGAACTTCCTGTATCATCTACCTGACGAATTTGTTGATAGAAGTCCTGAGTTCCTTGGTGAACTTCCTGTATCATCTACCTGACGAACTTGTTGATAGAAGTCCCGAGTTCCTTGGTGAACTTCCTGTATCATCTACCTCACGAATTTGTTGATAGAAGTCCTGAGTTCCTTGGTGAACTTCCTATATCATCTGCTTGCCAAACTTGTTGATAGAAGTCCTGAGTTCCTTGGTGAACTTCCTGTATCATCTACCTGACGAACTTGTTGATAGAAGTCCTGAGTTTCTTGCTGAACTACCTGTATCATCTACCTGACGACCTTGTTGATAGAAGTCCTGAGTTCCTTGGTGAACTTCCTGCATCATCTGCCTGACGAACTTGTTGATAGAAGTCCTGAGTTCCTTGGTGAACTGCTTGTATCATCTACCTGACGAACTTGTTGATAGAAGTCCTGAGTTCCTTGGTGAACTTCCTGTATCATCTACCTGACGAACTTGTTGATAGAAGTCCTGAGTTCCTTGGTGAACTTCCTGTATCATCTGCTTGCCAAACTTGTTGATAGAGGTCCTGAGTTCCTTGGTGAACTTCCTGTATCATCTACCTGACGAACTTGTTGATAGAAGTCCTGAGTTCCTTGGTGAACTTCCTGTATCATCTGCTTGCCAAACTTGTTGATAGAGGTCCTGAGTTCCTTGGTGAACTTCCTGTATCATCTACCTGACGAACTTGTTGATAGAAGTCCTGAGTTCCTTGGTGAACTTCCTGTATCATCTGCTTGCCAAACTTTTTGATAGAAGTCCTGAGTTCCTTGGTGAACTTCCTGCATCATCTGCCTGACGAACTTGTTGATAGAAGTCCTGAGTTCCTTGGTGAACTTCTTGTATCATCTACCTGACGAACTTGTTGATAGAAGTCCTGAGTTCCTTGGTGAACTTCCTGCATCATCTACCTGACGAACTTGTTGATAGAAGTCCTGAGTTCCTTGGTGAACTTCCTGTATCATCTGCTTGCCAAACTTGTTGATAGAAGTCCTGAGTTCCTTGGTGAACTTCCTGTATCATCTGCTTGCCAAACTTGTTGATAGAAGTCCTGAGTTCCTTGGTGAACTTCCTGTATCATCTGCTTGCCAAACTTGTTGATAGAGGTCCTGAGTTCCTTGGTGAACTTCCTGTATCATCTACCTGACGAACTTGTTGATAGAAGTCCTGAGTTCCTTGGTGAACTTCCTGTATCATCTGCTTGCCAAACTTGTTGATAGAAGTCCTGAGTTCCTTGGTGAACTTCCTGTATCATCTGCTTGCCAAACTTGTTGATAGAGGTCCTGAGTTCCTTGGTGAACTTCCTGTATCATCTGCTTGCCAAACTTGTTGATAGAGGTCCTGAGTTCCTTGGTGAACTTCCTGCATCATCTGCTTGCCAAACTTGTTGATAGAGGTCCTGAGTTCCTTGAACTTGTATCATCTGCTTGAGTAGCTTCCTGGTAGACGTCCTAGTTCCATGGTCACTTTCCTGTACACTTAGCCATTTGATGTGATTGGTATCTGTAGCTTGTTTGATACACTACTAATGCTATATTTTATCTCGGACAAGAATGATTCTGTTGTAAACAAGAAAGATTGAACTCAATCCCCCATGTGTTTGATGTACATGTATACTGTTAAGGCAATGTATCTGTGAAAATTAAAAAATCCAGTTTTCTTCTGATTGCTTTGATTTTTTTTCCACACACTCAGAACATAACATAAATAGTATACACAAAATTTAAGTGGCATATGTCAAACTATTTTTAAATTAATATATTTATTAATAATTAATCACTTTTTGATATGTTCATATGAATTGACCCTTGGATCCTACAGTTTATTATATCTCACCTAAATTTTTAATTTGAGTATACAAATATACTCAGTATACAAATATAAAGAAATTGTTACACCGAAATAGCTTAGATCTAATTACTTTAAGAGAAAAAAATGTTTTGTGTACAATTTATCAATATTTTCAATATTTTCAGTAGTATGAAAAATATTTAATTTCAGCTCAACTATTTAATATTTTTTAAAAAGCCAACGACAAATTTTAATACCTTCTTCTCTGAAGGTCTCCTGAAAATTTCAAGCTAATAAGTTATAAACAAGGGTCCAAGGAGCATTTTGAATAGTGAAAAATGCTGATAAAAAGAACCGAGAAAAGTGAATTTTAAAGTTTAACAGTATTTCTTGTTCTTTACCTAAATGCAATCCACTTAAAAGATCCCCAGCACCATATTTGGGACTCTGTTACTTTCTTCATGGCCTCGGTAGCATTTCTTGAGAACTTCAAGTTTGCTTGTGTGTTTCTTAATATGGAAATTTCCCTTTCACCTTGGGATTGTTCACAAAATTTAGAAATTTATTGTTCTGTGAGATGTATACACGACAGTAAAAAAAGAAAAGAGTTGTATCATAGCAACAAGGTTCTGTTGTATAATGAATGGCAGTAAATAAAGATTTAAGTAAGCGATAGCATTTTGTATATTTACATCGTATACACACCCCATATAATTGGTGAATTCCGACGTGATAATTTACGAGTGCATCGCAAGACAACATGAATGAAAGCGAAAATCCGCTTGAGGAAGCTAATCAGGTAAGTGTGAAGATCCCGCCATTCTGGGTAGAAAAATCAGAAATTTGGTGTTTTCAAGTAGAAGCACAATTTAAAATTTCCAAAATAACCCAGGAAGACACCAAATTTAACTACGTGGTTGCTCAACTTAAACCGAAATATCTAGAAAATATCTGGGACATAATTAAAGGTTCCGAATCGAGCAAATATTCTGCTGCCAAGGAACGTCTTTTGAGTACTGTGACTTTTTTGGTTGGGTGTGAAGTAAAGTAGACAGATGTAGTCAGGATAAAGATACACTTTTATTTCCGTAAACAGTAACTTTTTACACTCGTTGCAATAGCAAGAAAGTCTTTTCCGATTCACTCACAGCACGGCTCCAAATTCGTAACACAAGAACTGTCCCTTCTCCGTCGGCACGACTACTCAACGCTTCACATACGTCTGTCTTTCCGTCGGCACGACTACTCAACGCTTCACATACGTCTGTCCTCTCCGTCGGCACGACTACTCAACGCTTCACATACGTCTGACTGACTCTTCTGTCGCACTTTACCGCTATTTATATCTCCCAAGCACTATTCTGGAAAGTTCAGTTATTGCGGTGAAATACAAAGCAGAAGATTCTCGAAGTCTGTATCCTTTTCTCTCTTTCGGCAAGCACCCCAACAATGCGGCCATTCTCTGTCTCTTTCCTTCGGCTCCTTTGCGGTAGTGCCGACAATAATGCGATGGGTGACACTGCTGTTGTCGGCAATTAGATGCGGCGGGCGCGTTGACAATACGTTCAAAGAAAGCGAAGAAAAACAAATAAAACGCTTATTAACGGGTTTGGAGCTCGGAGATATGAAACCAAGCCAACTTTTAAGGAAAATGCAATCTTTAGCTTGTATTAACATATCCGAGAAAGTACTTCGCACTCTTTGGTTAGAAAAGTTACCGAACTCCATTAAGAATGTTTTGATAGTGTCTGACGAGGGTTTGGAGAAGATTGCTATTATGGCAGATAAAATTATTGAAATTAACCCCCATAATGAGCTTTACAGCATAAATAAAACAGTTAGTACGGATAATGAAGTATCCGAAAGCAACTGCGACGTCATAACCAAACTTTCTGCACAGATATCTGCTTTAGAACAGCGTATAGCCTCATTACAGCCTGTTAGGCCTAGAAGTCGAAGCGCCAGTCGAAATCGACGTAGCAGAAGATATAATCACAATGGAAAATATTGTTATTATCATTTTAAGTTCGGAAACAAATGCTTTCCTGAAAAATGTCAACCTCCATGCTCATGGAATGATCCGAAAAAGCTTGAAAAAGTAGTCCAGTGTGCAGCGAACTCTGCTACTGAAACTCTTAATAATTGCTGCAAATCCTGCTTATTTGAGCGTGACAAAAAAACGGGTTTACGATTACTTGTGGACAGTGGATGTCTCCATAATTCCGGCAAATGCCAATAACAAAAATTCACATTCAACTTTTAAACTATATGCAGCAAATGATACTGAGATTCCAACTTACGGATTTAAAACCATGAATATTGATTTGGGACTCTGCAGACAATTCCAATGGCCTTTTATAGTAGCAAAAACTAGCAAGGGCATTTAAGGAGCTGATTTTCTTAAAAAATTCAATTTATTAATTGACCTAAATAAAAGACAACTAATTGATGGTGAAACAAAACTCTGCATCAAGGGTGAAATAACAGCTGTTACAGCTAATAATATAATTAGCACTATATCAAAAAATCAAAAATTTCTTGATTCATTATCCAATTAGCCAAATTTGACCAAACCTCAATTGGTACCCACAAAAATTGAACATGGTATCCAGCATTTCATTCCAACAGAAGGAACACCAACACATTGCAGACCAAGACAACTGGATCCTCAGAAGCTTCACATTGCCAAACAGGAATTCCAGTTCATGCAAGATAATGGAATTATTCGGCCATCAAAATCTCAATGGGCTAGTCCCCTGCATATAGTCCCAAAGAAAGATGGAACTTTCCGACCATGTGGTGACTATAGACGGCTGAGTGCTCAAACTATCCCTGATCGATACCCAATACCTCAGATTGAAGATTTTCAACATATATTAAGAGGAAAAAAGGTATTTAGTAAAATTGATCTCTTCAAGGCATACTTCCAGATTCCAGTAGCCGAAGAACATAAGCCAAAAACAGCAATAATAACTCCATTTGGACTTAGAAATGCACCAAGCAGTTTCCAACGCTTCATTAATGAACTATTTAGAGGATTAGACTTTGTCTTTCCATATATTGATGATTGTCTGATTGCTTCAGAATCTAATGAAATACATTGTGAACATCTCAAGATGGTATTTGAAAGACTTAATAAATTTGGACTCCACTTAAACGTCTCTAAATCAGTATTTGGTGTAGAACAACTGGAATTTTTAGGACATTTAATCACCAGTGAAGGTTCCAGACCTCTACCAGATAAAGTGAAAGCAATTCATGACTACAAGCTACCAGAAACAATTCATGATCTTCGTTGTTCTTAGGCACTGTTAATTTCTATCAACAGTACCTTAAAAATGCAGCAGAAACGCAAGCTATGCTACACGACTACCTGAAAGGTGCAAAAAAGAAAGATAAACGAAAAATTGAATGGACTCCTGAAACTATTCAACAATTTGAGAAATGTAAACAAGACTTAGCTAATGCAGCAATATTAACATTTCCAGATCCAACATTTCAACTAGCATTAGTGGTAGATGCAAGCGACTTTGCAGTTGGAAGTGTTCTACAACAATATGAAGAAAATGGATGGAAACCCATCGCCTTCTATTCAAAGAAACTAAACACGGCACAGAGAGCGTACAGCACCTATGATAGAGAATTGCTAGGAATCTATCTCTCTGTCAAACAACTTAAGCAGTTTCTGGAAGGAAAAGATTTTATAATATATGCAGATCATAAACCACTTATGTTTGCATTCAAGCAAAAAATGAGAAAGCATCCCCACGAAAACTGCGGCATTTACAATATATTTCTCAATTTACAACAAACATTCAGCACATTAGTGGCAAAGACAACATAGTTGCAGACAACTTGTCACGTTTATAGTCTGTCTCTGTCATCGATTATGATGCAGTTGCTGACGGCCAACAACAAGACAAGGAACTGAAACAACTTCTAGAAAAAAATCCCAATTTAAAGTTCAAAAGGTATCCATTACCATCTGGTAAAACATTATGGTGTGATGTATCAACCAATAACATAAGGCCTTATATTCCAAAAGAATTTCGCAAGCAGTTCTTTCTTCAAATTCATCATTTAGCACATCCTGGAATCAAATCAACTGTAGTACTAATGACCTCTAAGTTTATTTGGCCCAACATTAAAAAAGATGTAAAAGAATGGACTCAGGCTTGCCTGGCATGTCAAAAGAGTAAAATAACAAAACACACCAAATCACCAATCAGCACTTTCCAAGAAACAGGTGAGCGATTCAGTACCATTCATGTTGATATTATTGGTCCACTTCCACCTTCAGATGGCTATCTCTACTGTCTCACTTGTATAGATCGCTACACTAAATGGATGGAAGCTATACCAATGCAAAACATCACAGCTGAAACAGTGGCAAAATCATTTTATGATCACTGGATATCTCGTTTTGGAGTTCCAAGCACTTTAATTACAGACCAAGGAAGACAATTTGAAAGTCAACTTTTCAAGAAACTTTCAGAACTTTGTGGTGTGAAACTTAAACATACAACTCCTTATCATCCGCAAAGCAATGGAAAAGTTGAACGTCTGCATCGCACAATGAAAACGGCTATAATCGCACACAACTCAATAAAGTGGACAGATACGCTTCCCACAGTTTTACTTGGTCTACGTGCATCATTTCAGAACGACACAAACAGTTCGATAGCAGACATGGTGTATGGCACACATATCAGGCTTGCTGGTGAATTTTTTGATCAACTTAAAGCTGTAATGGAGCCAGAAAGTTTTTTATCTAATCTTCAAAAACACATGCAACAACTCAAACCTTTAGAAGTTAAGCATAAAACTTCCCAATCTGTGTTTGTGCATAAAGATCTCAGCAAATGTTCACATGTATTTGTGAGAATTGACAGAGTCAAGAAAGCTCTGCAACCACCATATGAAGGCCCTTTTCAAGCCATCAAAAAAACTGCAAAATATTTCACACTCAAAATTAAGGGGAAACCTGTAAACATCTTAATTGATCATCTGAAACCAGCATATTTCATTAGTGCAGATGATACTTCAACAATGCTCCCAGAAAAGCAGCACACTTCTCTAAAAGAACCAAAGGAATCACAACAGTCTACATCTAATTCTCAAAGTCAATCAGATGAAGAAAAAACCACAAAAAAGACTCGAAGTGGCAGATCAGTGAAATTCCCTAGTCGCTACTTACATACTATTATATATATTTAGTATATCTGAATTTGTATCGTAACTTGGTTACTGGAAGGGGAGTGATGTGGGATGTATACACGACAGTAAAAAAAGAAAAGAGTTGTATCATAGCAACAAGGTTCTGTTGTTGTATAATGAATGGCAGTAAATAAAGTTTTAAGTAAGCGATAGCATTTTGTATATTTACATCGTATACACACCCCATAGTTCTTAGCTAACCTCTACATTATGCACTTTCACTAATTTATACACAAAATTCAAAGAATATCTGCTTGTTACGACTGTACTATAGGCTAGCAAATAACTTAAAACCTATTAATAGCTACCTAAACAATGTCTAGTATATAACTGGAACACTGAAATAATCTGGCAAGATTATAGAATTACAGACAACTGACTACATTTCTCTGTTTGGAAGCAAAACATGTCAGAATCACGCCATTTTACCTCGAATATCGAACTCATTTCAGCACAGCGTACCTTTTTGAAGCAAGATTCCCTGCAAGAGACTTAATTTTGAGCTAGGGAAAACGAAAATGCATTTCAAAGCTGTAGCAACAAGGGATGTTTACTTGCACTAGCACATTTGAATGCCCCCCTGGAGCTTTAAAAATGGCTGATATTGAGAAAACTAAAGTGTGCGGGTGAAGTACAAAGTATAAGAATAATAAAAAATACAAAAGTAAAAATCAAAATGTTCGGCAATCTTCACCAAATTTCACTGATACATTGCCTTAAGTTATGAAACGCTCGCTATTTCTTGACAATAAATTAAACAATGCATTACCATTGACTTATTAAATCTGTTTTACAGAATTAATATTTTGTATGGTGGCAAAATGGTTGTGCCTCAGGGTATGTTTATTTCAGCATCGTGAAAGTGCTTCTATTTCAATAAAAGGTGAGGCCTGTTTCATGATGGCAAGCCAACAGGTGTGTTGGATAAAGTGTGGGAAATATCAGAAATGACTGCACGATTCACATAACGTTCACCTCAGGATTTATCTTGTTCCGAGAGTGTTGTATTTTATAGGAATATAGCTTACTATCATCAGTAATTCAAAGCTAGGCTGTGTTATTTAACAGTACTAAGTTAATAGCATATAAACACTAGAGGTGTGTATGTATACCACAGAAGTAAGGGAAGCATTGCTTAAGCTTTATTGTTAGTAATACATTAATTTCTATATTTTCACTTATGTTACCCTTGTGGAAAGTTTGGTGATACAATTTTCAAACAGTATGCAGTAATTCCTATACAGGTGGCACATTTTGAAGTAGTTTTGTGGCCCCAACAAATGGTGTAGTGTTTGCTGAAGCAAGATGACCTCCCAGCGGATAATCCATATTGTGTAGAGTGTGTTAAAGGTTGTAAAATCAGAGCCAAGTTATTTTGTTGTTGCTGTCTACTCTTCTCGAGGTTATTGTTTCCATATCATACACATGGCTGCACTGTAGCAGAGTGCTTAGACCATTCGCTTCTCACCAAAGTGACCCGGGTTCGATCCCAGGTAACCGCATGTGGGATATGTGGTGGACAAAGCAGCTCTGGGACAGGTTTCCTCCGGGTTCTCTGGTTTCCCCCGCCATTTCATTCCATCGGTGCTCCATCTTCATTCCATGCATCATCAGTGTTGGCACCTGCAGTGCCATATGTAGTAAAAGCAGGCGTTAATCACTACAAAAACCACCATATATTGTCACTACACACTACTGATGGAATGCGTATGTCTTTGGTTTAATGTTTATCTCTGTTGTAAATATTCCTTTTAGGATTCATGAGCCTAGAACATGTGGATGCAGAGTAATGAATCTAAACATTTGTATACTGTCTCCCCAATGATAAGAAAACTACTCATAGTGCTGAAGTTCTTAGAGGCGGCTATTGTGCTATAAAAAATGAACTACTCCCCACCAAACAGCAGCCTAAAAGCATTCAGTTTCATTGTCTCTAGCTGTCTGTTTCTACCTATCCAGGTTCATTCTAGTTTAAGACAAATTATATCAGTGGCATGTGGTTGTGGGAGACACTAATATTGAAGATTAGACATGACCAACAACATAACTTGGCTCTAATTTTACAACATGTAAGACGTTCTATGCTATAAATGTCTTTTAAATTGTATCCAACACAACACAACACAACACAACTCAACTCACGTTTCACTACTCATGCTCCCACACAAGCAGTTTGCAGCTTCAAAATTGCTTCCAGTAATTGTTATTGCTAATTGCCAAAACATGTGCAATTTTGTCTTTAGAAATGAAACTTGTCAAACATTAGAAGTATCTGCCATATCAGGTAATACTAAACTGCTATTATTATTTATAAAGAGAATATAAATTGACTTGATCTTCTTTCCTAAGCTCTAACAAGCAGTAACCTGGATTACCCACACGAAGGTAATCTTGTTTTCATAAAGAGTATAAATATCAACCATCAGCAAACACTCCATGCCATCTGTTGGGACTCCAGAAAACTACTTGCAGAAGTGTCTTCTGTGTCTAATTTCTCGTGCCCTGTTTGAAAGTGGTATCGCTAATGTGGAAGGGAAGCAATGTAAGAGGAGTTGTTTTGTTGCAGGATCAGACCACAGATAGCAAGGGAAGTTATAGATATGTGCCGGGTGTGTACGACTGTGACTCCTGGTGAGCCACAGGTCACCCTGGGTTCAGATAAGGCCTTTACATATGACTATGTGTTTGATACGGGGACAATGCAAGAGGAGGTTTACAAAACGTGTGTGGAGTCTCTCGTCAAAGGCACATTAGAGGGTTACAATGCTACTGTGCTGGCCTATGGACAGGTACGTAGTATATCCAATGAACAAAGTGGCGATATACAAGAGCAACACAGAACACTTTTAGAGTGCTATATTTCTAAAAACAAATAAAATTTGAAAGGTAGAATCAGAACTGAAAAATTCACTGCCACAGCTGGGATTTGAACCATAGAGCTTCTGCTTTACGTGTGGCTGCTCTAACCATTAAGCTACTTTGACAACATTGAATTCTCCAACTGATTCTATTTTTCCCGGTAGACCACAAAGGGAATCTCATATGAGAGATAAATGCCCCAAGTTCAGTTCAGATTGTACCTCTCAAACATTGCCCACCCACGGCTTGTGTGTTTAAAAACACCAACAGTAAGCTTGTTGGCATAAATAAATAACAAATGAAATTTATTTATATTTGACAGCTCCTTCCTAATGTTTTGCGAGTTGATTGCAGCATAGTTGGCTTCATTTGCTGTAATAGTCTGTTAATTGCCATTTAAAGATTTTGTGTTCATCCAGAAGTGAATTTGAATAGAGGATATTTGCAAGCTTTATTTTTGCCTTTTTTTTTTCTTTTTACCATTTTAAATTGTCATTAGCACCTAAGCAATGTGACAGTTGGCTTAGGAATGCATTTGGGGAAGAAGCCCCATCTTAGGCATCAATTTATAATTGGTACAGCAAATTCAAATGATGTTTTTTTCTTAGTGATGAATTTCGTAAAGAACTGATGTTACTGATAATATTGCTGCTGCTCAAGCAGTGATTGAAGAGGATCGTCGAACATCTTGTGAATTTAATTGGGCAACTTTGAGCATTGACATGAGTCAAATCCAAAACATTTTACCACAGCAGTTAGATGTGAGAAAACTTTGTTGTCGATGGGTTCCACATAAACTGACTCCCAATCAAAAAATGCACTGATTGGTGCAGGAAAACTCCAGAAAAATAACTAGGCTGATGATGAATCTTGGGTTTATTATGATCCTGAAAAAAAAAAATTCAATTGGCTCAGGGTCCTTCAAACAGAACTTAATGCCTACAAAAGTGTGACAAATTTGCACTGGGAAGAAGATGGTTGTTGGTATGCTATAGTGGGGTTCCCAGACAGCCAAAAATTCCCGGACATGCCCTACATTTTAATAATCTATCCAGCATCTAGGGAGAATTTTTGAAAAGTTTTGAATGTCGTACATTTTCAAAAACAAACAGTGATAGTTAGAAAATGAAGTGAGAACTGAGAAAATAGAAATGAATAATTGGTTATTAGCTGCAACTGCAACTTGCTATGGCAACATAGCTACCGTCAAAGTGTATACTCGTGCATTAGAACAAACCAATGCAATGCTTTACTTTCACTCTTCCATTTGTATTTTGGTTATTGAAGAATAAGGAAATAGAAAATTAACAACTAATTCACAGTGCTTTTGATATCAGCTGAAATGCCAAAATGAAAATTCTAATCCAATTATGTAGTTTTGTTGAAGTATAAGAGTTTCAAGGCAGGAAACTTCAATCACATTTAACATTGTACATTCCAGTATTTTAAGAAAATATAAATGTGCATAACTGTGTGTATATATAAATAGCATATAATAATACATATACATATAATAATATAAATACATATATTAAATATATGAGTATATAAATGTATAAACAGTGTTTGTTACAATTTTACATTATGTTTGCAAATTTTTTGCATTGACCAGTAACGTCCTGCATTTTTGTCAAATGTCCTACATTTTTTGCCATTATCCTACATTTGCATAAAATAATGTGGTAACCCTATATTGTAGCATTCGATTTAAAACATAGATGTACTATTACTGTCTGCTGGTGCACAAATGTCTGTTCATTGCAATGTTTTGAAAAAGTATGTGAAAAATAATTGACGTGATAACAACAATGCATGGTTGCACAAAGGTGAGTATCTGCATGCCCTAAATGTGAGTAGCATACAACCCCGACCTAGCACCTTGTGGGAATGACATGATGACAAGTGAGTATCTGCATGTCCTAAATGTGAGTACCATGCAACCTTGACCTAGCACCTTGTGGGAATGATATGATGACAAGTGAGTATCTGCATGTCCTAAATGGAGTACCATACAACCTTGACCTAGCACCTTGTGGGAATGAAGCAGTGCAAGGAATGCCTGGTTTCTCAACTGCTTCAAGAATGCCAAAGTGTATTGATATTAAAGGGGAACATTTTGAAAAACAATGAATTCATTTAAATTTTTGAACACTATTCCTTGTTTGATTTTGTAAAATTGTTCAGTGCAGTACCTTGTATTATGTGTACAGAATACTAAAATGACTAATTTTAACCATTTTAACCCAAATTTTTCTTAAGATATCTTTTCAACATAAGTATAACAAAATAAAGACAAAATCTAAAAATAAAAATGATAAAATATGCATATCTATTGTCCTGTCATCTAGAATCTACACCAAGACATAGAATCCAGCGATTTTATTTTTACTAAATTTATTGTCAATTTATATATACATATATTCTGCATTTGCAGATCAGACAACTACTAACAAACATAACAAAGAAAAGAAAATAACATTTGTTATGTCTGTTTGTGCTCTTGTTTCCTTCTCCTAGCCGCCTCCAGTCTTCCAGTTGATATTGAGAGTTGACGTCCTCTGTTAATTCTATGGGTCGATTGGTCATCCTCTCGCTCTCTGGGGTTGTACATTTGAGCTCTTGTAGACCTCCTTAACTCTTTCATCTTGCACTCCTCCATTGCTTTGGTGGACAACTTGTTCATCATTTCCTGCAATATTGGGAAATCCTTATCTGATCGTGTGATGTTCCAGATCCTTTTTTCAGCTAAATGTTATCTTCGTTCCTCCAAAAGAGTGATTTTTATCACATTTGAAGGGTGCATGTTGTGGTGTGTTTGTACATTGCACAATTCACTCGGCGTCCTGTTTTATTGAAGTAAGTGTTTACAGATCCATGTCCTGTGAGAAACTGAAATCCAAGTCTTATAGGTTTAAGATGTAACTTCAAACGTTCCTTTAGTTTGGATAGATATCGTACATCCTTCCAACATAACTATAACAATTAGTTTTCTTTGTCATATATACCTGTGTTTCAAACAAAATAATTTTCAAACAAAGATTGGGTCTTATAGTAATTGCCCCGCTTGATAGAGTTTTTAAATTTTTGAATGTTTTAAAATCTACATATTTCTCAAACACAATTCAACAACCCCCCCCCCCCCAACCACTGGGATTATAAGTGAGTCCTTGGTGTCAGATGTCTGTTGAGGAGCAGACAAACTCTGTATCCGAGAGACAGAGAGTAGCAGGAGGGTCAGCAGCCCAAAGTGAGGGAGGAAATGATATAAAATAGATGAAAGGGAAGGTGGTGATGAAAGTAGTTGATGCAATAAATGGTGGGGGAAACTGGAGAATGCAGAGAAAACCTGCCCAGATGGTGCTGTGACCACAATTGCACATAGTGTCCCTAAGGATCCAACTCAGGCTGTCTTGGGTCTAACCACTCGGCCACAAAGATCCCATTCTGTTTAAGAAGTAGAAGCTCATCCACCTTGAAGGAACATCTGTAGAGTATAGCATGTAAGATTGATCTATCTTGGTGTGGAAATGACAAGCAGTCATTTGGTGATACCTGTGTAAGCAACTTACAGTTGCAAGTACTTTATGTCCCAGTGCTTACGATGGAGTGCTTATCTCAGATGTGAAATTCCCTAGTAGTCCACTGGGAAAAGACGAATCAAGGAGTTGTTCATACTGGCAAGTTTCCATGGTAACTCAGTGGTTAAATCAGCTGCAAATGAAGCAGAAGATCCATAGTTCAAATCCTGGTCATGGCATTGAATTTTTCAGTCCTGATTCTACCTCTAATATGAAATACTTGTTTGTAATTGGCCCTTAACATTGAAATTTCAAGATTCCAATGCACTCATAATTTGTCCCTTCAAAAGTCACAATATAACCATGGTTGTTGGTCACGTGTCTTATTTTTGAGGGGTGGGGGTGGTGGGGGGTGGTTAGACCCTTAACTTCTGCACTCCTTTCCCTCCTCCAGTGAACTTACTATATCATTTCCTTGCACCCTACAGCTTCCCAAAGTACTAGCAGCCTTAGGGAATCATTGCTTAAAAATATAATGTACAAATATTACCATTATCATTATGTGAATGCAATACAAATACATAGTTTCTCTTATATCTAGATTAACATAATCATAGTTCATACAATAATACTTTATATCTACATGATTATAGGCAGAGGCAATTATTTGTGTTTTAACAGAGGCTTGACTTAACAAATGTTGATAGCCTCAGAAATACCATGACAGCTTACAAGGTTAGAATATTAGAATGGGTGTAGTAGACAGTAATTGTGGCAGTTTCTATAACAGTAACACAGCTTGTGAGGCTCAGCTTTCCAACATGTGATGTAAGAACTTTTTAACATGACTAGCATAATTTTTCAAGTAGGGCTTGACATTTTGTGCTCTAATATGAATGCAGAATTACTTTTCAGTGTCAGTTAATGCTGGAGTGCATTTTTTTAACATAAATGAACATTTATAATTCTTTATCTACCTTTTGCACATGTATTCATTGAACACAGTACAGCCAAATTATCATTGTTTGCTTTACTTAAAACAGTGCAAACAACAGTCATTTTTAGTCCCTAAATTACACTGACAACCTATATACGAGATTCATCCCGAAACTGTTCCAATGACCAAGAAAGATAACAAAAAGCTTCCCTAGGTAAGAAATATTTACTGCAATATTTACAGAAATTCACTGGTTACTTCTCAACATGGTCACCACTGTTATTTAGGCAGTTATCGTACTTGTACACTGTTTGTATGTCCATGTCATAGTTCTGCCACCAACGTCTGGAGCCATGAAGTCACTGCCATCTATACCTCAGGGTCGTCCTGGTAACGTTTAGCTACAGAAAACACTTCATGCGACAGAAGAGATTCAAGTTACTTGGGGCAAGAACTGACCAGAGAGTTCTGAACTTGTGAAGTGCTGGTTCTACAAAATTGCTTGCTGCATGCCTTCCATCAGTTCTGGCATCAGCAGGGACAGTCGGCCATTACCTTCTTCACTGTACACATTTGTTCGGCCTTCAGTGAATTGCCTGGATCATCGTCTGACACTACTGTTGCTCATAATATCATGTCCATACACGTGTCACACTTGGCATTTGGCGGCAGACAATATCGGTGTAGCCTAGCCCTGTACAATAACCACTGAAACTGCAGTGCATTATTGCCATATATCCCTTCTCTACTGCTACAGGAGACAATATCGGTGCAGCCTAGGCCTGTGCAATAACCACTGAAACTGCAGTGCATTATTACCATATATCCCTTCTCTACTGCTACAGGAGACAATATCGGTGCAGCCTAGGCCTGTGCAATAACCACTGAAACTGCAGTGCATTATTACCATATATCCCTTCTCTACTGCTACAGGAGACAATATCGGTGCAGCCTAGGCCTGTACAATAACCACTGAAACTGCACTACATTATTGCCCTATATCCCTTCTCTGCTGCTACAGGAGACAATATCAGTGCAGCCATTTTCTCCTAGCCCTGTACAATAACCACTGAAACTGCACTACATTATTGCCCTATATCCCTTCTCTGCTGCTACAGGAGACAATATCAGTGCAGCCATTTTCTCCTAGCCCTGTACAATAACCACTGAAACTGCACTACATTATTGCCATATATCCCTTCTCTGCTGCTACAGGAGACAATATCAGTGCAGCCATTTTCTCCTAGCCCTGTGCAATAACCACTGAAACTGCACTACATTATTGCCCTATATCCCTTCTCTGCTGCTACAGGAGACAATATCGGTGCAGCCAATTTCTCCTAGCCCTGTGCAATAACCACTGAAACTGCACTACATTATTGCCCTATATCCCTTCTCTGCTGCTACAGGAGACAATATCAGTGCAGCCATTTTCTCCTAGCCCTGTACAATAACCACTGAAACTGCACTACATTATTGCCCTATATCCCTTCTCTGCTGCTACAGGAGACAATATCAGTGCAGCCATTTTCTCCTAGCCCTGTACAATAACCACTGAAACTGCACTACATTATTGCCATATATCCCTTCTCTGCTGCTACAGGAGACAATATCAGTGCAGCCATTTTCTCCTAGCCCTGTACAATAACCACTGAAACTGCACTACATTATTGCCATATATCCCTTCTCTGCTGCTACAGGAGACAATATCAGTGCAGCCATTTTCTCCTAGCCCTGTACAATAACCACTGAAACAGCACTACATTATTGCCATATATCCCTTCTCTACTGCTACAGGAGACAATATCAGTGCAGCCAATTTCTCCTAGCCCTGTACAATAACCACTGAAACAGCACTACATTATTGCCATATATCCCTTCTCTGCTGCTACAGGAGACAATATCAGTGCAGCCAATTTCTCCTAGCCCTGTACAATAACCACTGAAACAGCACTACATTATTGCCATATATCCCTTCTCTACTGCTACAGGAGACAATATCAGTGCAGCCAATTTCTCCTAGCCCTGTACAATAACCACTGAAACAGCACTACATTATTGCCATATATCCCTTCTCTGCTGCTACAGGAGACAATATCAGTGCAGCCAATTTCTCCTAGCCCTGTACAATAACCACTGAAACAGCACTACATTATTGCCATATATCCCTTCTCTGCTGCTACAGGAGACAATATCAGTGCAGCCAATTTCTCCTAGCCCTGTACAATAACCACTGAAACAGCACTACATTATTGCCATATATCCCTTCTCTGCTGCTACAGGAGACAATATCAGTGCAGCCATTTTCTCCTAGCCCTGTACAATAACCACTGAAACAGCACTACATTATTGCCATATATCCCTTCTCTGCTGCTACAGGAGACAATATCAGTGCAGTCTAGCCGTGTACAATAACCACTGAAACAGCACTACATTATTGCCATATATCCCTTCTCTGCTGCTACAGGAGACAATATCAGTGCAGTCTAGGCCTGTGCAATAACCACTGAAACTGCACTACATTATTGCCCTATATCCCTTCTCTGCTGCTACAGGAGACAATATCAGTGCAGCCATTTTCTCCTAGCCCTGTACAATAACCACTGAAACAGCACTACATTATTGCCATATATCCCTTCTCTGCTGCTACAGGAGACAATATCAGTGCAGCCATTTTCTCCTAGCCCTGTACAATAACCACTGAAACAGCACTACATTATTGCCATATATCCCTTCTCTGCTGCTACAGGAGACAATATCAGTGCAGCCAATTTCTCCTAGCCCTGTACAATAACCACTGAAACTGCACTACATTATTGCCATATATCCCTTCTCTGCTGCTACAGGAGACAATATCAGTGCAGCCATTTTCTCCTAGCCCTGTACAATAACCACTGAAACAGCACTACATTATTGCCATATATCCCTTCTCTACTGCTACAGGAGACAATATCAGTGCAGCCATTTTCTCCTAGCCCTGTACAATAACCATTGAAACTGCACTGTATTTTTGCCCTATATCCCTTCTCTACTGCTACTTGTGCATGTTCCCGTCTGACTACTCATGCCATCTCTGGTCGCAATGGGAACTTAGTTTTTGTATGAACCTCGTGCAGTAAACACCAATCCATTAATTATTTATGCCAACAAACTTAATGCTGGTGTTTTTAACTTACAAGCTGTGTGTGGGTAATGTCTGAGAGGTCAAGACTGAAAAATTCAATGCTGCAGCCGGGATTTGAACCACAGACCTCTTGCTTCCCTTGCAGCTGCTGTAGTCACTGAGCTGCTGTGACAACTTGCCATTATGACATTGAATTCTCCAAAATATTTGAATTTTTTCCAGCAGGCCACAAAGGGAATGTCACATCTGAGATAAATGCCCCAAGGGCAACTTAAAATCGTAAGTACTTTGTTCCTAGATTAAATAACCTTAGGTGATAATTATTATTTAATTTATGCCAACAAATGTACTGCTGGAGTTTTTAAACACACAAGCTGTGTGTGGGCAATGATTAAGAGGTGGCATGAGGACTGAAAAATTCAGTGCCATAGGCGGAATTTGAACCATGGATTTTCCGCATCGAGTGGCAGCTTTAACCACTAAGCTACCATGGCCAATTTGCCAGTTCTGCGGAAGATCCGTGGTTCAAATCCCAGCTATGGCATTGAATTTTTCAGTCCTCATTCAACCACTTAACCTTAGGTGGTGCCCGGCTGAGGGATTGAATCTTTCAGTTCCGAGCCTACCTCCTAAATATTAATCACACACGGCATGTGTGTTTTAAAAATACAGACAGTAAGTTTGTTGGCATAAATAAATAATTACCATCTAAAGGTTATTTAATCCCAGGACATAAAGTACTTAAGATTGTAAGTCACCGTTGGGGTATTTATCTCTGATGTGAGATTCCCTTGTGGTCTACAGGGAAAAATAAGAATCGGCTGGGGAATTTAATGTTGTACTGGCAAGTTGTCTCAGTAGCTCAGAGTAGCCACGCGTGAAGCGGAAGATAAATGGTTGACATCCTAGCTGTGGTATTTAATTTATCAGATCCAATTCTACCTCTCACTAATCTGTTAATTTAATTACTCTCTTTAAATAAATCCAGTTGCTACAATACCTGATAGGCCTGTTTAATATATTCCATAAGTTCTTGGAAAAGGATTTGCAGTCAGCATGCCACATCTGAATGTTCAGATTTCCACATCACTGCCGACATTCTCTAGAAGTAAACTGAACACTGTGTTTGCATTCCTATTGTTATTTGCATTTCATTCATATTAAAATCTATTATCACAAGGATCTATCGTTCTATCTTCCATTTGCTGATTTGCAGTATGTGGCCATAACTGCCAATTTTACCTTGTGCAGTGTGATTAGACTTATTAGAGATTATGCACTGCTTGTGATACTAACTGAACCAGTCAGCAAGCTCACACTTAATCTCCTATCCAGTGCTCCATTGTTATATGGCACGAGTGCTTGTATGCAATATGATTCTTCTGGTCCAATGCATTCAATTTGCACGCAAGCAAGCATGGTCGGACTTCATCAAATTTACTGGCTGCTAATTGGTTGTGCATGTAATGTATAATCTGCACACGTGTGGGGTTGTTTTAAATGATGTGTTTGGTGCCGATAGAGCAGGTGGACAGTAAGTACATGTGTGGGGGTTGTTGTGTGCAGTACAAGGTGTGATAGAGCAGGTGGACAGTAAGTACATGTGTGGGCGTTGTTGTCTGCAGTACAAGGTGTGATAGAGCAGGTGGACAGTAAGTACATGTGTGGGGGCTGCAGTACAAGGTGTGATAGAGCAGGTGGACAGTATGTACATGTGTGGGGGCTGCAGTACAAGGTGTGATAGAGCAGGTGGACAGTATGTACATGTGTGGGGGTTGTTGTCTGCAGTACAAGGTGTGATAGAGCAGGTGGACAGTATGTACATGTGTGGGGGCTGCAGTACAAGGTGTGATAGAGCAGGTGGACAGTAAGTACATGTGTGGGGGCTGCAGTACAAGGTGTGATAGAGCAGGTGGACAGTATGTACATGTGTGGGGGCTGCAGTACAAGGTGTGATAGAGCAGGTGGACAGTAAGTACATGTGTGGGGGCTGCAGTACAAGGTGTGATAGAGCAGGTGGACAGTATGTACATGTGTGGGGGCTGCAGTACAAGGTGTGATAGAGCAGGTGGACAGTAAGTACATGTGTGGGGGCTGCAGTACAAGGTGTGATAGAGCAGGTGGACAGTATGTACATGTGTGGGAGCTGCAGTACAAGGTGTGATAGAGCAGGTGGACAGTATGTACATGTGTGGGGTCTGCAGTACAAGGTGTGATAGAGAAGGTGGACAGTATGTACATGTGTGGGGTCTGCAGTACAAGGTGTGATAGAGCAGGTGGACAGTATGTACATGTGTGGGGGCTGCAGTACAAGGTGTGATAGAGCAGGTGGACAGTAAGTACATGTGTGGGGGCTGTTGTGTGCAGTACAAGGTGTGATAGAGCAGGTGGACAGTAAGTACATGTGTGGGCGTTGTTGTCTGCAGTACAAGGTGTGATAGAGCAGGTGGACAGTATGTACATGTGTGGGCGTTGTTGTCTGCAGTACAAGGTGTGATAGAGCAGGTGGACAGTATGTACATGTGTGGGGGCTGCAGTACAAGGTGTGATAGAGCAGGTGGACAGTATGTACATGTGTGGGGGCTGCAGTGCAAGGTGTGATAGAGCAGGTGGACAGTATGTACATGTGTGGGCGTTGTTGTCTGCAGTACAAGGTGTGATAGAGCAGGTGGACAGTAAGTACATGTGTGATGTCTGCAGTACAAGGTGTGATAGAGCAGGTGGACAGTAAGTACATGTGTGATGTCTGCACTACAAGGTGTGATAGAGCAGGTGGACAGTATGTACATGTGTGGGGGCTGCAGTACAAGGTGTGATAGAGAAGGTGGACAGTATGTACATGTGTGGGGGCTGCAGTACAAGGTGTGATAGAGCAGGTGGACAGTATGTACATGTGTGGGGGTTGATGTCTGCAGTACAAGGTGTGATAGAGCAGGTGGACAGTATGTACATGTGTGGGGGCTGCAGTACAAGGTGTGATAGAGCAGGCGGACAGTATGTACATGTGTGGGGGTTGATGTCTGCAGTACAAGGTGTGATAGAGCAGGTGGACAGTATGTACATGTGTGGGGGTTGATGTCTGCAGTACAAGGTGTGATAGAGCAGGCGGACAGTATGTACATGTGTGGGGGCTGCAGTACAAGGTGTGATAGTGCAGGTGGACAGTATGTACATGTGTGGGGGCTGCAGTACAAGGTGTGATAGAGCAGGTGGACAGTATGTACATGTGTGGGGGCTGCAGTACAAGGTGTGATAGAGCAGGCGGACAGTATGTACATGTGTGGGGGCTGCAGTACAAGGTGTGATAGAGAAGGTGGACAGTATGTACATGTGTGGGGGCTGCAGTACAAGGTGTGATAGAGCAGGTGGACAGTATGTACATGTGTGGGGGTTGTTGTGTGCAGTACAAGGTGTGATAGAGCAGGCAGACAGTATGTACATGTGTGGGGTCTGCAGTACAAGGTGTGATAGAGCAGGTGGACAGTATGTACATGTGTGGGGGCTGCAGTACAAGGTGTGATAGAGCAGGCGGACAGTATGTACATGTGTGGGGGCTGCAGTACAAGGTGTGTTAGAGAAGGTGGACAGTATGTACATGTGTGGGGGCTGCAGTACAAGGTGTGATAGAGAAGGTGGACAGTATGTACATGTGTGGGGGCTGCAGTACAAGGTGTGATAGAGAAGGTGGACAGTATGTACATGTGTGGGGGCTGCAGTACAAGGTGTGATAGAGAAGGTGGACAGTATGTACATGTGTGGGGGCTGCAGTACAAGGTGTGATAGAGAAGGTGGACAGTATGTACATGTGTGGGGGCTGCAGTACAAGGTGTGATAGAGCAGGTGGACAGTATGTACATGTGTGGGGGCTGCAGTACAAGGTGTGATAGAGCAGGTGGACAGTATGTACATGTGTGGGGGCTGCAGTACAAGGTGTGATAGAGAAGGTGGACAGTATGTACATGTGTGGGGTCTGCAGTACAAGGTGTGATAGAGAAGGTGGACAGTATGTACATGTGTGGGGGCTGCAGTACAAGGTGTGATAGAGAAGGTGGACAGTATGTACATGTGTGGGGGCTGCAGTACAAGGTGTGATAGAGAAGGTGGACAGTATGTACATGTGTGGGGTCTGCAGTACAAGGTGTGATAGAGCAGCTGGACAGTATGTACATGTGTGGGGGCTGCAGTACAAGGTGTGATAGAGCAGGTGGACAGTAAGTACATGTGTGGGGGTTGATGGCTGCAGTACAAGGTGTGATAGAGCAGGTGGACAGTGAGTACATGTGGGGGTTGATGGCTGCAGTACAAGGTGTGATACAGCAGGTGGACAGTAAGTACATGTGTGGGGGCTGCAGTACAAGGTGTGATAGAGCAGGTGGACAGTATGTACATGTGTGGGGGCTGCAGTACAAGGTGTGATAGAGCAGGTGGACAGTATGTACATGTGTGGGGGCTGCAGTACAAGGTGTGATAGAGCAGGTGGACAGTAAGTACATGTGTGGGGGCTGCAGTACAAGGTGTGATAGAGCAGGTGGACAGTATGTACATGTGTGGGGGCTGCAGTACAAGGTGTGATAGAGCAGGTGGACAGTAAGTACATGTGTGGGGGCTGTTGTGTGCAGTACAAGGTGTGATAGAGCAGGTGGACAGTAAGTACATGTGTGGGCGTTGTTGTCTGCAGTACAAGGTGTGATAGAGCAGGTGGACAGTATGTACATGTATGGGGGCTGCAGTGCAAGGTGTGATAGAGCAGGTGGACAGTATGTACATGTGTGGGCGTTGTTGTCTGCAGTACAAGGTGTGATAGAGCAGGTGGACAGTAAGTACATGTGTGATGTCTGCAGTACAAGGTGTGATAGAGCAGGTGGACAGTAAGTACATGTGTGATGTCTGCACTACAAGGTGTGCTAGAGCAGGTGGACAGTATGAACATGTGTGATGTCTGCAGTACAAGGTGTGATAGAGCAGGCGGACAGTATGTACATGTGTGGGGGTTGATGTCTGCAGTACAAGGTGTGATAGAGCAGGCGGACAGTATGTACATGTGTGGGGGCTGCAGTACAAGGTGTGATAGTGCAGGTGGACAGTATGTACATGTGTGGGGGCTGCAGTACAAGGTGTGATAGAGCAGGTGGACAGTATGTACATGTGTGGGGGCTGCAGTACAAGGTGTGATAGAGCAGGCGGACAGTATGTTCATGTGTGGGGGCTGCAGTACAAGGTGTGATAGAGGAGGTGGACAGTATGTACATGTGTGGGAGCTGCAGTACAAGGTGTGATAGAGCAGGTGGACAGTATGTACATGTGTGGGGGTTGTTGTGTGCAGTACAAGGTGTGATAGAGCAGGCGGACAGTATGTACATGTGTGGGGGCTGCAGTACAAGGTGTGATAGAGAAGGTGGACAGTATGTACATGTGTGGGGGTTGTTGTGTGCAGTACAAGGTGTGATAGAGAAGGTGGACAGTATGTACATGTGTGGGGGCTGCAGTACAAGGTGTGATAGAGCAGGTGGACAGTAAGTACATGTGTGGGGGCTGCAGTACAAGGTGTGATAGAGCAGGTGGACAGTATGTACATGTGTGGGGGCTGCAGTACAAGGTGTGATAGAGCAGGTGGACAGTATGTACATGTGTGGGGGTTGTTGTCTGCAGTACAAGGTGTGATAGAGCAGGTGGACAGTATGTACATGTGTGGGGTCAGCAGTACAAGGTGTGATAGAGCAGGTGGACAGTATGTACATGTGTGGGGGCTGCAGTACAAGGTGTGATAGAGCAGGTGGACAGTATGTACATGTGTGGGGGTTGTTGTCTGCAGTACAAGGTGTGATAGAGCAGGTGGACAGTATGTACATGTGTGGGGGCTGCAGTACAAGGTGTGATAGAGCAGGTGGACAGTAAGTACATGTGTGGGGGCTGCAGTACAAGGTGTGATAGAGCAGGTGGACAGTATGTACATGTGTGGGGGCTGCAGTACAAGGTGTGATAGAGCAGGTGGACAGTAAGTACATGTGTGGGGGCTGCAGTACAAGGTGTGATAGAGCAGGTGGACAGTATGTACATGTGTGGGGGCTGCAGTACAAGGTGTGATAGAGCAGGTGGACAGTAAGTACATGTGTGGGGGCTGCAGTACAAGGTGTGATAGAGCAGGTGGACAGTATGTACATGTGTGGGAGCTGCAGTACAAGGTGTGATAGAGCAGGTGGACAGTATGTACATGTGTGGGGTCTGCAGTACAAGGTGTGATAGAGAAGGTGGACAGTATGTACATGTGTGGGGTCTGCAGTACAAGGTGTGATAGAGCAGGTGGACAGTATGTACATGTGTGGGGGCTGCAGTACAAGGTGTGATAGAGCAGGTGGACAGTAAGTACATGTGTGGGGGCTGTTGTGTGCAGTACAAGGTGTGATAGAGCAGGTGGACAGTAAGTACATGTGTGGGCGTTGTTGTCTGCAGTACAAGGTGTGATAGAGCAGGTGGACAGTATGTACATGTGTGGGCGTTGTTGTCTGCAGTACAAGGTGTGATAGAGCAGGTGGACAGTATGTACATGTGTGGGGGCTGCAGTACAAGGTGTGATAGAGCAGGTGGACAGTATGTACATGTGTGGGGGCTGCAGTACAAGGTGTGATAGAGCAGGTGGACAGTATGTACATGTGTGGGCGTTGTTGTCTGCAGTACAAGGTGTGATAGAGCAGGTGGACAGTAAGTACATGTGTGATGTCTGCAGTACAAGGTGTGATAGAGCAGGTGGACAGTAAGTACATGTGTGATGTCTGCACTACAAGGTGTGATAGAGCAGGTGGACAGTATGTACATGTGTGGGGGCTGCAGTACAAGGTGTGATAGAGAAGGTGGACAGTATGTACATGTGTGGGGGCTGCAGTACAAGGTGTGATAGAGCAGGTGGACAGTATGTACATGTGTGGGGGTTGATGTCTGCAGTACAAGGTGTGATAGAGCAGGTGGACAGTATGTACATGTGTGGGGGCTGCAGTACAAGGTGTGATAGAGCAGGCGGACAGTATGTACATGTGTGGGGGTTGATGTCTGCAGTACAAGGTGTGATAGAGCAGGTGGACAGTATGTACATGTGTGGGGGTTGATGTCTGCAGTACAAGGTGTGATAGAGCAGGCGGACAGTATGTACATGTGTGGGGGCTGCAGTACAAGGTGTGATAGTGCAGGTGGACAGTATGTACATGTGTGGGGGCTGCAGTACAAGGTGTGATAGAGCAGGTGGACAGTATGTACATGTGTGGGGGCTGCAGTACAAGGTGTGATAGAGCAGGCGGACAGTATGTACATGTGTGGGGGCTGCAGTACAAGGTGTGATAGAGAAGGTGGACAGTATGTACATGTGTGGGGGCTGCAGTACAAGGTGTGATAGAGCAGGTGGACAGTATGTACATGTGTGGGGGTTGTTGTGTGCAGTACAAGGTGTGATAGAGCAGGCAGACAGTATGTACATGTGTGGGGTCTGCAGTACAAGGTGTGATAGAGCAGGTGGACAGTATGTACATGTGTGGGGGCTGCAGTACAAGGTGTGATAGAGCAGGCGGACAGTATGTACATGTGTGGGGGCTGCAGTACAAGGTGTGTTAGAGAAGGTGGACAGTATGTACATGTGTGGGGGCTGCAGTACAAGGTGTGATAGAGAAGGTGGACAGTATGTACATGTGTGGGGGCTGCAGTACAAGGTGTGATAGAGAAGGTGGACAGTATGTACATGTGTGGGGGCTGCAGTACAAGGTGTGATAGAGAAGGTGGACAGTATGTACATGTGTGGGGGCTGCAGTACAAGGTGTGATAGAGAAGGTGGACAGTATGTACATGTGTGGGGGCTGCAGTACAAGGTGTGATAGAGCAGGTGGACAGTATGTACATGTGTGGGGGCTGCAGTACAAGGTGTGATAGAGCAGGTGGACAGTATGTACATGTGTGGGGGCTGCAGTACAAGGTGTGATAGAGAAGGTGGACAGTATGTACATGTGTGGGGTCTGCAGTACAAGGTGTGATAGAGAAGGTGGACAGTATGTACATGTGTGGGGGCTGCAGTACAAGGTGTGATAGAGAAGGTGGACAGTATGTACATGTGTGGGGGCTGCAGTACAAGGTGTGATAGAGAAGGTGGACAGTATGTACATGTGTGGGGTCTGCAGTACAAGGTGTGATAGAGCAGCTGGACAGTATGTACATGTGTGGGGGCTGCAGTACAAGGTGTGATAGAGCAGGTGGACAGTAAGTACATGTGTGGGGGTTGATGGCTGCAGTACAAGGTGTGATAGAGCAGGTGGACAGTAAGTACATGTGGGGGTTGATGGCTGCAGTACAAGGTGTGATACAGCAGGTGGACAGTAAGTACATGTGTGGGGGCTGCAGTACAAGGTGTGATAGAGCAGGTGGACAGTATGTACATGTGTGGGGGCTGCAGTACAAGGTGTGATAGAGCAGGTGGACAGTATGTACATGTGTGGGGGCTGCAGTACAAGGTGTGATAGAGCAGGTGGACAGTAAGTACATGTGTGGGGGCTGCAGTACAAGGTGTGATAGAGCAGGTGGACAGTATGTACATGTGTGGGGGCTGCAGTACAAGGTGTGATAGAGCAGGTGGACAGTAAGTACATGTGTGGGGGCTGTTGTGTGCAGTACAAGGTGTGATAGAGCAGGTGGACAGTAAGTACATGTGTGGGCGTTGTTGTCTGCAGTACAAGGTGTGATAGAGCAGGTGGACAGTATGTACATGTATGGGGGCTGCAGTGCAAGGTGTGATAGAGCAGGTGGACAGTATGTACATGTGTGGGCGTTGTTGTCTGCAGTACAAGGTGTGATAGAGCAGGTGGACAGTAAGTACATGTGTGATGTCTGCAGTACAAGGTGTGATAGAGCAGGTGGACAGTAAGTACATGTGTGATGTCTGCACTACAAGGTGTGCTAGAGCAGGTGGACAGTATGAACATGTGTGATGTCTGCAGTACAAGGTGTGATAGAGCAGGCGGACAGTATGTACATGTGTGGGGGTTGATGTCTGCAGTACAAGGTGTGATAGAGCAGGCGGACAGTATGTACATGTGTGGGGGCTGCAGTACAAGGTGTGATAGTGCAGGTGGACAGTATGTACATGTGTGGGGGCTGCAGTACAAGGTGTGATAGAGCAGGTGGACAGTATGTACATGTGTGGGGGCTGCAGTACAAGGTGTGATAGAGCAGGCGGACAGTATGTACATGTGTGGGGGCTGCAGTACAAGGTGTGATAGAGGAGGTGGACAGTATGTACATGTGTGGGAGCTGCAGTACAAGGTGTGATAGAGCAGGTGGACAGTATGTACATGTGTGGGGGTTGTTGTGTGCAGTACAAGGTGTGATAGAGCAGGCGGACAGTATGTACATGTGTGGGGGCTGCAGTACAAGGTGTGATAGAGAAGGTGGACAGTATGTACATGTGTGGGGGTTGTTGTGTGCAGTACAAGGTGTGATAGAGAAGGTGGACAGTATGTACATGTGTGGGGGCTGCAGTACAAGGTGTGATAGAGCAGGCGGACAGTATGTACATGTGTGGGGGCTGCAGTACAAGGTGTGATAGAGAAGGTGGACAGTATGTACATGTGTGGGGGCTGCAGTACAAGTTGTGATAGAGCAGGTGGACAGTATGTACATGTGTGGGGGCTGCAGTACAAGGTGTGATAGAGAAGGTGGACAGTATGTACATGTGTGGGGGCTGCAGTACAGGGTGTGATAGAGAAGGTGGACAGTATGTACATGTGTGGGGGCTGCTGTACAAGGTGTGATAGAGAAGGTGGACAGTATGTACATGTGTGGGGGCTGCAGTACAAGGTGTGATAGAGCAGGTGGACAGTATGTACATGTGTGGGGGCTGCAGTACAAGGTGTGATAGAGCAGGTGGACAGTATGTACATGTGTGGGGGCTGCAGTACAAGGTGTGATAGAGAAGGTGGACAGTATGTACATGTGTGGGGTCTGCAGTACAAGGTGTGATAGAGAAGGTGGACAGTATGTACATGTGTGGGGTCTGCAGTACAAGGTGTGATAGAGCAGGTGGACAGTATGTACATGTGTGGGGTCTGCAGTACAAGGTGTGATAGAGCAGGTGGACAGTATGTACATGTGTGGGGTCTGCAGTACAAGGTGTGATAGAGAAGGTGGACAGTATGTACATGTGTGGGGTCTGCAGTACAAGGTGTGATAGAGCAGGTGGACAGTATGTACATGTGTGGGGGCTGCAGTACAAGGTGTGATAGAGCAGGTGGACAGTAAGTACATGTGTGGGGGTTGATGGCTGCAGTACAAGGTGTGATAGAGCAGGTGGACAGTAAGTACATGTGGGGGTTGATGGCTGCAGTACAAGGTGTGATAGAGCAGGTGGACAGTAAGTACATGTGTGGGGGCTGCAGTACAAGGTGTGATAGAGCAGGTGGACAGTATGTACATGTGTGGGGGCTGCAGTACAAGGTGTGATAGAGCAGGTGGACAGTATGTACATGTGTGGGGGCTGCAGTACAAGGTGTGATAGAGCAGGTGGACAGTAAGTACAGGTGTGGGGGCTGCAGTACAAGGTGTGATAGAGAAGGTGGACAGTATGTACATGTGTGGGGGCTGCAGTACAAGGTGTGATAGAGCAGGTGGACAGTATGTACATGTGTGGGGGTTGATGTCTGCAGTACAAGGTGTGATAGAGCAGGTGGACAGTATGTACATGTGTGGGGGCTGCAGTACAAGGTGTGATAGAGCAGGCGGACAGTATGTACATGTGTGGGGGTTGATGTCTGCAGTACAAGGTGTGATAGAGCAGGTGGACAGTATGTACATGTGTGGGGGTTGATGTCTGCAGTACAAGGTGTGATAGAGCAGGCGGACAGTATGTACATGTGTGGGGGCTGCAGTACAAGGTGTGATAGTGCAGGTGGACAGTATGTACATGTGTGGGGGCTGCAGTACAAGGTGTGATAGAGCAGGTGGACAGTATGTACATGTGTGGGGGCTGCAGTACAAGGTGTGATAGAGCAGGCGGACAGTATGTACATGTGTGGGGGCTGCAGTACAAGGTGTGATAGAGAAGGTGGACAGTATGTACATGTGTGGGGGCTGCAGTACAAGGTGTGATAGAGCAGGTGGACAGTATGTACATGTGTGGGGGTTGTTGTGTGCAGTACAAGGTGTGATAGAGCAGGCAGACAGTATGTACATGTGTGGGGTCTGCAGCACAAGGTGTGATAGAGCAGGTGGACAGTATGTACATGTGTGGGGGCTGCAGTACAAGGTGTGATAGAGCAGGCGGACAGTATGTACATTTGTGGGGGCTGCAGTACAAGGTGTGATAGAGAAGGTGGACAGTATGTACATGTGTGGGGGCTGCAGTACAAGGTGTGATAGAGAAGGTGGACAGTATGTACATGTGTGGGGGCTGCAGTACAAGGTGTGATAGAGAAGGTGGACAGTATGTACATGTGTGGGGGCTGCAGTACAAGGTGTGATAGAGAAGGTGGACAGTATGTACATGTGTGGGGGCTGCAGTACAAGGTGTGATAGAGAAGGTGGACAGTAAGTACATGTGTGGGGTCTGCAGTACAAGGTGTGATAGAGCAGGTGGACAGTATGTACATGTGTGGGGGCTGCAGTACAAGGTGTGATAGAGCAGGTGGACAGTATGTACATGTGTGGGGGCTGCAGTACAAGGTGTGATAGAGAAGGTGGACAGTATGTACATGTGTGGGGTCTGCAGTACAAGGTGTGATAGAGAAGGTGGACAGTATGTACATGTGTGGGGTCTGCAGTACAAGGTGTGATAGAGCAGGTGGACAGTATGTACATGTGTGGGGTCTGCAGTACAAGGTGTGATAGAGCAGGTGGACAGTATGTACATGTGTGGGGTCTGCAGTACAAGGTGTGATAGAGCAGGTGGACAGTATGTACATGTGTGGGGTCTGCAGTACAAGGTGTGATAGAGCAGGTGGACAGTATGTACATGTGTGGGGTCTGCAGTACAAGGTGTGATAGAGCAATTGGACAGTATGTACATGTGTGGGATCTGCAGTACAAGGTGTGATAGAGCAGGTGGACAGTATGTACATGTGTGGGGTCTGCAGTACAAAGTGTGATAGAGAAGGTGGACAGTATGTACATGTGTGGGGGCTGCAGTGCAAGGTGTGATAGAGAAGGTGGACAGTATGTACATGTGTGGGGTCTGCAGTACAAGGTGTGATAGAGCAGGTGGACAGTATGTACATGTGTGGGGGCTGCAGTACAAGGTGTGATAGAGCAGGTGGACAGTAAGTACATGTGTGGGGGTTGATGGCTGCAGTACAAGGTGTGATAGAGCAGGTGGACAGTAAGTACATGTGGGGGTTGATGGCTGCAGTACAAGGTGTGATAGAGCAGGTGGACAGTAAGTACATGTGTGGGGGCTGCAGTACAAGGTGTGATAGAGCAGGTGGACAGTATGTACATGTGTGGGGGCTGCAGTACAAGGTGTGATAGAGCAGGTGGACAGTATGTACATGTGTGGGGGCTGCAGTACAAGGTGTGATAGAGCAGGTGGACAGTATGTACATGTGTGGGGGCTGCAGTACAAGGTGTGATAGAGCAGGTGGACAGTATGTACATGTGTGGGGGCTGCAGTACAAGGTGTGATAGAGCAGGTGGACAGTAAGTACATGTGTGATGTCTGCAGTACAAGGTGTGATAGAGCAGGTGGACAGTAAGTACATGTGTGATGTCTGCACTACAAGGTGTGATAGAGCAGGTGGACAGTATGAACATGTGTGATGTCTGCAGTACAAGGTGTGATAGAGCAGGCGGACAGTATGTACATGTGTGGGGGTTGATGTCTGCAGTACAAGGTGTGATAGAGCAGGCGGACAGTATGTACATGTGTGGGGGCTGCAGTACAAGGTGTGATAGTGCAGGTGGACAGTATGTACATGTGTGGGGGCTGCAGTACAAGGTGTGATAGAGCAGGCGGACAGTATGTACATGTGTGGGGGCTGCAGTACAAGGTGTGATAGAGAGGGTGGACAGTATGTACATGTGTGGGAGCTGCAGTACAAGGTGTGATAGAAAAGGTGGACAGTATGTACATGTGTGGGGGTTGTTGTGTGCAGTACAAGGTGTGATAGAGCAGGCGGACAGTATGTACATGTGTGGGCGCTGCAGTACAAGGTGTGATAGAGAAGGTGGACAGTATGTACATGTGTGGGGGTTGTTGTGTGCAGTACAAGGTGTGATAGAGAAGGTGGACAGTATGTACATGTGTGGGGGCTGCAGTACAAGGTGTGATAGAGCAGGCGGACAGTATGTACATGTGTGGGGGCTGCAGTACAAGGTGTGATAGAGAAGGTGGACAGTATGTACATGTGTGGGGGCTGCAGTACAAGGTGTGATAGAGAAGGTGGACAGTATGTACATGTGTGGGGGCTGCAGTACTAGGTGTGATAGAGAAGGTGGACAGTATGTACATGTGTGGGGGCTGCAGTACAAGGTGTGATAGAGAAGGTGGACAGTATGTACATGTGTGGGGGCTGCAGTACAAGGTGTGATAGAGCAGGTGGACAGTATGTACATGTGTGGGGGCTGCAGTACAAGGTGTGATAGAGCAGGTGGACAGTATGTACATGTGTGGGGGCTGCAGTACAAGGTGTGATAGAGAAGGTGGACAGTATGTACATGTGTGGGGTCTGCAGTACAAGGTGTGATAGAGAAGGTGGACAGTATGTACATGTGTGGGGGCTGCAGTACAAGGTGTGATAGAGAAGGTGGACAGTATGTACATGTGTGGGGGCTGCAGTACAAGGTGTGATAGAGAAGGTGGACAGTATGTACATGTGTGGGGTCTGCAGTACAAGGTGTGATAGAGCAGGTGGACAGTATGTACATGTGTGGGGGCTGCAGTACAAGGTGTGATAGAGCAGGTGGACAGTAAGTACATGTGTGGGGGTTGATGGCTGCAGTACAAGGTGTGATAGAGCAGGTGGACAGTAAGTACATGTGGGGGTTGATGGCTGCAGTACAAGGTGTGATAGAGAAGGTGGACAGTAAGTACATGTGTGGGGGCTGCAGTACAAGGTGTGATAGAGCAGGTGGACAGTATGTACATGTGTGGGGGCTGCAGTACAAGGTGTGATAGAGCAGGTGGACAGTATGTACATGTGTGGGGGCTGCAGTACAAGGTGTGATAGAGCAGGTGGACAGTAAGTACATGTGTGGGGGCTGCAGTACAAGGTGTGATAGAGCAGGTGGACAGTATGTACATGTGTGGGGGCTGCAGTACAAGGTGTGATAGAGCAGGTGGACAGTAAGTACATGTGTGGGGGCTGTTGTGTGCAGTACAAGGTGTGATAGAGCAGGTGGACAGTAAGTATATGTGTGGGCGTTGTTGTCTGCAGTACAAGGTGTGATAGAGCAGGTGGACAGTATGTACATGTGTGGGGGCTGCAGTACAAGGTGTGATAGAGCAGGTGGACAGTATGTACATGTGTGGGCGTTGTTGTCTGCAGTACAAGGTGTGATAGAGCAGGTGGACAGTAAGTACATGTGTGATGTCTGCAGTACAAGGTGTGATAGAGCAGGTGGACAGTAAGTACATGTGTGATGTCTGCACTACAAGGTGTGATAGAGCAGGTGGACAGTATGAACATGTGTGATGTCTGCAGTACAAGGTGTGATAGAGCAGGCGGACAGTATGTACATGTGTGGGGGTTGATGTCTGCAGTACAAGGTGTGATAGAGCAGGCGGACAGTATGTACATGTGTGGGGGCTGCAGTACAAGGTGTGATAGTGCAGGTGGACAGTATGTACATGTGTGGGGGCTGCAGTACAAGGTGTGATAGAGCAGGTGGACAGTATGTACATGTGTGGGGGCTGCAGTACAAGGTGTGATAGAGCAGGCGGACAGTATGTACATGTGTGGGGGCTGCAGTACAAGGTGTGATAGAGAAGGTGGACAGTATGTACATGTGTGGGAGCTGCAGTACAAGGTGTGATAGAGCAGGTGGACAGTATGTACATGTGTGGTATTGTTGTGTGCAGTACAAGGTGTGATAGAGCAGGCGGACAGTATGTACATGTGTGGGGGCTGCAGTACAAGGTGTGATAGAGCAGGCGGACAGTATGTACATGTGTGGGGGCTGCAGTACAAGGTGTGATAGAGAAGGTGGACAGTATGTACATGTGTGGGGGTTGTTGTGTGCAGTACAAGGTGTGATAGAGAAGGTGGACAGTATGTACATGTGTGGGGGCTGCAGTACAAGGTGTGATAGAGCAGGCGGACTGTATGTACATGTGTGGGGGCTGCAGTACAAGGTGTGATAGAGAAGGTGGACAGTATGTACATGTGTGGGGGCTGCAGTACAAGGTGTGATAGAGAAGGTGGACAGTATGTACATGTGTGGGGGCTGCAGTACAAGGTGTGATAGAGAAGGTGGACAGTATGTACATGTGTGGGGGCTGCAGTACAAGGTGTTATAGAGCAGGTGGACAGTATGTACATGTGTGGGGGCTGCAGTACAAGGTGTGATAGAGCAGGTGGACAGTATGTACATGTGTGGGGGCTGCAGTACAAGGTGTGATAGAGAAGGTGGACAGTATGTACATGTGTGGGGTCTGCAGTACAAGGTGTGATAGAGAAGGTGGACAGTATGTACATGTGTGGGGTCTGCAGTACAAGGTGTGATGGAGCAGGTGGACAGTATGTACATGTGTGGGGTCTGCAGTACAAGGTGTGATAGAGCAGGTGGACAGTATGTACATGTGTGGGGTCTGCAGTACAAGGTGTGATAGAGAAGGTGGACAGTATGTACATGTGTGGGGTCTGCAGTACAAGGTGTGATAGAGCAGGTGGACAGTATGTACATGTGTGGGAGCTGCAGTACAAGGTGTGATAGAGCAGGTGGACAGTAAGTACATGTGTGGGGGTTGATGGCTGCAGTACAAGGTGTGATAGAGCAGGTGGACAGTAAGTACATGTGGTGGTTGATGGCTGCAGTACAAGGTGTGATAGAGCAGGTGGACAGTAAGTACATGTGTGGGGGCTGCAGTACAAGGTGTGATAGAGCAGGTGGACAGTATGTACATGTGTGGGGGCTGCAGTACAAGGTGTGATAGAGCAGGTGGACAGTATGTACATGTGTGGGGGCTGCAGTACAAGGTGTGATAGAGCAGGTGGACAGTAAGTACAGGTGTGGGGGCTGCAGTACAAGGTGTGATAGAGCAGGTGGACAGTATGTACATGTGTGGGGGCTGCAGTACAAGGTGTGATAGAGCAGGTGGACAGTAAGTACATGTGTGGGGGCTGCAGTACAAGGTGTGATAGAGCAGGTGGACAGTATGTACATGTGTGGGGGTTGATGTCTGCAGTACAAGGTGTGATAGAGCAGGTGGACGGTATGTACATGTGTGGGGGCTGCAGTACAAGGTGTGATAGAACAGGTGGACAGTATGTACATGTGTGGGGGTTGATGTCTGCAGTACAAGGTGTGATAGAGCAGGTGGACAGTATGTACATGTGTGGGGGCTGCAGTACAAGGTGTGATAGAGCAGGCGGACGGTATGTACATGTGTGGGGGTTGTTGTCTGCATTACAAGGTGTGATAGAGCAGGTGGACAGTATGTACATGTGTGGGGGCTGCAGTACAAGGTGTGATAGTGCAGGTGGACAGTAAGTACATGTGTGGGGGCTGCAGTACAAGGTGTGATAGTGCAGGTGGACAGTATGTACATGTGTGGGGGCTGCAGTACAAGGTGTGATAGTGCAGGTGGACAGTATGTACATGTGTGGGGGCTGCAGTACAAGGTGTGATAGAGCAGGTGGACAGTATGTACATGTGTGGGGGCTGCAGTACAAGGTGTGATAGAGCAGGTGGACAGTATGTACATGTGTGGGGGTTGTTGTCTGCAGTACAAGGTGTGATAGTGCAGGTGGACAGTATGTACATGTGTGG
Organism: Tenodera sinensis; assembly: GCA_030765045.1. Taxonomy (NCBI): domain Eukaryota; kingdom Metazoa; phylum Arthropoda; class Insecta; order Mantodea; family Mantidae; genus Tenodera; species Tenodera sinensis. Next base: position 396,284,036 of record CM060964.1, read on the forward strand.
GGGTTGTTGTGTGCAGTACAAGGTGTGATAGTGCAGGTTGACAGTATGTACATGTGTGGGGGCTGCAGTACAAGGTGTGATAGAGAAGGTGGACACTATGTACATGTGTGGGGGCTGCAGTACAAGGTGTGATAGAGAAGGTGGACAGTATGTACATGTGTGGGGGCTGCAGTACAAGGTGTGATAGAGAAGGTGGACAGTATGTACATGTGTGGGGGCTGCAGTACAAGGTGTGATAGAGCAGGTGGACAGTATGTACATGTGTGGGGGCTGCAGTACAAGGTGTGATAGAGCAGGTGGACAGTATGTACATGTGTGGGGGCTGCAGTACAAAGTGTGATAGTGCAGGTGGACAGTAAGTACATGTGTGGGGGCTGCAGTACAAGGTGTGATAGAGCAGGTGGACAGTATGTACATGTGTGGGGGCTGCAGTACAAGGTGTGATAGTGCAGGTGGACAGTATGTACATGTGTGGGGGCTGCAGTACAAGGTGTGATAGAGCAGGTGGACATGTATGTACATGTGTGGGGTCTGCAGTACAAGGTGTGATAGAGCAGGTGGACAGTATGTACATGTGTGGGGGCTGCAGTACAAGGTGTGATAGAGCAGGTGGACAGTATGTACATGTGTGGGGGCTGCAGTACAAGGTGTGATAGAGCAGGTGGACAGTATGTACATGTGTGGGGGTTGTTGTCTGCAGTACAAGGTGTGATAGAGCAGGTGGACAGTATGTACATGTGTGGGGGTTGTTGTCTGCAGTACAAGGTGTGATAGAGCAGGTGGACAGTATGTACATGTGTGGGGGCTGCAGTACAAGGTGTGATAGAGCAGGTGGACAGTATGTACATGTGTGGGGGTTGTCTGCGGTACAAGGTGTGATAGAGCAGGTGGACAGTATGTACATGTGTGGGGGCTGCAGTACAAGGTGTGATAGAGAAGGTGGACAGTATGTACATGTGTGGGGGTTGTTGTCTGCAGTAAGAGGTGTGATAGAGCAGGTGGACAGTATGTACATGTGTGGAGGCTGCAGTACAAGGTGTGATAGTGCAGGTGGACAGTATGTACATGTGTGGGGGCTGCAGTACAATGTGTGATAGAGCAGGTGGACAGTATGTACATGTGTGGGGTCTGTAGTACAAGGTGTGATAGAGCAGGTGGACAGTATGTACATGTGTGGGGTCTGCAGTACAAGGTGTGATAGAGCAGGTGGACAGTATGTACATGTGTGGGGGCTGCAGTACAAGGTGTGATAGAGCAGGTGGACAGTATGTACATGTGTGGGGCTGCAGTACAAGGTGTGATAGAGCAGGTGGACAGTATGTACATGTGTGGGGGCTGCAGTACAAGGTGTGATAGAGAAGGTGGACAGTATGTACATGTGTGGGGGCTGCAGTACAAGGTGTGATAGAGAAGGTGGACAGTATGTACATGTGTGGGGGCTGCAGTACTAGGTGTGATAGAGCAGGTGGACAGTATGTACATGTGTGGGGGTTGTTGTGTGCAGTACAAGGTGTGATAGAGCAGGTGGACAGTATGTACATGTGTGGGGGCTGCAGTACAAGGTGTGATAGAGAAGGTGGACAGTAAGTACATGTGTGGGGGCTGCAGTACAAGGTGTGATAGAGAAGGTGGACAGTAAGTACATGTGTGGGGGCTGCAGTACAAGGTGTGATAGAGCAGGTGGACAGTATGTACATGTGTGGGGGTTGTGTGCAGTACAAGGTGTGATAGAGCAGGTGGACAGTATGTACATGTGTGGGGGCTGCAGGACAAGGTGTGATAGAGCAGGTGGACAGTATGTACATGTGTGGGGGCTGCAGTACAAGGTGTGATAGAGCAGGTGGACAGTATGTACATGTGTGGGGGCTGCAGTACAAGGTGTGATAGAGCAGGTGGACAGTATGTACATGTGTGGGGTCTGCAGTACAAGGTGTGATAGAGCAGGTGGACAGTATGTACATGTGTGGGGGCTGCAGTACAAGGTGTGATAGAGCAGGTGGACAGTATGTACATGTGTGGGGGCTGCAGTACAAGGTGTGATAGAGCAGGTGGACAGTATGTACATGTGTGGGGGTTGTTGTGTGCAGTACAAGGTGTGATAGAGCAGGTGGACAGTATGTACATGTGTGGGGCCTGCAGTACAAGGTGTGATAGAGAAGGTGGACAGTATGTACATGTGTGGGGGCTGCAGTACAAGGTGTGATAGTGCAGGTGGACAGTATGTACATGTGTGGGGTCTGCAGTACAAGGTGTGATAGAGCAGGTGGACAGTATGTACATGTGTGGGGGCTGCAGTACAAGGTGTGATAGAGAAGGTGGACAGTATGTACATGTGTGGGGGCTGCAGTACAAGGTGTGATAGAGAAGGTGGACAGTATGTACATGTGTGGGGGCTGCAGTACAAGCTGTGATAGAGCAGGTGGACAGTATGTACATGTGTGGGGGCTGCAGTACAAGGTGTGATAGAGCAGGTGGACAGTATGTACATGTGTGGGGGCTGCAGTACAAGGTGTGATAGAGCAGTTGGACAGTATGTACATGTGTGGGGGCTGCAGTACAAGGTGTGATAGAGCAGGTGGACAGTATGTACATGTGTGGGGGCTGCAGTACAAGGTGTGATAGAGAAGGTGGACAGTATGTACATGTGTGGGGGTTGTTGTCTGCAGTACAAGGTGTGATAGAGCAGGTGGACAGTAAGTATATGTGTGGGGGCTGCAGTACAAGGTGTGATAGAGCAGGTGGACAGTATGTACATGTGTGGGGGCTGCAGTACAAGGTGTGATAGAGAAGGTGGACAGTATGTACATGTGTGGGGGTTGTTGTCTGCAGTACAAGGTGCGATAGAGCAGGTGGACAGTATGTACATGTGTGGGGGCTGCAGTACAAGGTGTGATAGAGAAGGTGGACAGTATGTACATGTGTGGGGGCTGCAGTACAAGGTGTGATAGAGCAGGTGGACAGTATGTACATGTGTGGGGGTTGTTGTCTGCAGTACAAGGTGTGATAGAGCAGGTGGACAGTATGTACATGTGTGGGGGTTGTTGTCTGTAGTACAAGGTGTGATAGAGCAGGTGGACAGTATGTACATGTGTGGGGGCTGCAGTACAAGGTGTGATAGAGCAGGTGGACAGTATGTACATGTGTGGGGGCTGTTGTCTGCAGTACAAGGTGTGATAGAGCAGGTGGACAGTATGTACATGTGTGGGGGTTGTTGTCTGCAGTACAAGGTGTGATAGAGCAGGTGGACAGTATGTACATGTGTGGGGTCTGCAGTACAAGGTGTGATAGAGCAGGTGGACAGTATGTACATGTGTGGGGGCTGCAGTACAAGGTGTGATAGAGCAGGTGGACAGTATGTACATGTGTGGGGGCTGCAGTACAAGGTGTGATAGAGCAGGTGGACTGTATGTACATGTGTGGGGGTTGTTGTCTGCAGTACAAGGTGTGATAGAGCAGGTGGACAGTATGTACATGTGTGGGGGTTGTTGTCTGCAGTACAAGGTGTGATAGAGCAGGTGGACAGTATGTACATGTGTGGGGGCTGCAGTACAAGGTGTGATAGAGCAGGTGGACAGTATGTACATGTGTGGGGGTTGTCTGCAGTACAAGGTGTGATAGAGCAGGTGGACAGTATGTACATGTGTGGGGTCTGCAGTACAAGGTGTGATAGAGAAGGTGGACAGTATGTACATGTGTGGGGGCTGCAGTACAAGGTGTGATAGTGCAGGTGGACAGTATGTACATGTGTGGGGTCTGCAGTACAAGGTGTGATAGAGCAGGTGGACAGTATGTACATGTGTGGGGGCTGCAGTACAAGGTGTGATAGAGAAGGTGGACAGTATGTACATGTGTGGGGGCTGCAGGACAAGGTGTGATAGAGAAGGTGGACAGTATGTACATGTGTGGGGGCTGCAGTACAAGGTGTGATAGAGCAGGTGGACAGTATGTACATGTGTGGGGGCTGCAGTACAAGGTGTGATAGAGCAGGTGGACAGTATGTACATGTGTGGGGTCTGCAGTACAAGGTGTGATAGAGCAGGTGGACAGTATGTACATGTGTGGGGGCTGCAGTACAAGGTGTGATAGAGCAGGTGGACAGTATGTACATGTGTGGGGGCTGCAGTACAAGGTGTGATAGAGAAGGTGGACAGTATGTACATGTGTGGGGGTTGTTGTCTGCAGTACAAGGTGTGATAGAGCAGGTGGACAGTAAGTACATGTGTGGGGGCTGCAGTACAAGGTGTGATAGAGCAGGTGGACAGTATGTACATGTGTGGGGGCTGCAGTACAAGGTGTGATAGAGAAGGTGGACAGTATGTACATGTGTGGGGGTTGTTGTCTGCAGTACAAGGTGTGATAGAGCAGGTGGACAGTATGTACATGTGAGGGGGTTGTTGTCTGCAGTACAAGGTGTGATAGAGAAGGTGGACAGTATGTACATGTGTGGGGGCTGCAGTACAAGGTGTGATAGAGCAGGTGGACAGTATGTACATGTGTGGGGGCTGCAGTACAAGGTGTGATAGAGAAGGTGGACAGTATGTACATGTGTGGGGGTTGTCTGCAGTACAAGGTGTGATAGAGCAGGCGGACAGTAAGTACATGTGTGGGGGCTGCAGTACAAGGTGTGATAGAGCAGGTGGACAGTATGTACATATGTGTTGGTTGTCTGCAGTACAAGGTGTGATAGAGAAGGTGGACAGTATGTACATGTTTGGGGGCTGCAGTACAAGGTGTAATAGAGCAGATGGACAGTCTGCACATTGGTTGTTGTTTTTGTAGTGTTTAACGCCCGCTTTTACTACTACGGCACCGCAGGCGGTGACACAGATGATACATGAAGATGGAGCACCGGTGGAATGAGATGGCGGGGGATACCGGAGTACCCGGAGAAAACCTGCCCTGACGCCGCTTCGTCCACCACGAATACTGCACATTGGTGAACCTTCTCATGCCATATGTTGGAAAGTTTGTTTCGCTATGAAGCAGTTTGACAGATGTAGAGATTGTACCTTATGTTACAGACTGGCTCAGGTAAGACGTATACGATGGGAACGGGCTTTGATGTGGACGTCCTGGAGGAGCAGGTGGGCATCATCCCTAGGGCTATACATCAACTGTTCCAAGGAATCCAGGAGAGGACGGAGCAAGCACAAGAAGCTGGGCAATCTCCCCCGGAGTTCAAAATAGTGGCGCAGTTCATGGAGTTGTACAATGAGGAGGTGATAGATCTTTTCGATCCTGGACGAGAACAATTTGCTACAAAGGTAAGTTGCAACTCCACACTAGTCAGTAGCACAGTCAGTGTTGTCTTAGCATGTAGGCCCAAATTGGTGGTGTGCATTTTTATTTCACTATTAGTGACTGTTTACAGTAACATTATTGAAAAGACATACGCTAAATGTACAAATCAAAATGGTAGAAATCACTGTCCTACTGATAAGTTGATGACCCATAACTGTACTGGAATATCGTGAAGTTATGTTTTTTTATGTACTTACTTAAACCAATTATGTCTAGTTTAGATTTACACAGACATTCTCCCTCTAAGAATCAAAACTCCACACAAACAAACATTGCTTACACCAAACATTCTAAAGCAATTTGCATTTCTAGTTAAATGCATAGGTGAAAATGTGATGCGTTTCACTCACATGACTTTTTCCACCCATTCTTCAACAAACTATTTTTAAAAAGACCTGTTCTTCTATCTACTTCACTTAATTGAGATAAACATTTGTAGAGTTTCTTTTATGACTACAGTAGAACCTTGCTAATCTTAATTAATTGGTGGTGTGGCCTGTTTGGATTTGAAAATGTTCGGATTATCTGAAAAACAAAAAACAAAAAAAAACAAAAAAAAAAAAAAAAAAATTATACTCGTACATTCAGGATGTCCCAAAATTAGGCTGACAAACTTTTGGAGCTGATAGATAACATTATTTTAAACACTTTTTGTTAAGGAATGTTTTTTGCTGTGGTGCTTCATTTAAGCGCTAGATGAGTTAATGTCATAGATTGCTGCCTCTCACCCAGTTTAAGTATTTACGGCAAAATCAACAATGTAAATGAGTATTGCATTTATCTTAGTAGCGTACACAATCTTAATCCAAGAAACAAACACAGAACACACAAACATATAATTGTTTATGGTTAATGACAGGTTTACTAAAGAGTAAATGCCCTATTCTGGCATACTCTCACAAACACACCAGCCATTTCTCTGGTTTAAACGTTTGTCGCTCTAATTTTGAACAGTAAAGCTGTGATTAACTGTAAACAGTTAGATGTTTGCGTTTTATGTTCTGTGTTTGTTTCTTGGATTAAGATTGTGTGCCTTACTAAGATAAATGCAATACTAATTTGCATTATTGATTTTGCCGTAAATACTTAAACTGGGTGGGAGGCAGTCATCTATGACATTAACTTGTCTAGCACTTAAACAAAGCACCACAGCAAAAAGCATTCCTTAACAAAAAGTGTTTAAAATAATGTTATCTATCAGCTGCCAGAGTTTGTCAGTCTAATTTTGGGACATGCTATATATATATATAAATTGAGCTATAGGACTAGCAACTACAAGGTAACGTAGCATAACAATGTGAGGAAGTGATAATGATGCGATTCCCATGTATAAAATAATGACAATGCATTCTTGTGACCTATGGATGTAGCCAATCGCATGTGTTAGTGGTTGTACATGGGTAGTTGTTTGTTTCACTATCAGTGGTCATTCTATAATAATGTATGCTGTTCGCTCCTAAATTAATAAGTTAAGTTAAAATTCCTGCTACATAAGCATGTGATAGTTACTGGTACAGCATGTACCTATGTACAGGTATATTTCCTTTAGTAAAGTTCAGCAAAACACATTTGTGCAATAAACATCTCATTCCAATGTGTGCAGCTTCAATAATGAGTTTGTCAGTTCTATAATTAGAATGCTTTCTCTGCACTAAAAATAAGCTTTTTATTGTTTTTTTAAAATTATGAGTTTTGTGCTCAGATTTGCGGAGTTCTACTGCATTACTTATTTCCTTATAGGTACAATGGGAATAGGAGAATACAGCAGTCAAATGTGATAGTCAAATGTTTTAAAAGCTTGTCACTATGTGATGGCTTTGACATTCCATTGTTTGCATAGCCAGCACTTTAAAATACCAACCAATACCAACCTACTATTTATTAAAACTATGAAATTCAAATTGAATTGAAAATTCAAGGGAATAACAAGGAATACATTGAAAATGGTTGTGTTCTCATACAGTTTACCAGTAATGCAAAAGTGATTTAGAATGAAGGGGACTTGAGAGGCTATTACCAGAAGATTTAACATATCTATTTCATTTGTCATACAAATATATTAAACACGTGCTGTTATAACCAAAATTATTGCTGCCTTTTTTGAGAAAATCAACAGTTTTGAAAATGTTCCCATGTATAGGGTAGTTAAGGAGGGGGGGATTATTTTAAATCTTTGTGTCACATTCTGGAAGTTGCTGAACTGAAATACCAACTTTGGTATTCAACACACACGCACGCGTGCACATGCACACAGTCTCAAAACATGTGATGAAATGTTGGAATGGAATACAATATTTCCCCTACTTTAAGTTCATAGACAGTAGCATATACTGTCTAAATGCATTCATTATAACTTTTATAAAATTAAAGCAATCTGATATTAAAAGAAAAACCCTGCAGAATGAGGTTTCTTTTTTTAACTAACATCCTCCAGCGTAATGTCATATCGGCCGGTGACTGAATGAAACGCGTGAAATGATGCTCAAATGAGCCAGAGGTCCATAGAGCTTTAAGTTACCCGACATTTGTCTTCTCAGGATAAGAGAAAACTTTGGGGAAAAAACCTTATTCGGATAACTTACCCTAAGCTGATTAGAACTCAATTCAACCATCACTCTATCAAGGTGGGGAGAATGAGATGGTGTGCAAAAGGGGACTTATGAAGCATTAATAAATGTTAACGACTAAACCTTATGTTTTATAATTATGTATTAGTCCCAGTTTTTAATTGAAATGATACATAAGTGAAGTTTTAGTTGCTAATATTCATTAATATTTGTTGATTTATATTGCTTCACTGTCAATAGCTTCAGTTTTTTCTTTGCACTATAAAACATTGCCTTTATTTCATAGATAATGATGTAATAGACAAACTGTAGATAACTGTGTGAATATATGTTTGTATGAAGGCCATACTGAAAGTCACAAGCAACCCATTGTCAAAATTCAATTTGCAACAATGTAACAAAAAGGACTGCAGGACCGTAATCTATAGACTACATCACGTGTTGCCATATTGTGACATCATCAGCTTGTATTACATGACCACAGGCAATACTAGGGACATCAATGTGTTCAAAGAAATGGAAACAATTTTGTAACATGACAGAAAATCTGCAAAGTAAGATAATAATTTGTCTAAAGATTAAAATTGTTGAAGCTTGTTTACTCATTACTTTCAGCATGAGCCTTGTAAACAGTTGTTTGAAAAGTTAGAGTTACTTGGTTGGACTTTTGCAATCCAATGAAGTATTGTAAGAGTGGCAAGTAAAGATGAGTATGTTGATGCAGGGGAAGAGTGGTATCAAGATCCACGAGGACCAGTCTGGTGGTATTTATGTAGTAGGAGTAACAATGAAGACTGTGACGTCTGCTGAAGATGCCCTCCAGTGTCTGCGTACTGGTGCATTATCCAGAACTACAGCAAGCACGCAGATGAACTCCCAGTCGTCCAGATCCCATGCCATCTTCACCCTCCACATCAAGCAACAGCGACTTGTGAAGGTGGAGGTATGTGTTTCATTCTCATATTCCTGCCATGATAAATATGGTGCATTAACAGTGTAGAGAATGTGTTGTTAACATGTTGCAGAATGTGGAGGAAACAGATGCCATTGTAACAAACGAGTTTGAAACTTTAACTGCCAAGTTTCACTTTGTCGACTTGGCTGGATCTGAGCGTCTCAAAAGAACTGGTGCTACAGGCGAGCGAGCCAAGGAAGGAATCTCAATCAACTGTGGTTTGGTGAGTTTCAAATTCAAACTAGAAACTTAGTCCATTAATAACACATTTCCTGGTACAGGTTTGCTTTGACTGATCTTGGTTGGTGAAACTGCTGTGGTGGTGGTTTTAGGAACCTGTACAATGGTTTGGTCTGTAGAATATCTAAATATTGTCCTTGTTCTTCTTGTGTTTTTATAGTTTTGGGTCTGGATTAATGTAATTTTGTTTCTAAAGGTGGGTGGCAACTGCTGATTTTTCCAGATGTTTGTGTTTTATACATCTAAAATGTTTGGCCTTTCTTTCCGAGTTCCTCTTGGTTTTCCCTGTAAAACATTGCAGTTATTGCATTTTATTTGATAGATTCTGGATTTTTTTATTTGGAAGGATGTGTTTAGTGATGCTTTTTGAAAGCAAAGCAAGTACCTGATTTACAGCCATTGCAACATTTAAGGGCAGCTGGTTCAACACCAAATACAATCATAGGCTGCCACACCTAGCTAAATAAGCTGTGTAGTCACGCTGTACAGCCAGTGATGTAAATGTCATTAGTGCCCACAAAATGTACTTGTACAGCAGGTAAAAGAATTGTAATAGTCAACTATCAGCCGCCTTTAAAGTTTGTGTCTACCATAGTTGTACTTTATTTAATTTCAAAGAAATCAGCCGACAGCTCATGTCACCACTCTTATCTAATTAATGAAGAGAGCTTAAAAAGTAAATGTTTGACCATTAGGCATTGATGTCATCTATCCTGCATATGCATCACTTTTGATGTCAGCTCCAGTATCTGTGTGTGTCAAGGATCTGCTGCCAGCTGCTACAGTAATGAACTATGGGATCTTTCCGGGTGGGTGTGAGGATAAACACCAGTAAAGTTGACTGATAAATTTAATGGAGGCTAATAAATGAGCTATTTGAAGTGAGGATGTAGAATTAAAATACTTGTGGATCTTATCAGTAGAAATTGTAAGTATTGAATTGTTGTATCTTGTAACTTGTGATATGTCAGTAGTTTACGTTTAAAATAATGTTTGTGGAATAAAAATGGCATGAGTCGTATAGCCTCTTGCACCAACCGCAGATGTATGTCGTGTAGCTTTCTATGGCTTTGTTCTGACTTCTAGAAGTTGCTTGTTCCATCTTCTATATTTCTCTATATTTCTTCTCCCCTTTGAGTTATAGTTAAATCTAATTCAGGGCCTATGATTTTTCCATTTCTCTGTATATTGTTTAATAATTTCATTTATATTCAGAAGTTTTAACTCTCTAATTTTTTTCAGTTCTAATGTGTTCTAGAAGTGCACTCAGCTATGGTTATAAGACATTTCATTACTATTGCCTCAATCTTCTTGTCTGATGTTTGGTTAATGTCCAACATGCAGTTGATGAACCCATTGTTTCATATAACTTTCCATGTACTACTATTGCACAGAAAATGAATTTAGTAAAATGCAAGTGTATCATGATTGTTTAATGAGGCCTTCGTATCTTCCCCTCCTTTCCCTTTCTTTACCCCTTTGCAATGACAGCACTTTGATACACTTTGATGCTACTGGCTGGACATAGTTATAATTAATGACACGTCAGCCTGAAAGGAAAGTGGTGAGGTTTTCTGGTCACTCAGTAAATTGTTACCCCTCTCTTTACCCCTCTCCAATGGCAGCACTATTCATGATACATGCTAGCTATAACCAATGACACATCTGCCTGAAAGAGAAGTATTGATTTTTCCTGGTATTTCAATATATTACTCATTAAGCTCAACTGTTAGATTGACAGCATGGAGCTACACGTGGCCAGGTTACTGGCCCATAACAAGCTGATAGCAAATTCACAGAAATGTAATTAAATGTTAATGTCACCCAAGAAAGGCGTTTATTGTATAAGTACTAGAAGAAAATATTTCATTCAAAAGTAGAAATTGTATTATAATGTAATAGACAAACATGTTAAAGGTAATTATTATTTATTTATGCCGAACAACTTACTGTTGGTGTTTTTAAACACACAAGCCGTGTGTGGGCAAAGTTTGAGAGGTAGAACTGGAACTTAAAAATTCAATGCCACAACTGTTAAAGGCACTTTGGTGTGACTTTTAATTCCGGTATACATATAGGGAGGATTTATAGAAGGATTAAACGTTTTGTATTTTGCAATGTAATATTGTATTATTTTTACTGTAATGGTTTAGAAGCTTTTGTGATTCCAAGGACAAAGTTTTTCTCATAACACAGAATCGTTTAACTCAATAAATGCTGGAGAGGTAGAACAGGAACTTAAAAATTCAATGCCACAACTGGGATTTGAACCACAGACCTTCCGCTTACCGGGTGGCTGCTCTAACCACTGAGCTATTGTGACAAACTGCCAGAATGGCATTACATTCTCAGACCAGTTCGTATTTCTCCTGGCAAACCACAAAGACAGTCTCACATCAGAGACAAATTAAAAAACACCAACAGTAAGTTTGTTGGCATAAATAAATAATAATTATCAATAAATGCTGCTTATTCAAGCAATATTTGCAACCTTTTCCATAAAAGGCATTAAGAATTTGGAGATAAATCTAAAGAAAATTAAAACGTGGTTTAACTAGGAGATAAGGTGTATGTTCTCGTTACAGAGCCATGCCTCTATCCCACATGGCAATGTCGTTGGTTACTAATTACACCTCATACCTTGTGAAACCCTGTGAGACATTCAGAAACTAAGAGATGATCCCAAACAGTGCATTTTACCAAATTCGTTTTGTGTACCACAGAAGTGTCTGTACCTGTAATTTTACTTCCAGATCATTCTTCTATCAAAGCAGTATTGAGTGTTATGCCCATTCTGTAATTACGAAAACTGGTCTTTCCATCAGTTGAAAGGTCTTCCTAGAACTTTTACCTTGAGGTTTCAGGTGATATAATATCTTTGGTAAACAGGAATTTGACATTCTCTAGATTTGTTGTAGCCATTTAATGTGATAATTTTGTGTATTCTCAACCATTTCTCTAAAATTCCACTGCATCTCCTAATCTCTTCACTTCTCTTTCTATCTCTTAGTGTTACTCCAGTTAATGAACGAAGAAACCTCATTTGTGGGCTGTTAATTCAAGCTTTATCTCTTGCTCTAAGTGCCCACATTTCACTTCCTTAAAGGAGAGCCGGTTTTGCTATGATATTGTGAAATCTTAGTTGAATTATTTTTCACTTGTTTCCCAAAATTCTTTCTGATTGTCATTTATTATATTTTTCCAAATTTCTTTCCACATCTTTTTGATGGTCAAACTGTGATATTTATTATTAGCTGTGTGTGTGTTATTTTGTATCATAGCCGATTGAATACATTAACCTGTTCTGTTACATTCTAAGAGACTATTTTTGCTTTAACTGTGAGACAGAATATACGTGCGTAGATGTGAATCTAAAATATCTAATAAGGTGAAGAGACTGTCAAGAAGGTATATACAGGTGCAACGAAAGTTAATGTAATTGTAACGAGTGTAATATTCGACGCAAAGAATGTAAATAAGTGATATAGTGAAGTTGCATCCTGTATTCGTTCATTTCACCCTGTACCATGACCTAGGATGGAAAAGAGAATCTCATAGCTCAACTCAAAGTATAATTAATAAAAACTCAGCACCAATTGGTTCATGTCCTTCAAATTGTAAAATATGTTTTGTGAATGCAGTACATGAGTTTTATCATGTAACAGATGCACCTAACATTTCACATGCATATTAAACTGTAATAAAATATTGAATGAATAAATTGGTAAGTGTAGTTTGTTGTGTGTTACAGTTGGCACTAGGAAATGTGATATCTGCTCTTGGAGATAAGTCAAGGAGAGCGTCACATGTTCCATATCGAGATTCAAAACTAACTCGACTGCTGCAGGATTCTCTTGGTGGTAAGAGTGCAGCAAGTGTGCATCTGTCATTTAAAAATGATGAACTTTTGATTGATGATTTAGAATATTTGAGGTTTTTTTTTGCTTTGTCTACTGTGTATAATAAATGGAGGAAGTATCATATTGCACCCAAAAATTCGATGTCAAGATTTTACCAGGAATAGGTTTTGAGGCCCCCTGAATCCAAAAAAAGCCTTTTTAGAAAAAGGTTCATGTGTGTGTGTGTGTGTATGTGTCGTGTCGTCGTCTCATCGTCGTGTGTTATCATTGTCGTGCATCTGTGTGCAGTATGACTTAAAAACAAAAGGTCGGTTAAAAACCAAAGTTGGTATTTAAGTAATATCTTCTAAGGTTGTGACATGAAGATTTTGAAGAAAATTCCTCGACCTTGACTGCTGTTTACTTGGACAATTTTTTGAAAATTTTGATTTTCTCAAAAATGGCTGTAACCAGTTTGATTAAAATGCTATATGTTTAAGATATTTTTATTACAAATGAAATATATATTTTTAATTTTCTGGCTATAGCCCATGTAGTTCTGTTTATTCCAGATGACTTTTATACATAACTGGTAAACCGCAAGAGATAGACCAAACCTTAATGTACAAAAAGTGTATATCTTGCTAAAACACACAATTTATGTCCAAATAAATTTTTTTTTGAGTGAACCATTTTGGAGATATTCCTTGTTATTTGTGGGAGTTTTGGAATACATAAATTTTCATCAAATGGAACTTCGTTAATCATTTTTTTTTATATGTTAGCCATGCAAAAAGGATGGAATCTCAATGCTTTAAAAGATTTCACTATCACTCAAAGTCTACTGTATTTCCATATTCCCCTTATACCCACAAGGAAATAGGCAATAACATAATTTGTACAAATGTTTATCTCAACTAACACAAAGAAGATAAAGGAATAAGAGTTTATAAGAATGGTTAGTACAAGAGTAGAGAAAGTCATGTGATTGCAACACATCAGATTTTTTATTTTGGTCTTTAAAAATAGAATGCAAGTAATTATAGCTATTTTATGTTATAATTAGGTAATCGACTTCTTGTAATGCAACAAATGTCATACTTAATGTTTTTTTTGCAACATTTTGATTTGTTAATTAAGCAAATTGAAGCTATTAACAGTGAAGCAACAAGATTCTAAAGTAAGAACAAATTAGAAACTAAAAACTTCACTTATCTTAGGAATATTGCAAGTTCTTTGGTGCAAAGCTGACAATGTTTCGAGTTGACTCCAACTCATTCTCAAAGCTGTACAAACAAATTTGTTACCAAAGCTACACATGTTAATTTTAATCACTAATCTTTGAAAACAAAAAACATAGATACTGATGCTCATTTTAATTACCAATCTCTGAAAACAAAAATCTATAAATGCAATCTATAGAATGTGGTTCAAAATTCATAACACGGTTCCTGTTTTTTAAAATAAATATTTTTTCCCAAACCATTAAATCTATAGGTCCACTTAATTGTTTTAAAATTTAACTTCTGGATTAATTTCATGATTAAATGACCAAAAATGATCTGCCACAGCTGATTTCTCAGTTTGTTTATATTTAATATTTCTAAAATGCTCTTTTATTCTGGTTTCTAAACGACGTTTAGTTTTACCAATATAAACTTTATCACAATCCAAACAGCTAAATGGATAAATGCCAATTTAATTTAGTTTCTAATTTGTTCTTACTTTAGAATTGGTATTTTATGTTTTTTAGAAAAATTTAGTAAATTTTGTATATTAAATTTATTTTGAGGGACCAAATTTATTCCATATTATTTATTCCATTTATTATTGTGTTAAAAATAATACAGGGTTTTTAGTTAAACTTACAAGTTTGTTACTAACTATATTTGTTTACATTTTTGAAAAGTATGGGGAACAATAGAATAAGAAAGGTGTTTGTAGCTGTATAGTAAAATAAAGGGAATGGGGCAGAGAAAGATACATGGACACCTGTAACAAACAAGAGAGAATTTGGTCCACTTGTAAGTACGCATTACAAGGAGAGTAAACAAAGGAAAGAAAAAGAAAAAGGATATTTATACTGGGAGTCTGGTAACACGCCTGGGTTATGTGGATATTAGGTTCTTTATGATAAATATGACAGGTTTTATGAGTAAAAAGTAGCATTGAGTTGTAGATGATTGTACATAGGACAGTAAATAAGGAATATGCTTGTACATATCACAGGGAACAGTCAGACGGTGATGATTGCGTGTGTTTCACCGAGTGACAGGGACTTCATGGAGACACTGAACACACTCAAGTATGCCAACAGAGCTCGCAACATTAAGAACAGGGTGACCATCAACCAGGACAAGTCGTCGCGTACCATCGTGTTACTCAGACAGGAGATTCAGCAGCTGCAGTTGGAACTCTTGGAGTATAAACAGGTACCAACATTTCACATTTTAGGACTCAGACTCACACTCCCTAAGCTTTTCTAGTAAAAGGTCAGTGTGCATTTTCTGTTGAGTATAGTGTTAAATACACTAAAGAACAAGGTCATATGAGGTTAATAATAATGATGATGATAATGATGATAATGATGGTAATGATGATGATGATAATGATGATAATGATGATAATGATGATAATGATGATAATGATAATAATAATGATGATGATGATGATGATAATACCAATAATAACAACAATAATCTTTGTCGATTAGATTGTATGATAAAAATAAGATACCAACTATCTTATTTGAGCGTGTCTCTATATACAGTGTGTGCCCATATTAGACACACTTCTATTTTTCAACATAATGTGAGGTTAGGAGGCAAACATGTGAGACAGAATATTAAAGACCCCAAAAGAAAATCGTTTATGTGAATATTTGTTAACCTCTTGAGTGATATCAACGTGAAATCACGTCCATTTAAAATGACGGATGAGATGGGCGTGTATACACGTCCTGTGCGTTTAAGCATTTATCCCTTATCCAACTCAACTTATTATAATTTTCCCTTTATGAAACATTTTAGTAAGGTCTATATACTTTATTGGCTTACCTTAGTATCTTCGTTCTGCAGTGATTTACCTCAAAGCAGGGATAAACACACAAGGGTACGTACATCTCCACATTCACGAATTCCCTTCTTGCGGCACACGAAACACTTTGAAGATGGGCGGGACTTCTTTGCTGTTGGTGGTATCCTTTTAGGATAATGTTTTCCTTGAAGTCTGAGGGGTGCAGGGGTTTTGGATTTTCAACCCCCAACGTGGTATTGTTCAATTAGGCTGCAAGCTATTTATAGTCGGAAGTCAAGGTCGGTCATTGTCCTGTGTGGGTTTAGAGAGCTGTCCAAATCCCCAAACAATTGTATATGGTTATATCCAGTTGGTACAAAAATATCTTTTTATACCACTTCTCCCTTCAGCTGCAAGCAGGAAAGTATACGTATGTATTTCAACAAAGAAAGACATGGACTCTACTCAGTTACGAAACTCATGTAAGCAAAAGTTGCAATGTTGATCTATTCTGATGACTAAGAGACCACGCATGCAGTAGCAATTTATCACACAGTATGCTGACGTATTAGCCACACGTACAATAGATGTTGCTTTACTGTTTCTTTCCTAGAACTTACATTAGATGCGTTCGACAGAGCTAAGTTGACTTTTCACCACAGTGAAACAAAATTGTGCCATTTCAACGTTTTGTAAATACAACTCAACTTTGCTGATGACATACATTTATACTGCATATAACGAGTTTTATACCAGTTTTTGTTTCATTAAAATAACTTAATATTTACACAAAATACAGCTGTGTATATGCGAAGCACTTTTGGCGCATTTAACAATTTAAATGCTAGCAGTTCTCGGCTCGTGGACGTTTTAAATGGCCATTGCTCAAGAGGTTAAGAGTGTAATTTGTTTTTGATGTTGGTGTGAGATGGTTAAATGACGAAAACGTGTTACTAATGTTCATTGTTACAAACAATTAAGTTTGTTTAAAGACATCATAAATATTTCCATATTTAATTTTAATTTATATGTATAAATATTTCCATATTTAATTTTAATATATATGCATAAATATTAGAATTATATGTGTTCAATATTAATAGCAAAGGGAGAATAGCTAAAGATCGCTTCCCTAACAATGCGGGAACTATTTGATGAACACATGCGCAGATGTATACTTGGCAGTCGGAATGATAGACTCGCAACTAAAAGAATCGGGACTAGCGTCAGTATATTCAAGGTGAAAAGACGTGTTGAGGTAACGTGTGAACATTGTAGAACATTTACCAGACTTTCATCAAGCTTTTGTTCCACTTTTTGAAAAAGTGGAAAGACTTAAATAATCTAAAATGGTGCTAAGAGGATTTATTTAAATGTAAAATAGAGAAATAGTGTTAATAAAATAATACATTGTGGAGAAGAAACATGGTATGATTATTCATTCCATCCGTTACCACGCCCTGAGAGAAATAAGAGCCTCATCGCTCAAACACAAAGCAACATTTCAATAAAAACAGCACCACATGCAATAAATTTTGTTTTTACAAGCCTACATTGAAAAGTTAGATTTCCTTAAACATTGATGAATAATTTGAAATATAATATTCACAGTTCCAGTGATAATTGGATATATTTGTGAACTATCAGATACTTACAATTTTATACATGACCAGCTTTGGCAGCCTTGGCATGGTATTTTATACATGCCTGAATTATCTGTTACACTTGTGGATGCAAATACATTAATCAATCATTCTAGCATATATTATACTCGTTTATAAGCATTTATTTGCTAAATACCCACCACGTACGCAAAATAAAACCTCTGCATCGTACATATGGAATTTGCTCATAAATCAAAAACGAAGCTTGACCACTGAATAAAACTTTCAAAATTGTAATCGGCAATAAAAACTGCATCCGTTGCACTATACTTCATTCGTTTTCTCAAGTGGCCGATTTTGTAAACAATTACTGAAATAACTATATGAATTGTTTCAAATGGGAACTTTTATTTGTGATGATGCACTTCAAATGTTAAGTTTGACTCTATAAAGAGATTTTGCAATGAAAATATTAATGTTTCCAGATTTCCAGGAGTTGAACTGTTGGTCCTTGTGATCCTTTGCCCAGCTGGGTTTCTTGGCAGGTCTGTAGGCTTTTAAATTCATTTCTGAAAGTTTTTGCCTACAGTTGTTTCAGATGAAACAATGCCACCATCTTCAAGCTTGGATTAAATTTGTTTTGCAAGAGCAAACCTGTTTTTCAAACATTCTCTCCTTGGTGTCAGAATCGGTTTCTGCCCACATTTATTCTTCCATTGTGGAGCTAAATCCATACCAAATTCAATTTTCTTTTTAATTCATCTCACGGATGATTGACACCCTTAATCTCTTGATTTGAAAATAAATCCATTTTTATCAGTGTTTTTACCTCTGCAACTTCTTGAGGTGTCAGATCACATGATTTTTCCATTATTTTGTGAATAGAAAACACAAATTCATAATTTTCCCTTTAGAACTTTATGCAAACTGACAAATATACATCTTGATAGCACAAGGTGAACCTGTCTTCTCTTCTTATTAGCACTAGCATAACTGATGTTTGTGAATCAACAATTTCAACTGTTACAAAAGAGGGAACAGCATAATTGTAGACAACAATAATCCCTGAACATGGTTGAGTGAGATTCACAGTGATAGGTGAGTGTTATTAAGCTAATCCTCGGAATTTAGTGAACTGTAAAATAGACGAGGTGTGTGTAATAATATGGTCAGGCACTATAGTATGTAACACACAGATATGGAAATGATTTGCTACTTAGGTGAATATGTTTCTCTGTTTGAGAGGTAGAACTGGAACTTAAAAATTCAATGCTACAGCCGGGATTTGAACCACAGACCTTCCGCTTACCAGGCGACTGCTCTAACCATTGAGCTACTGTGACAACCTGCCAGAATGGCATTGAATTCTTAAACCAGTTCGTATTTCTCCTGGTAAGCCACAAAGGCAGTCTCACATCAGAGACAATTACCCCAATGGTGACTTACTATTGTTAAGTACTTCATGTCCCAGGATTAAATAACCTTCAGATGATTGGCATAAATAAATAATAATGTTTCTCTGTGTTGCTCCATTCATCATCAGCCAGATTTATTACACATTTGTTCACCATGACCTTGATAATACCCTCCAAGTCCTAAAATCACTTTGTGGCAGGTTGTCAGTGGGACTCATTTCCCGGGCGTTAATGGCTTAGCGGATAAAAGAAGACAAGGGCTCACATGTTATCAATGAATATTCAAGTTGCCACCAAAATTAACTTAATTACAATGAAGTAACAATCTCGCTACAAATCGTTTCACTCTTGCCAAATATAATAAGGGTAAATTTCCAAAGCTATTAGGTGTGACATTGTTAGATATTCTTTCTAATCCTTGGGTACACTGAACTGAATACAGCGTATCTTGATTTATTAAGCTATCTCAGCTTTTCTTGGAATATATTAACCATTTTTTGTAAAATCACCCGTAGAGAATAGTCTTGTGCAATGTTTTATGGAATATTATTTGGCAATCGAATCCTCAGGTTCGTATTGCCATTATGCATGATTGCCTCAATGCATATCTATACTGCACATTTTCATTGATAGTCTATAGGGTTTGGTATTAACTCTTCCTAGTTACATGCCAACAACCATCATTTCTCAGTCAAGGATCCATGTTGGCCATGTTTTCCCATTGCCTAATAGCTTCAGAATTGATACTGGCATTTACGAAATAGATGCAATATTCGTATAGCGAAGAATTTACACATTAAATGGATATAGCTTGACATGTGAAGTATTAGCGTGAATTTTGTCATTAGTTCATTCGGACACAAACAAACTAATGAAGGAAAAAGGGTACAAAGATTTAAAATTTAACCTATTCGAATGATGTTAAGCAATTACTTGATCACTGTAACTGATGATTGTTGTACCCTTGGAGGTCTGCTGCTCTGTCACTTCCTTTATCCCTTGCTAGGAATAGTAGGGGTGGAGGGGAGGATTGACTATAAGAACCATGGGAGGTAAATGCAATGAGGTATTGTGTGTTACAGGGCAAGAGGATTGTGGGCGATGATGGAGTGGAGACGATCAACGACATGTTCCACGAGAACACCATGCTCCAGACGGAGAACAACAACTTACGGACTCGTGTGAAAGCGATGCAGGAGACTATAGATGCCCTGAGTACAAAGAACATACAGTTGCTGGCAGAGAAGGCAGCTGGTAGTTGGCTCAACTCAGGTATCTATTGCTTGTTTCATGTTTACATGCAACATTTTCTGAAATTTTTTTTTTTATCAAAAATGACTTGATAATTTTGATTAAAATGCCATATATTTAAGACATTTACTGGACAAATTAATTGAATTTTCTGGGAATAGCCCCAGAAGTTCTCTTCATTTTGAATAACTTTTCCATAACTTCCTTGTGGTTACAAGGAAAAAATGGAGAAAAGGTCAGTGCTGGAGTTGTTACACATGTGACCTCGGGGTCAGTAGGCCAGTACCTAATCAACTGACCCACCCATACCAACCAAACCCTAAGAGAAAGACAGAAAAAATGTAGAACTCAATTAATGCAGACAGCTTATCTCAAAGTTTTTATGACTTGAACCACTTCCAAGATATTTACAATTACTGGTTTAGAGTGTTCAAATGCTTTATACTTTTTTAAGATAAGTTACCATTTGTTTATTTTGTCAGTGATAGAAAGAGTTGAATTTGAAGGCCAGGAATTAGCAAGCTGCTGTTTAACCCTTGTGGACGTAGTCCTGGGATGAAATTTCTGTAGCCAGGATGGAGCTGTAAATTTGCTGCTAGAGTTAAGCAAATGGGAGCAAAACTTCATGCAAAAGTGGCCTATGTTACTGTACTTACCTGCACTGCACGTAGCTGAGCTAAACGGAGAATTGTTGATGCACTGGAACAATTTTTGCTGCTTACACTGTCCACTAATATGGAGATTTTTTAATTGTTTTAAGTTTGTAAACACTTTAGACTGAGATAAAGTATCCATGTCATATAAAACACATAGCAATGAAAAAGCGTTCGACCATAAATAGTAATGTATGTAAAATGTAAACAGACACACGAACACTATGTACACATTTACACATCACACACTTCTCATTATGACAGAACAATTACTATTTATAATTGACAAGCGTGTGATAGCGCTCGAAACATTCGCCGATACACATGGCTGGTTTATTTGCACTCGTGTTGCAGTAGAAATATGTTTCTTTTCTTGCCACCTTTATGTTTCCATGGCTGTAGACAAAAGTCTTTGTGTTTTTTTTTCTCTCAGAATGGTATATAAAATATGCATTGTTTAGCCTTTCCTCTCTCTCAGCCATACTGGGGTGTGACCTTGGCCTTGGGTTGCTTGTCTTTCACCAGACTCTCGACAACTGACCTACTGTATTTTACATGTGACAAGGGATGGGTGCTTGCCTGGCAATTTTGAACCTTGTACAAAATGTACAAGTTCATTATCCCCAAAACCCTTTCATTTCTACTACAGACACATCAGCCCAAGTTTTCCAAATAGAGCGTGGGGACAATTGTAACGCGGCAATTTTTTTTCTCGCGTATCTAATAATAATAATAATAATAATAATAATAATAATAATAATAATAATAATAATAATAATAATAATAATAATAATAATAATAATAATAATAATAATAATATTTATTTCATCCAGTTTATCATACATATGATTTTGGACATGTCAGAAATACAATTACATATTTACAAACTGGTTTCTCAGATTTCCTTCAAGTCGTATAAACATTTATTAATCAGATACTTCCTCAACTTCCTTTCAAATTGCTGTTTAGAAACTTCAGCTACAGATTTAATGTCTTGTGGTAGTTAGTTGTAAAGTGTGATTCCAGAAATATATACATCTTTTAGAGATACACTTTTATTCACACTATGCCTAAAATAGTCCATGTTTCCTCTTATGTAGTGTTCATGAATTTGGTTGTTTTTGATTGGTTTAAACTTATCTATTACATACATTATTGCTCTGAATGCATAGAGAGAGTAGATGCTAAGTATTATTTATTTATGCCAACAAACGTCTTGGCATCTTCAAACACACAAGCCGTGTGTGGGCAAAGTTTGAGAGGTAGAACTGGAACTTAAAAATTCAATGCCACAACTGTGGTTCAAATCCCAGTTGTGGCATTGAATTTTTAAGTTCCAGTTCTACCTCTCAGATGGTAAGTAGTTCATTATTGATAAAGGTTTTCTTACATGATTCCCTTGCTTTTAGGTTAAACATGATTCTGATACATTTCTTTTGATATATAAGCAATTTGTCCATATGCATTTTTGCAGCAGCACCCCAGATTTCAATCCCATAAAGTATGTGTGGATAGAAACATCCATAGTATATTCAATCCCATAAAGTATGTGTGGATAGAAACATCCATAGTATTGAGACAGAATATTAGACCGCAATAGAAAATCGTTCATATAAATGTTTGTTAAAAGTGTATAAATATTAGAATTGTTTGTGTTTGAACAATAAAAACTATTTGTGCGGATGAATACAAAATGGCGGTGTGTCGTGCCAAAGCGACGCCAAGAAATGATTCAGTAGCGTCTATATGTTCAAGGTGATAAGACGTGTTTTGGTAGCATGCGAACATAGAACTTTCACCAAACCTTTATCCAGCATAAATTCTACTAAATAAGGAAAAATGTGAAGGTTTTTTAAGTGTTTAATATGGTGCTGAGAGTGTAAAATATCGAAGTGTTAATAAATAAATACATTGTGATAAAGAAACATTGATATATGCATTCCATCCGTTACCTCGACCCTGTAGATAGAAAACGAGTCTCATAGCACAGCCAATTCCCCATAATAATCATTTAAAAACTGCACCAGTATATTAGTTTCAATATATTACTGTCACTGTAATTGCTGAAGTATCTAAGTAGATATACTGTTTTACTAATTTTCCCACATATATGTTCAATATGTTCAGCCCATGTTAGCCTATTATCAACAATAAGACCTAAAAATTTGTGTGTTTTTGTTTCAAGAATACTGTTACTATCTACTTTTAGTGTCATATTACTACCATTTTTATTGAATTGCATCATTTTAGTTTTTTGCATGTTGCAGTGTAGATTTATTGATTTAAAGTAATTTAACAACCAGGAAGTGGTATTATTTAATGTAGTATTTAATCCTTCTACCGTTTTACTCCAACATACAGCTGTGGCATCATCTGCGTAAGTTACCACTGAAGTATTTGTGGGATTTTTAATATCATTAATATAAATAATAAACAGTAAAGGCCCCAGCACTGTCCCTTGCGGTACACCATACTTCACAGTTTTCAAATCTGATTTTGCTTTTTGTATGCATCTCCCTTTTTTGCATGATATTTCGGTAAACTGCTTTCTTCCAATCAGATACGAATTAAATCCAAGGGTAATCCTCTTATGGCATAGTTTTCCAATTTACTAATTAAAATATTATGGTTGACGGAATCAAAGGCCTTAGATAAATCAAAAAATAGTGTACTGACCTTCTCATTATTTTCTGGATTCTCAATTATTTCATGTATGGACTGAATAATAGCTGAAATGGTGGATCTCTGTTTTCTAAATCCATGTTCAAAGTTCTGTAATATATTAAATTTACTCAAGTAGTTATCCATTCTTAACAACAAAATCCTTTTGAACAATTTGGCTATTTCAGATGTTAAAGTTATAGGTCTGTAATTATCAATATTTAATTCATCTCCCTTTTTAAATATCGGCCTAATTATTCCTAATTTCAACATTTCTGGAAACTGTCCCTGTTCTATTGAGAAATTAATTAAATGAGTTAATGGTTTTTAAATATACATTTACATCTTTTTAATAAAAAGCTGATGTGTTGCACTCACATGACTTTCTCTACTCTTGTACTAACCATTCTTCCAAACTCTTATTCCTATATCTTCTTCATATTAGTTAAGATAAACATTTGTACAACTTATCTAATTGCTAATTTCCTTGAAGGTACAAGGGGGAATACAGTAGACTTTGTGCGATAGTCAAATGTTTTAAAGCTTTGAGATTCTATTGTCTTTGCACACTTAACATATAAAAAAAAAAATGAACGATGACCCATTTCATGAAAGTTCTAAGTTTTACGAAACTCACACACATAACAAGGAATATCTCCGAAATGGTTCACCGTACAAGAACATTTATTAAGACATAAATTGTGTATTTTAGCAAGATCTACATTTTTTGTATAGTATGATTTGGTCTATCTCTAACGGTTTACCAGTTATGCAAAAGTCATCCAGAGTAAATACGACTACAGGGGCTATAGCCAGAAAATTCGATATACATTTCATTTGTCATAAAAATATCTCAAACATATGACATTTTAATCAAAATCGTTAGAGCCATTTTCACGAAAATCAAAATTTTCGAAAAATTTTTCATGTAAAGGGTAGTTCAGGGTGGGGCTATTTTCTTCAAAATCTTTGTGTCACATCCTTGAAATACAGTAAACTTAAATACCAACTTTGGTTTTTAACCAATTTTTCGTTTTTGAGTAATGCTGTCCACAGACTGACAGACTGACACACAGACACGCAGACACGCACACGGACCTTTTTCTAAAAATACTTTTTTTGGATTCAGGGGGCCTCAAAACATACATTTCCGGTGAAATCTCGACATCGAATTTTTGGGTGGAATACAATACTTCCCCTACTTACCAGTAGAGGAAGTAAAAATGAGCTAATTTCATCCCACCCACTACCCTTTTTATTTGGTAAGTTATTGATTATTTTAATGATTTCATCTTCTGTGACTGGTTTGAGAAAGAAGGAGTAATTCCTTGTAGTGTTTACATTTACAGAATTTCCCCCACTAGCCGGGTGCGTGAGCATATTTATGAAATAGTCATTAAACTTTTGGCTTATACTAACAGGATCATTAACCACATCCCCATTTAAGTATAATTTTATATTTTCATGTAAACCAGTATATCTTCTAGCTTCATTTATTACACCCCAAGCTGTTTTGCTGACATTTTTTGACTTCCGCATCTTCTCTCTATATGCATCAATTTGAACAGCTTTTAAATTCTTGATACTCATAGCTAATGCTGGATTTCTGACAATGAAGTCATTAATCCTCTTGCTCTCCAATATTTTTCACTGATGGATGGGGTGCTAGAAGTGGCCGGGCATATTTGAAGGTGGATCCATTTCCTCTTGCAGATCACATAGAGGACAGAGTGGTGAAGAATATATCCCAATTCTGTTTAAATGTTTTGCCAGACAATCATGTCCTGTAATCAACCTGAAGTTTGCAACTGCTGTTTTCCGAGGATACTCAGGAATCACTGTTTGAATGTTTGGTAGTTTCCATCTTTTATTCTTTGATTTTTCATAGTAATATTTTGCAATAACTTTTTTGAATTCAGAGTTGACTAATCTTTTAGCTGCATAAAATGGTAGATTAACTATAGATTTTTGTACACCGCTGGTACCCTTTTTTTGCAAGAAAATCAGCTTTCTCATTACCACTCAGTCCACAGTGAGTCGGTATCCATTGGTGGAAGACTAGGTGTTTTTGAAGTGCTGTTAGATGGCTAAGCATCTTCCAACATTCTATAATAGTTTGGTTTTTTGGTGACGAACTTGGAAGTAATTGCTATAATTGCTGCCCTGGAATCTGAGAGAATAACTGCTTGCTGAAAATGTGAAATTCTGTACAAAAGATTTTGTAGGGTTATACAAAATATACATATCTTTCTTCAATTTCTTGCTTCAATTTCTCCATCAAAGTTTGTAGTTCCATAACTTAAAGATTTGTAATAGGAAAAGAGGTGACACGTGACTCCAGCACCTGCTCCATCTCAGTTTGATATCAATGATCCATCAGTATAATTATGGAGCCATTCGTGTTCTGGAAATCTAGTATGGATTGTCTCTAATGCCAGTAATTTTAGATCACTAGTTGGAGTATCACTTTTCTTAACTCCTTCTGTCAGGTGTAAATAGTATGTGATGTCTAATGTTTGTGTCAGATTGACTTCGTATATCAAGTTTTCCTTTGAATTAGGAAGATGTACATTCTTCTTGATGTCTGGAATTTTGGAAAGAAAGCTCTCCTGAGTGTTTAGTGTATGGTTAATGTGAAGTAGATAGAAAAATAAGCTTTTGTAATGACAAGATACAACAGTAAGTGATAGTGGTTAGAGAAAGTAATGTGAATCTAATGCATCTGAAAATTTTGTTGTTGTAATTTTTAACCTCTTGAGCGATGGCCATTTAAACGTCCGCAAGCCGAGAACTGCTAGCATTTAAATTGTTAAATGCGCTTTGTATATACACAGCTGTATTTTGTGTAAATATTAAGTTATTTTAATGAAACAAAAACTGGTATAAAACTCGTTATTTGCAGTATAAATGTACGTCATCAGCAAAGTTGAGTTGTATTTACAAAACGTTGAAATGGCACAATTTTGTTTCACTGTGGTGAAAAGTCAACTTTGCTCTGTCGAACGCATCTAACGTTCTCTGAAAGAAACAGTAGTCGACCCATTGTATGTGTGGCTTATACGTCAGCATACTGTGTGATAAAGCGCTACTGCATGCGTGGTCTCTTAGTCATCAGAATAGATCAACATTACAACTTTTGCTTACGCGAGTTTCGTAACTGAGTAGAGTCCATGTCTTTCTTTGTTGAAATACATACGTATTCTTTCCTGCTTGTAGCTGAAGGGAGAAGTGGTATAAAAAGGTATTTTTGCACCAATTGGATATAACCATATACAATTGTTTGGGGATTTGGACAGCTCTCTAAACCCACACAGGACAATGACCAACCTTGACTACCGACTATCAATAACTCACAGCCTCATTGAACAATACCACGTTGGGGGTTGAAAATCCAAAACCCCTGCACCCCTCAGACTTCAAGGAAAACATTATCCTAAAAGGATACCACCAACAGCAAAGACGTCCTGCCCATTTCGAAAGTGTTTCGTGTGCCGCAAGAAGGGAATTCACGAATGTGGAGATGTACGTACCCTTGTGTGTTTATCCCTGTTTTGAGGTAAATCACTGCAGAACGAACATATTAAGGTAAGCCAATAAAGTATATGGACCTTACTAAAATGTTTCATAAAGGGAAAATTATAATAAGTTGAGTTGGATAAGGGATAAGTAAGGGTTAAATGCTTAAACGCACAGGACGCCCATATCTCTCAGCCGCCATTTTAAATGGACGTGATTTCACGTCGATATCCCTCAAGAGGTTAGGTAATTGAAGCATCTCATTTCCAAACCAAAATGTTGGTGTAAAATGATGGTAAAGATATGTGCAAATGTGTGGTATGTGAGTTGTTATTGTTGCTGAGAGTGAGTTCTTGATGGTGCTGTTTTTATAATTGATATGTGCTTCGGATTGAGCAATGTGACTATTATTTCTCTCAGGGCGTGGTACTAGATGGAATGAATAAACACTCGATGTAACTTCACTATAATATATTACTTTATTAACACTTTTTTCTTCGTTACAATTGAATAATCTTTCGTCGCACCTATTTATATTTCATTGATAGTCTTTCCACTTTTCTAAAGTCTTTTCTACTCACATCCACGCACGTTATAGAAACACGTCTTCACATCTCAAACATACAGATGCTATTAACAATTCCAGTGCCACTTTACATGATGCTATCTTTGTTGTATACATCCGCGTATGCGTTCATCAAATAGTTCCCGTATTGT
The DNA here is from genome assembly GCA_030765045.1 of Tenodera sinensis. NCBI lineage: Eukaryota > Metazoa > Arthropoda > Insecta > Mantodea > Mantidae > Tenodera > Tenodera sinensis. The sequence goes on from CM060964.1 coordinate 396,311,770, forward strand.
TAGGGAAGTGATGTTTAGCTATTCTCATTTTGCTTTTAATATTAAACACATACAATTCTTTTATTTATATATATATATATATATATATATTAAATTTAAATGTGAAACATTTAATGAGGTGAGACATTAATGACATAAATGTGAGACATTTATGACGTTTTTAAACAAACTTAATTTGTTGTAACAATGAACAATAGCAACAGGTTTTTGTTACTCAACTAATTTGTATCAACACCAAAAATAAATTACATTTGCAATAAATATTTACATAAATGATTTCCTTTTGTGGTCTTACAATATTCTGTCTCAGTGATGTGGCAGGAAGAAGTGATGTAATTGCAGTTTCATGTGTATAGTGATACTAACAAAAGTGCCCAGTGTGTTCCAAGGATTTGACAGTTTCAGTAAAATATCTATCTTCCAAAATCGGTAAGCAATTATATTGTTGCATTGGTATAGAAGAGCCATGTAACACAAATAGAGGTGGCATTGAAAAGCAGTGTGCGACGGAAAATTCAGGAACTTAGTGTTATTGCTAGTTCTGTTATTCTGTTCATGCAGTTTATGTTGGTTTTTTGAAAAGAATTGTGGAAGCATTTGGAGTTGATGTAAAAAGAGACATTTGAGAATTGTGTCTTGGTATTTGAGGCAAGAGTTTACCCAAAGTAAGTAAAATAAAGAATAAGGTAGCTGGATTGTGAGATTTTGTTACAGTGGTGTCAGGAGCAAGATATGGAAACCATGATGGAGGACATGATGGAAAAATTGTTAGCCAAGATGGCCATGTTAGGAAATAAAATTAAGGGCTTTCAAGATGAAGTGAAAACATAAATGAAGGCAGAAATCAAGTCCAGAGTGGACAAGACAAGAAGTGAGATAAGGACAGTGAATTCCACAATAGAGAAGATTTAGGGAAAAATGGAAACTGTGAAGGAAGAATGAGAACTGAAATGACAAGATGAGTTTTCTGTGAAGATTGAAGAGCAACTGGCTGGTGGAAAGATGGACTTTTACCAATGTGTTAATGCCCTGGAAGAGAGTCCGTGGCAGCACAAAGAAACAGAACGCCCGGGTGGAACAAATGCTCAATGAAAATTGTAAGAACATAAAGGTTGGGACGTCTGGATGCAACACTATCTGCGTGCATCAAGCCACCCAAGTACGATACGTCCGTCACCATCGCTGCCCACACATGGTCGTCTATAGAACAGCTGATAGCTAGCCGCCAGGCATGGGTGGTACAAGCACTGCAACGTATCACAGCCAACTCAAGTCAAGGCTACAAGAGTGTGCCTGGATATTGAACAACTAGTGAACCTTACAGCTAGATATGTGTTACAAGAAGCTACATACTCCTTTGTCAACAGGGTGCATGACACCGAGATATGTCAGCATCTGATGCTCTGCAAAAATATTAGACCATGCATCATGAGATGATGGCTGTGCTGAGGATGAAAGCAGCCAAAGTATCAACTGCACCCGACTGGAAGATCTGAAGTGTTTGGTACTTGTGGGATTGTGGAGCAGCCCAAGGATAGTGACGATCTCTTAGAGGTGTGTGACTGGTGAGGAACTGTCCACACCTGGCCAACCAGTGAGTACCAGTGTGATATGGGGCACATCAGACTTGTCATTGCTGACCCTTCGAATGATGCTGCACATGTTGTGCAGGAGAATGGACATCATGAGTATGCAAGAAGTGGTAACAGATACTGGTGAACATGGATGCATCCTGACGTGGCAGAGGGTAACCGACCTTTTTTATTTCCCTTAACTTAAATGTGGCTCTCGGAAGACTAATGTTACCCATTGGGAATTCCAGAAGGCTCTGAATGTGTTGAGTTCTGGGACAAGGTATCAACTCGAAAGGATACTAAGATGGTGACATTGCAGAATAGACAAATAAAAGCATTGTGTTGTGTTTATGGCCTCATTGTGGAACCTTTCTTATCATATCTCATACGAGGGCATCCATTAAGGTTTTCTGGGACACTGAACAGAAATAAACCATAATTGAATTGAAAGATTTATTAGAACATGTGCAGGAAGTGTTGAACTATATTTAACTGGACTTCAGATATTTGTCATACTGTGGAAGCAAGTTTTGTATCCCTGCCTGGGATTGGAAGCACCTTGCAACAGCCATCTCCACTTGTATCAGTCTGAGAACATTGACTCGAACCAGACAGGGATTTCTTGAGGTTCCAGAAAAGATAGAAATTACTGCGAGAGAACTCCAGACTGTAGGGTGAATAATCAAACATTTGTTTGTGAAGAAGTCTGTGCCCAAGACAATACCATGCCACTAGTCTGTATCCAAGACAATGCCATGCCACTTGTCTGTGTCCAAGATAATACCATGCCACTAGTCTGTATCCAAGACAATGCCATGCCACTTGTCTGTGTCCAAGACAATACCATGCCACTTGTCTGTGTCCAAGACAATGCCATGCCGCTTGTCTGTGTCCAAGACAATGCCATGCCGCTTGTCTGTGTCCAAGACAATGCCATGCCGCTTGTCTGTGTCCAAGACAATGCTATGCCACTTGTCTGTGTCCAAGACAATACCATGCCACTTGTCTGTGTCCAAGACAATGCCATGCCACTTGTCTGTGTCCAAGACAATACCATGCCACTTGTCTGTGTCCAAGACAATGCCATGCCACTTGTCTGTGTCCAAGACAATACCATGCCACTTGTCTGTGTCCAAGACAATACCATGCCGCTTGTCTGTGTCCAAGACAATGCCATGCCACTTGTCGGTGTCCATGACAATGCCATGCCACTTGTCTGTGTCCAAGACAATGCCATGCCACTTGTCTGTGTCCCAGACAATGCCATGCCACTTGTCTGTATCCAAGACAATGCGATGCCACTTGACTGTATCCAAGACAATGCCATGCCACTTGTCGGTGCCCAAGACAATACCATGCCACTTGTCTCTGTCCAAGGCACTGCCATGCTGCTTGTCTGTGTCCAAGACAATGCCATGTCGCTTGTCTGTGTCCAAGACAACACCATGCCGCTTGTCTGTGTCCAAGACAACACCATGCCACCTGTCTGTGTCCAAAACAACACCATGCCACTTGTCTGTGTCCAAGACAATGCCATGCCACTTGTCTGTGTCCAAGACAATGCCATGCCACTTGTCTGTGTCCAAGACAATGCCATGCCGCTTGTCTGTGTCCAAGACAACACCATGCCACTTGTCTGTGTCCAAGACAATGCCATGCTGCTTATCTGTGTCCAAGACAATGCCATACCGCTTGTCTGTGTCCAAGACAACACCATGCCACTTCTCTGTGTCCAAGACAATGCCATGCTGCTTATCTGTGTCCAAGACAATGCCATACCACTTGTCTGTGTCCAAGACAATGCCATGCTGCTTGTCTGTGTCCAAGACAATGCCATGCCACTTGTCTGTGTCCAAGACAATGCCATGCCGCTTGTCTGTGTCCAAGACAATGCCATGCCGCGTGTCTGTGAAGCAGTCTGTGTCCAGGACAACACCATGCCACTTGTCTGTGTCCAAGACAACACCATGCCACTTGTCTGTGTCCAAGACAACACCATGCCGCTTGTCTGTGTCCAAGACAATGCCATGCCACTGTTCTCTGTCCAAGACAATGCCATGCCGCTTGTCTGCGTCCAAGACAACACCATGCCACTTGTCTGTGTCCAAGACAACACCATGCCACTTGTCTGTGTCCAAGACAATACCATACCGCTTGTCTGTGTCCAAGACAATGCCATGCCGCGTGTCTGTGAAGCAGTCTGTGTCCAGGACAATGCCATGCCACTTGCCTGTGTCCAAGACAACACCATGCCACTTGTCTGTGTCCAAGACAACGCCATGCCACTTGTCTGTGTCCAAGACAATGCCATGCCACTTGTCTGTGTCCAAGACAATGCCATTCCGCTTGTCTGTGTCCAAGACAACACCATGCCACTTGTCTGTGTCCAAGACAATGCCATGCTGCTTATCTGTGTCCTAGACAATGCCATACCGCTTGTCTGTGTCCAAGACAACACCATGCCACTTCTGTGTCCAAGACAATGCCATGCTGCTTATCTGTGTCCAAGACAATGCCATACCGCTTGTCTGTGTCCAAGACAATGCCATGCCGCGTGTCTGTGTCCAAGACAACACCATGCCACTTGTCTGTGAAGCAGTCTGTGTCCAAGATAATGTCATGCCGCTTGTTTGTGTCCAAGACAATGCCATGCCACTTGTCTGTGTCCAATACAATGCCTTGCCGCTTGTCTGTGTCCATGACAGTGCCATGCCGCTTGTCTGTGTCCAAGACAATGTAATGCCGCTTGTCTGTGAAGCAGTCTGTGTCCAAGACAATGCCATACCGCTTGTCTGTGTCCAAGACAATGCCATGCCGCTTGTCTGTGAAGTAGTCTGTGTCCAACACAATGCCATGCCACTTGTCTGTGTCCAACACAATGCCATGCCGCTTGTCGGTGTCCAAGACAATGCCATACCGCTTGTCTGTGTCCAAGACAATGCCATGCCGCGTGTCTGTGTCCAAGACAACACCATGCCACTTGTCTGTGAAGCAGTCTGTGTCCAAGATAATGTCATGCCGCTTGTTTGTGTCCAAGACAATGCCATGCCGCTTGTCTGTGTCCAAGACAATGCCATGCCGCTTATCTGTGTCCAAGACAACACCATGCCAGTTGTCTGTGCCCAAGACAATGTCATGCTGCTTATCTGTGTCCAAGACAATGCCATATCGCTTGTCTGTGTCCAAGACAATGCCATGCCACTTGTCTGTGAAGTAGTCTGTGTCCAGGACAAAGCCATGCCGCTTGTCTGTGTCCATCACAATGCCATGCCGCTTGTCTGTGTCCAAGACAATGCCATGCTGCTTACCTGTGTCCAAGACAATGTCGTGCTGCTTATCTGTGTCCAAGACAATGCCATACCACTTATCTGTGTCCAAGACAATGTCATGCTGCTTATCTGTGTACAAGACAATGCCAAACCACTTGTCTGTTTCCAAGACAATGCCATGCCGCTTGTCTGTGTCCAGGACAATGCCTTGCCACTTGTCTGTGTCCATGACAATGCCATGCCGCTAGTCTGTGTCCTTGACAATGCCATGCCGCTTGTCTGTGTCGAAGACAACACCATACCGCTTGTCTGTGTCCAAGACAATGCCATGTCGCTTGTCTGTGAAGTAGTCTGTGTCCACGACAATGCCATGCCACTTGTCTGTGTCCAACACAATGCCATGCCGCTTGTCTGTGAAGTAGTCTGTGTCCAAGACAATGCCATGCCGCTTGTCTGGGAAGTAGTCTGTGTCCAAGACAATGCCATGCCGCTTGTCAGTGTCCAAGACAATGCCATGCCGCTTGTCTGTGTCCAAGACAATGCCATGCCGCTTGTCTGGGAAGTAGTCTGTGTCCAAGACAGTGCCATGCCGCTTGTCTGTGTCCAAGACAATACCATGCCACTTGTCTGTGTCCAAGACAATGCCGTACCGCTTCTCTGTGTCCAGGACAATGCCTTGCCACTTGTCTGTGTCCATGACAACACCATGCCACTAGTCTGTGTCCATGACAGTGCCATGCCGCTTGTCTGTGTCCAAGGCAATGCCATGCCACTTGTCTGTGTCCAGGACAATGCCATGCCACTTGTCTGTGTCCAAGACAATGCCATACCGCTTGTCTGTGTCCAGGACAATGCCTTGCCACTTGTCTGTGTCCATGACAACACCATGCCACTAGTCTGTGTCCATGACAGTGCCATGCCGCTTGTCTGTGTCAAAGACAACACCATGCCACTTGTCTGTGTCCAAGACAATGCCATGCTGCTTATCTGTGTCCAAGACAACACCATGCCACTTGTGCGTGTCCAAGACAATGCCATACCGCTTGACTGTGTCCAAGACAATGCCATGCCACTTGTTTGTGTCCAAGACAATACCATACCGCTTGTCTGTGTCCAAGACAATGCCATGCCGCTTGTCTGTGAAGTAGTCTGTGTCCAAGACAATGCCATGCCGCTTGTCTGTGTCCAAGACAATACCATGCCGCTTGTCTGTGTCCAAGACAATGCTATACCGCTTGTCTGTGTCCAAGACAATGCCATACCGCTTCTCTGTGTCCAGGACAATGGTATGCCGCTTGTCTGTGTCCAAGGCAATGCCATGCCACTTGTCTGTGTCCAGGACAATGCCATGCCACTTGTCTGTGTCCAAGACAATGCCATACCGCTTGTCTGTGTCCAGGACAATGCCTTGCCACTTGTCTGTGTCCATGACAACAGCATGCCACTAGTCTGTGTCCATGACAATGCCATGCCGCTTGTCTGTGTCGAAGACAACACCATGCCACTTGTCTGTGTCCAAGACAATGCCATGCTGCTTATCTGTGTCCAAGACAACACCATGCCACTTGTGTGTGTCCAAGACAATGCCATACCGCTTGACTGTGTCCAAGACAATGCCATGCCGCTTGTTTGTGTCCAAGACAATACCATACCACTTGACTGTGTCCAACACAATGCCATGGCGCTTGTCTGTGTCCAAGACAATGCCATGTGTCCAAGACAATGACATGCCGCTTGTCTGTGTCCAAGACCATACCATGCCACTTGTCTGTGTCCAAGACAATACCATGCCACTTGTCTGTGTCCAAGACAACACCATGCCACTTGTCTGTGCCCAAGACAATGTCATGCTGCTTATCTGTGTCCAAGACAATGCCATACCACTTATCTGTGTCCAAGACAATGTCATGCTGCTTATCTGTGTACAAGACAATGCCAAACCACTTGTTTGTGTCCAAGACAATGCCATACCGCTTGTTTGTGTCTAGGACAATGCCATGCCGTCTGTCTGTGTCCAGGACAATGCCATGCCACCTGTCTGTGTCCAAGACAATGCCATGCCACTTGTCTGTGAAGTAGTCTCTGTCCAAGACAATGCCATGCCGCCTCCTGTGTCCAAGACAATGCCATGCCACTTGTCTGTGTCCAAGACAATGTCATGCCACTTGTCTGTGTCCAAGACAATGCCATGCCACTTGTCTGTGTCCAAGACAATGCCATGCCACTTGTCTGTGTCTATGACAGTGCCATGCCAGTTGTCTGTGTCCAAGACAATGCCATGGTGCTTATCTGTGTCCAACACAATGCCATACCACTTGTCTGTGTCCAAGACAATGCCATGCTGCGTGTCTGTTAAGCAGTCTGTGTCCACGACAACACCATACCACATGTCTGTCCAGGACAACACCATGCCGCTTGTCTGTGTCCAAGACAACACCATGCCACTTGTCTGTGTCCAAGACAATGCTATGCCACTTGTCTCTGTCTAAGACAATGCCATGCAGCTTGTCTGCGTCCAAGACAACACCATGCCACTTGTCTGTGTCCAAGACAACACCATTCCACTTGTCTGTGTCCAAGACAACACCATACCGCTTGTCTGTGTCCAAGACAATGCCATGCCGCGTGTCTGTGTCCAAGACAACACCAAGCCACTTGTCTGTGAAGCAGTCTGTGTCCAAGATAATGTCATGCCGCTTGTTTGTGTCCAAGACAATGCCATGCCACTTGTCTGTGTCCAATACAATGCCTTGCCGCTTGTCTGTGTCCATGACAGTGCCATGCCGCTTGTCAGTGTCCAAGACAATGTAATGCCGCTTGTCTGTGAAGCAGTCTGTGTCCAAGACAATGCCATGCCGCTTGTCTGTGAAGTAGTCTGTGTCCAGGACAATGCCATGCCACTTGTCTGTGTCCAAGACAATGCCATACCGCTTGTCTGTGTCCAAGACAATGCCATACCGCTTGTCTGTGTCCAAGACAATGCCATGCCGCTTGTCTGTGAAGTAATCTGTGTCCAAGACAATGCCATGCCGCTTGTCTGTGTCCAAGACAATACCATGCCGCTTGTCTGTGTCCAAGACAATGCTATACCGCTTGTCTGTGTCCAAGACAATGCCATACCGCTTGTCTGTGTCCACGACAATGGTATGCCGCTTGTCTTTGTCCAAGACAATGCCATGCCCCTTGTCTGTGTCCAAGACAATGCCATGCCACTTGTCTGTGTCCAGGACAATGCCATGCCACTTGTCTGTGTCCAAGACAATGCCATGAAGCTTATCTGTTAAGCAGTCTGTGTCCACGACAACACCATACCACATGTCTGTCCAGGACAACACCATGCCGCTTGTCTGTGTCCATGACAACACCATGCTGCTTGTCTGTGTCCAAGACAACACCATGCCACTTGTCTGTGTCCAAGACAATGCCATGCCTCTTGTCTCTGTCCAAGACAATGCCATGCCGCTTGTCTGCGTCCAAGACAACACCATGCCACTTGTCTGTGTCCAAGACAACACCATGCCACTTGTCTGTGTCCAAGACAATACCATACCGCTTGTCTGTGTCCATGACAATGCAATGCCGCTTGTCTGTGTCCAAGACAATGTAATGCCGCTTGTCTGTGAAGCAGTCTGTGTCCAAGACAATGCCATACCGCTTGTCTGTGTCCAAGACAATGCCATGCCGCTTGTCTGTGAAGTAGTCTGTGTCCAGGACAATGCCATGTCACTTGTCTGTGTCCAACACAATGCCATGCCGCTTGTCTGTGAAGTAGTCTGTGTCCAAGACAATACCATGCCGCTTGTCAGGGAAGTAGTCTGTGTCCAAGACAATGCCATGCCGCTTGTCGGTGTCCAAGACAATGCCATGCCGCTTGTCTGTGTCCAAAACAATGCCATGCCGCTTTTCTGTGTCCAAGACAATGCCATGCCGCTTGTCTGTGAAGTAGTCTGTGTCCAAGGCAATGCCATGCCGCTTGTCTGTGTCCAAGACAATACCATGCCACCTGTCTGTGTCCAAGACAATGCCATACCGCTTGTCTGTGTCCAAGACAATGCCATACCGCTTGTCTGTGTCCAGGACAATGGTATCCCGCTTGTCTTTGTCCAAGACAATGCCATGCCGCTGGTCTGTGTCCAAGACAATGCCATGCCACTTGTCTGTGTCCAAGACAATGCCATGCCACTTGTCTGTGTCCAAGACAATGCCATGCCGCTTGTCTGTGTCCAAGACAATGCCATACCGCTTTTCTGTGTCCAAGACAACACCATGCCACTTGTCTGTGCCCAAGACAATGTCATGCTGCTTATCTGTGTCCAAGACAATGCCATACCACTTGTCTGTGTCCAAGACAATGACATGCTGCTTATCTGTGTCCAAGACAATGCCATACCACTTGTCTGTGTCCAAGACAATGCCATGCCGCTTGTCTGTGTCCAGGACAATGCCATGCCACCTGTCTGTGTCCAAGACAATGCCATGCCACTTGTCTGTGAAGTAGTCTGTGTCCAAGACAATGGCATGCCACTTGTCTGTGTCCATGACAGTGCCATGCCACTTGTCTGTGTCCAAGACAATGCCATACCGCTTTTCTGTGTCCAACACAATGCCGTACCGCTTGTCTGTGTCCAAGACAATGCCACGCCGCGTGTCTGTGAAGCAGGCTGTGTCCAGGACAACACCATACCACTTGTCTGTGTTCAAGACAATGCCATACCACTTGTCTGTGTCCATGACAATGCCATGCCGCGTGCCTGTGAAGCTGTCTGTGTCCAAGACAACACCATGCCACTTGTCTGTGTCCAAGACAATGCCATGCCGCTTGTCTGCGTCCAAGAAAACACCTTGCCACTTGTCTGTGTCCAAGACAACACCATGCCACTTGTCTGTGTCCAAGACAATACCATACCGCATGTCTGTGTCCAAGACAATGCCATGCCGCTTGTCTGTGAAGCAGTCTGTGTCCAGGACAATGCCATGCCACTTGACTGTGTCCAAGACAACACCATGCCACTTGTCTGTGTCCAAGACAACACCATGCCACTTGTCTGTGTCCAAGACAACACCATGCCACTTGTCTGTGTCCAAGACAATGCCATGCCGCTTGTCTGCGTCCAAGAAAACACCTTGCCACTTGTCTGTGTCCAAGACAACACCATGTCACTTGTCTGTGTCCAAGACAATACCATACCGCTTGTCTGTGTCCAAGACAATGCCATGCCGCTTGTCTGTGAAGTAGTCTGTGTCCACGACAATGCCATGCCACTTGTCTGTGTCCAACACAATGCCATGCCGCTTGTCTGTGAAGTAGTCTGTGTCCAAGACAATGCCATGCCGCTTGTCTGGGAAGTAGTCTGTGTCCAAGACAATGCCATGCCGCTTGTCGGTGTCCAAGACAATGCCATGCCGCTTGTCTGTGTCCAAGACAATGCCATGCCGCTTGTCTGTGTCCAAGACAATGCCATGCCGCTTGCCTGGGAAGTAGTCTGTGTCCAAGACAATGCCATGCCGCTTGTCGGTGTGCAAGACAATGCCATGCCGCTTGTCTGTGTCCAAGACAATGCCATGCCGCTTGTCTGTGTCCAAGACAATGCCATGCCGCTTGTCTGTGTCCAAGACAATGCCATGCCGCTTGTCTGTGAAGTAGTCTGTGTCCAAGACAGTGCCATGCCGCTTGTCTGTGTCCAAGACAATACCATGCCACTTGTCTGTGTCCAAGACAATGCCATACCGCTTCTCTGTGTCCAGGACAATGGTATGCCGCTTGTCTGTGTCCAAGGCAATGCCATGCCACTTGTCTGTGTCCAGGACAATGCCATGCCACTTGTCTGTGTCCAAGACAATGCCATACCGCTTGTCTGTGTCCAGGACAATGCCTTGCCACTTGTCTGTGTCCATGACAACACCATGCCACTAGTCTGTGTCCATGACAATGCCATGCCGCTTGTCTGTGTCGAAGACAACACCATGCCACTTGTCTGTGTCCAAGACAATGCCATGCTGCTTATCTGTGTCCAAGACAACACCATGCCACTTGTGTGTGTCCAAGACAATGCCATACCGCTTGACTGTGTCCAAGACAATGCCATGCCGCTTGTTTGTGTCCAAGACAATACCATACCACTTGACTGTGTCCAACACAATGCCATGGCGCTTGTCTGTGTCCAAGACAATGCCATGTGTCCAAGACAATGACATGCCGCTTGTCTGTGTCCAAGACCATACCATGCCACTTGTCTGTGTCCAAGACAACACCATGCCACTTGTCTGTGTCCAAGACAACACCATGCCACTTGTCTGTGCCCAAGACAATGTCATGCTGCTTATCTGTGTCCAAGACAATGCCATACCACTTATCTGTGTCCAAGACAATGTCATGCTGCTTATCTGTGTACAAGACAATGCCAAACCACTTGTTTGTGTCCAAGACAATGCCATACCGCTTGTTTGTGTCTAGGACAATGCCATGCCGTCTGTCTGTGTCCAGGACAATGCCATGCCACCTGTCTGTGTCCAAGACAATGCCATGCCACTTGTCTGTGAAGTAGTCTCTGTCCAAGACAATGCCATGCCGCCTCCTGTGTCCAAGACAATGCCATGCCACTTGTCTGTGTCCAAGACAATGTCATGCCACTTGTCTGTGTCCAAGACAATGCCATGCCACTTGTCTGTGTCCAAGACAATGCCATGCCACTTGTCTGTGTCTATGACAGTGCCATGCCAGTTGTCTGTGTCCAAGACAATGCCATGGTGCTTATCTGTGTCCAACACAATGCCATACCACTTGTCTGTGTCCAAGACAATGCCATGCTGCGTGTCTGTTAAGCAGTCTGTGTCCACGACAACACCATACCACATGTCTGTCCAGGACAACACCATGCCGCTTGTCTGTGTCCAAGACAACACCATGCCACTTGTCTGTGTCCAAGACAATGCTATGCCACTTGTCTCTGTCTAAGACAATGCCATGCCGCTTGTCTGCGTCCAAGACAACACCATGCCACTTGTCTGTGTCCAAGACAACACCATTCCACTTGTCTGTGTCCAAGACAATACCATACCGCTTGTCTGTGTCCAAGACAATGCCATGCCGCGTGTCTGTGTCCAAGACAACACCAAGCCACTTGTCTGTGAAGCAGTCTGTGTCCAAGATAATGTCATGCCGCTTGTTTGTGTCCAAGACAATGCCATGCCACTTGTCTGTGTCCAATACAATGCCTTGCCGCTTGTCTGTGTCCATGACAGTGCCATGCCGCTTGTCTGTGTCCAAGACAATGTAATGCCGCTTGTCTGTGAAGCAGTCTGTGTCCAAGACAATGCCATGCCGCTTGTCTGTGAAGTAGTCTGTGTCCAGGACAATGCCATGCCACTCGTCTGTGTCCAATACAATGCCATGCCGCTTGTCGGTGTCCAAGACAATGCCATGCCGCTTGTCTGTGTCCAAGACAATGCCATACCGCCTGTCTGTGTCCAAGACAATGCCATACCGCTTGTCTGTGTCCAAGACAATGCCATGCCGCTTGTCTGTGAAGTAGTCTGTGTCCAAGACAATGCCATGCCGCTTGTCTGTGTCCAAGACAATACCATGCCGCTTGTCTGTGTCCAAGACAATGCTATACCGCTTGTCTGTGTCCAAGACAATGCCATACCGCTTGTCTGTGTCCACGACAATGGTATGCCGCTTGTCTTTGTCCAAGACAATGCCATGCCCCTTGTCTGTGTCCAAGACAATGCCATGCCACTTGTCTGTGTCCAGGACAATGCCATGCCACTTGTCTGTGTCCAAGACAATGCCATGGTGCTTATCTGTTAAGCAGTCTGTGTCCACGACAACACCATACCACATGTCTGTCCAGGACAACACCATGCCGCTTGTCTGTGTCCATGACAACACCATGCTGCTTGTCTGTGTCCAAGACAACACCATGCCACTTGTCTGTGTCCAAGACAATGCCATGCCTCTTGTCTCTGTCCAAGACAATGCCATGCCGCTTGTCTGCGTCCAAGACAACACCATGCCACTTGTCTGTGTCCAAGACAACACCATGCCACTTGTCTGTGTCCAAGACAATACCATACCGCTTGTCTGTGTCCATGACAATGCAATGCCGCTTGTCTGTGTCCAAGACAATGTAATGCCGCTTGTCTGTGAAGCAGTCTGTGTCCAAGACAATGCCATGCCGCTTGTCTGTGAAGTAGTCTGTGTCCAGGACAATGCCATGTCACTTGTCTGTGTCCAACACAATGCCATGCCGCTTGTCTGTGAAGTAGTCTGTGTCCAAGACAATACCATGCCGCTTGTCAGGGAAGTAGTCTGTGTCCAAGACAATGCCATGCCGCTTGTCGGTGTCCAAGACAATGCCATGCCGCTTGTCTGTGTCCAAAACAATGCCATGCCGCTTTTCTGTGTCCAAGACAATGCCATGCCGCTTGTCTGTGAAGTAGTCTGTGTCCAAGGCAATGCCATGCCGCTTGTCTGTGTCCAAGACAATACCATGCTACCTGTCTGTGTCCAAGACAATGCCATACCGCTTGTCTGTGTCCAAGACAATGCCATACCGCTTGTCTGTGTCCAGGACAATGGTATCCCGCTTGTCTTTGTCCAAGACAATGCCATGCCGCTGGTCTGTGTCCAAGACAATGCCATGCCACTTGTCTGTGTCCAAGACAATGCCATGCCACTTGTCTGTGAAGCAGTCTGTGTCCAAGATAATGTCATGCCGCTTGTCTGTGTCCAAGACAATGCCATGCCACTTGTCTGTGTCCAATACAATGCCATGCCGCTTGTCTGTGTCCAAGACAATGTAATGCCGCTTGTCTGTGAAGCAGTCTGTGTCCAAGACAATGCCATACCGCTTGTCTGTGTCCAAGACAATGCCATGCCGCGTGTTTGTGAAATAGTCTCTGTCCAGGACAATGCCATGCCACTTGTCTGTGTCCAAGCAAATGCCATGCCGCTTGTCTGTGTCCAAGACAATGCCATGCTGCTTCTCTGTGAAGCAGTCTGTGTCCAAGACAATGCCATGCCGCTTGTCTGTGAAGTACTTTGTGTCCCGGACAATGCCATGCCACTTGTCTGTGTCCAACACAATGCCATGCCGCTTGTCTTTGTCCAAGAAAATGCCATGCCACTTGTCTGTGTCCAGGACAATGCCATGCCGCTTGTCTGTGTCCAGGACAATTCCATGCTGCCTGTCTGTGTCCAGACAATGTTATGCCACTTGTCTGTGAAGCACTCTGTGTCCAAGATGTCATGCCGCTTGTCTGTGTCCAAGGCAATGCCATGCCACTTGTCTGTGTCCAATACAATGCCATGTCGCTTGTCTGTGTCCATGACAATGCCATGCCGCTTGTCTGTGTCCAACACAATGTAATGCCGCTTGTCTGTGAAGCAGTCTGTGTCCAAGATAATGCCATGCCACTTGTCTGTGTCAAAGACAATGCTATGCCGCTTGTCTGTGTCCAAGACAATGCCATGCCGCTTGTCTGTTTCCAGTCCAATGCCATGCCGCTTGTCTGTGTCCAAGACAATGTCATGCCACTTGTCTGTGTCGAAGACAATGCCATGCCGCTTGTCTGTGTCCAAGACAATGCCATGCCGCCAGTCTGTGTTGAGGACAATGCCATGCCACTTGTCTGTGTCCAAGACAATGCCATGCCACTTGTCTGTGTCGAAGACAATGCCATGCCGCTTGTCTGTGTCGAAGACAATGCCATGCCGCTTGTCTGTGTCCAAGACAATGCCATGCCGCTTGTCTGTGTCCAGGACAATGCCATGCCGCTTGTCTGTGTCCAAGACAATGCCATGCCGCCTGTCTGGGTCCAGGACAATGCCATGCCGCTTGTCTGTGTCCAAGACAATGCCATGCCGCTTGTCTGTGTCCAAGACAATGCCATGCCGCCTGTCTGTGTTGAGGACAATGCCATGCCGCTTGTCTGTATCCAAGACAATGCCATTCCAGTTGTCTGTGTCCAAGACAATGCCATGCCGCTTGTCTGTGCCCAGGACAATGCCATGCTGTCTGTCTGTGTTTAAGTCAACGCCATGCTGCTTGTTTTGTTTGGCTCACATGCTGAGTGTTCACTGGCTTACCTCTGGTCAGGAGTTCAACTGCCCATCTGTCACAACATAAAATGTAGCAGTTTCCACACTGACACAGTCTTGTGATGCTAATATGTTGAATATTGTGTGCAACATACATTACTGCTCCAGAATTGTGAAGGCTTCCCCCATGTGCTTTGCTTGCATAGACATGGCTGTATGTTGGACCACTGCTACAAAGCTTGTGTAAGACCTCAGAAAGTGTGGCTAGTGCATGTGGCAGGTTCTGTCATGTATATGAGTGGGAAGATTAGATTAGATTAGATTAGATTAGATTAGATTGCATTCTGTAGGTTCAATGATGGCCAGGCGGACCTTGAACATAGAACATGTCAAAAGTATTTACAATTAAATACATAAAAACATGCAAAACATGTACAGGTTTCAAGTTTTGCTGTTAAAGTATGAGATGATGATAATACTTCTAGTGCATTGACACTTACATAGTTGTTATACATGTACAAAATCATGTTACTTGGCTTTTACAGACTTGTGTCATTGCTTCAATGTTTACATTTTTGCTTGTATGAAAGAGCAGTCCAAAAATATAGCTTAGTAATACATTCTAACATGTTACACATGTACATTTAGCTTATTAGTAAAAAATGTGTCTCATACATTAGTTTACAAGTACCTGGGCAACCAAGCTTTGCTCGGATTTTTTTGTTACATTTTGTTTTTTGGAGAATGCACTTATTTAGATTTAATACATTGCATTTATATTTCAATCATATAAAATTGTATGAATTGTATGTTGAAGGGCTAGCAGTGAAGGATGTATGTGTTAGCAAAAGAAAATCAAATAGAGATAACCATGTAAAAGTAATATATTGTATAGTAAAATGGACAGCATAAAACACTTCTCCATGAAAAACTACAGAATTTTGCAATGATCGCTCAAGCGCTTTTCCAGATTAACAGTTATATAAATACACATACATCCATCTATAGATGATATGAATTGTTTGAAGAAGAGTGAGTAGAGAAAGAGATGTGAATGTTTTACCTAAAAGTGAATAGAGAAAACAGTGTGCATGTAATGTGTAGCATTTCTGTTTCAAACATACAGAAAATTGTATGCATTATTTGTACAAGAAGGAATAAAGAAAATGGATCTTTTATCTGAAATGGCTTTTTTTTTCAGGAAAGACATCTATATAGAGAAACTTAAAAAGCAAAATCTTATTGGAATACAAGAATTGATCCCAACCGTTTGAGCCATTTCTGAGATACACTATATATATATATATATATATATATATAGAAGACTTGCTCTGTAGAAGAGGGAATAAAAAATGTTTTTTTTGTGCAAAGTCACATTTTTTTCAGGAAAGACACCTACATAGATAAACTGAAAAAGCAAAACCTTATTTGAATACAAAATTTGATCCAAATTGTTAGTGCCATTTCCGAGCTGCAGGATTGAAGATATTAGATAAGTATGTAATGTTGCACCCCCCACTGTACATAAGTTACTAATGTTGCAGGTGAAGCAACAGATGTTACCGAGATGATTCAGGGCTATCTGAAGGAAATAGAGGAGCTGAGAGCCAAACTGCTGGAGTCGGAAGCAATCTGCCAGCAACTGAGGAAACGCCCAAGTACCAGGGGCCCCCTGAGTCCTCATGCAGCAATGTCAGGTAACTCTGGTTCTGAATTATGCATACTTGCAAGGAGATGGCACTTCATAAGGCATTAAACTGTTCCATTTTGAAGTGAATTGTGCAGATGCAGGAGTTTGAATATTTGCAGGAAACTTTGATTTGTCACTGGGAGACACTTCATCAGTAGGAAACCTGATTGCTGAGGCCAAGAAAGACTTGCGCAAAGACATGGACGTGTTGTCGAAGAGCAAGAAGAATGGTGAGGATGAGGAAACACTGCCACCTGTTGAGAGTGACAGTGAAACAGAAGATAAAGGTATGAAACCAACTGCACTCATGTCAAGTCTGCATCAAGTAGTGCCAAGTGAGTGAACCTTACACACCTTTTTCTCCACTTACAAGTGATTAAACAGAGTGGTTTCTGGGAAACTTGTTCCCTATCTTGCTACAAAGCTTGCTGTAAGGGTGAATCTTCTCTTCAGGGTGTTCATGGTTCAAGCGGATAAATAAGGGCAAAATAAATAATAAAATAAAATAAAATAAATAAATAAAATTCCAATAAATATTCAATTTTCCACCAATTCAACTTTATTGCGTTGAACTTGAAACATCATGACAAATCATCTTCACTCTTTTACAAATATCAATGCTATTAGGTCCTGAAGCTATTCTATTTGAGACCTTGGTGGTTTTATAATAGTTAAATCAACACTTCCTTCGTAAATATCTTGGAATATTTACGAGATAATTGCGTGTGATGAATATCTACATGTGGTATTTTATTAGACATCCTTCAGCAATACAATCCATTGTCGTTGCACTGCCGATAAAATCTCTTTACATTGAGCAGCAAAAATATGCATCTGTCTTGCTCAACGCACATATCATTAGTACCCTATCAGGGTAATTCCTTATTTCTCCTAGTTACGGACATAGCAACTGCCACTTATTGGTTACGTATCATTGATTGTAATGTATTGGTAATAAGGGGTCGTGACCGACCTTGGGCACATTTCCTTCGATTTGAATAGTCTCAGGACATGAGTTGAGAAGTATAACTTTGACACTTACTAATATGAGATTTACGGATATTATGTAGGAACAACTAGGCATATCAAATACTAATGTAAGTCCTTTCCTTAATTAATTTTGACACACAATTCCTGCCACAAACCTATGTAAGGAAGAAGTTTCCCAGGAACTATTCTTTGTTTAACGACTGAAAAAGTGTTTACAAGGTTGACTCACCTTGCTCTAATTTTAAACAAATTATGGTTATTTAACTTCAAAAGGATATGTTGTTGTTGTTGTTTTCTAGTGCCTTGGATCTGGCAATGAAGCCATTAGCATTCGTGCTTTCCAATACTTTTGAACTGTAGTTTCTTCTGATCTTAATGCTTCACAGGTCTTCAAGTGGTCTTCGTTCATTTCTGCTGGATCGTTACACAGGACACATATTGGTGAACTTCAAAAGGATATGTAGATGTGCAAAGATTGTGTATGCCACATTGAGGAGTATTTGATTCTAAAACTCGTACTAATGTTGTTATAAATGATGTCGATTCCCTGTTAGGAGATAGTAATTCCTGTCACTCTGTATAGCAGCTGTGTGGATACAAGTGCAACATATCTTGCACTTCTTTAGGGTGTGTTCATATGATGCATGCATTAGTGTTTTCCTCTTCGTCTTTTTCACTTGTTAAGTTTAGTGTTCAGTGATTCAGTATTGTTAACTTATTAACAGGCATCTCTATTTGGAGTTGGAAGTGTCTATGTAGCTCAGTTTTTAAGTATTACATGTAAAAAATTCTTTGATTGTGCATAAATTTATCAGTGGACTAATAACAAGAGAAGAGCAGTAACACTGATAAGTATTTTTTATATGCAAAAATTGGAAATGTTTATTTGTCTTAAGTTGACTGTCTACATGAGAACCTACTGGAACGTGTCTTGAAGACTGTTCCGTGTATCATGAGGGTTGATTTACTGCTCTGCTTCCTGATAACCACAATTTATTAAACTTTGATGCTCCATATGAAAAGGATCTCATCATGCAGGATGTATGTTCCAGCAAGTTGTGGTGCACAAAATGGGTTGTAGAGCTTTCAGTTCTTTGCAATCTCGGCTAATGGTACAGGGTGAAACAATTGTGGACTCAGGATTAAGTTTTTATTCGCACCTTGTTCACAATATTTAGATCATAACACAATAGTAAGTCCTTTATTTTAGTGGATTGACTTTCTTAGCATCCTTGCAATCTAATGTGTGAATTATTTAGTGAAATTTTGCTAAATGTGTTTTCCATCACTTTGCGCTTCGCCGATCTTACATCCTCTTATTTAATCGCAAACTTCAATTGATTAATTTATTATGGTTAATCAATATTTCACTTAAATCATTTCACTTTTACTATCTCATAACGTGCACATATTGAAATGTGTCCATATTCCACTGACACTATTGGCCAAGAGAAAGACTGATCTTGGCGTATTATTTTAGTTACATGCGATTGGATACATGCACATATGTGCATTTTAGTAGCATCCCACTTTGATGTCATTTTCCATATATTTCCCTAATCCCAAAAATTCTAAGAAAGCAATTTCAATCTAAGCTCTTAACATTTTTGGTGTTAAATATTTAAAATGACCCTTAAAATTTTATCCATAAAATCAAAATATGATAGTTAACAATTGACATTGAGAAACAGACAATATTTTCAATAACTGATGAATGATGTAACACAAAGTTAATTACAAACAGAAAATAAGTCAAATTCATAATGTATTTAATGTATTTTGAGGACAAACGATATTTATTGCTTCAGTTCCAATACAATTGCATTTAAATGTCAAAATAAGTTCATTGTAAATTAAGGAAATTGAAGCTATTAACAGTGAAGCAACAAGATTCTAAAGTAAGAACAAATTAGAAACTAAAAACTTCACTTATCTTAGTTATGTTGCAAGTTCTTGGTGCAAAGCTGACTAAAGTTTCGAGTTGACTCCAACTCATTCTCAAAGCTATACAAACAAATTTGTTACCAAAGCTACAGATGTTCATTTTAATCACTAATCTCTGAAAACAAAAAACATAGATAGTGATGCTCATTTTAATTACCAATCTCTGAAAACAAAAATCTATAAATACAATCTATAGGAGGTGTTTCAAAGTTCATAACATAGTTCCTGTTTTTTAAAATAAATATTTTTTCCCAAACCATTAAATCTATAGGTCCACTTAATTGTTTTTAATAATTTAACTTCTGGATTAATTTCATGATTAAATGACCAAAAATGATCTGCCACAGCTGATTTCTCAGTTTGTTTATATTTATTATTTCTAAAATGCTCTTTTATTCTGGTTTCTAAATGACATTTAGTTTTACCAATATAAACCTTATCACAATCCAAACAGCTAAATTGATAAATAACAGATTTTTTATAATCTGGTATTTTATCTAAAATTTAGTAAATTTTGTATATTAAATTTATTTTGAGGGACCAAATTTATTCCATATTCTTTAAAAATCTTTGTAAATTTTTTATTTGCCCATGGATGATAAGTAAATTTTTTAAAAATACAATTATCTTTTATTTTTTTGAGGCTAGAAATTTCTTTAACAGCTTTTTGATAATTAAATTTTTCTATCTTTTTATGTATAAAATCTGTATTAAAACCATTAATTACTGCAGTGTTAATAATGGGTTTATATTCTGTGTCAAATTCTTCTTTATTAAGGGTAACAGATTTGTTTGTATAGCTTTGAGAATGAGTTGGAGTCAACTCGAAACTTTAGTCAGCTTTGCACCAAGAACTTGCAACATAACTAAGATAAGTGAAGTTTTTAGTTTCTAATTTGTTCTTACTTTAGTAAGTTCATTGTGTTTCCCACATAAAAAGAAATTGAATACTGTAAAGTAATGTACACATACGATAGGTTTTGAATAAGCTTAGTGAACAAGGGACTGACAGTTGACATTCACTGACGTTCTTGCAGTGCAGGTTAATCACACACAGAGCCAGAAAAAGTCCACTCGCCACAATTTAGTGTAAAAATAAATTGTAATTTTGGCAAAAATCGCAAAAATATATGAGAAAAAAGCAAGGAAAAAGACTAACATTGGTACAGCCATAGAAAAAATGATCAGCACATTAGCAGAGTTGAGTATTTTGAAGTCCCACTTAGTGTTGCAGCATGGTTTACACAAGTTGACGTTTCCACCATGTAGCTGAGTTTATTGTCAGTCTCTGTTCCATATGTCATGTTAAATTACCACTTGCATTTGTATTTGTGAATATGCATACAAATATGAGTGGTGATTGAAGAGACAGCCTATTTAAGTGTCTGACAGACAATAACATAGTTCTCTGTGCTTGTAAGACATCCCTCTGTTTTTGGCTTCTTTTATTACATCTGAGGCCAATTGCATGCTAATGTATTTTACCCTCTTCTGTTGCTGAATCTGAAAACTTCACAAATTTTGTAGCAAGTTACTTCCATCCCTAATCTACTTCCTGAAAGTTTTTGTACCTCTCTTCTTGAATTCCTTCCTGTTCTTTCCTCAATTCCCGTAATTACTAGATTGTATTGTCTGTTACTATAAATGTGCATTCCCTGTTAGGAGATTGTAATTCCTCTCATCCCAGGTCTAGAATGTTCTGGATCAGAGTTCTATCATGAGGGTATTTTGAAACTTACAGAACAATGGGAAAAGTGTGTGCAAAGAAATGGAGACTTGTTGAAAAGTGAGTGAAAATTATTAGATTAAGTTGATGTACGTGGTTTGTCTACAAAATAAAGATTAATATTTATAAAAATTGTTGCTTAGGACTCTTGGTATGACCCTTATACTATGTACGCTGGGCTGGAACTCTGCTGTGTCTGCTTATCTCTTTATGCCTGGTGTCAACATCCAGATAACTTTGGACACTGCATCACAATGTTGTTTAATCTGTATTTCCCATTTACATGTGTACATTTAATTTAAAAGGTGAGTTAATTAATAACACTGAACAACACTTACAACATATTTTTCCGGGACGCGTTTCGAAGGTAACTTTCCTCCATTATCAACCGGACAATAACGGATGAGTTATTGTCCGGTTGATAATGGAGGAAAGTTACCTTCAAAACGCGTCCCGGAAAAATATGTTGTAAGTGTTGTTCAGTGTTATTAATTAACTCACCTTTAAAATTAAATTAATTACAACAACACTGTTTTCAAACTTCTATGAAAGGAACATGTGTACATGTTTATATGTCGTTGCATTGTTCAATACATTGAGAGCTTTGTCACTTGCAAACTTTGCCATTTGCTTTAAGCATGTTAAGTTATTTCATTTATTGTTGTGTGTTTCAGAGAGCGATGAAGACAGTGATAGTGACACAGATACCGAAGATAAGGGTAAGTTAAATCTTTTACCAACATAACTCAAGTAAATAACTTGCTGACTTCACATAGTATGTAGGGGAAGTATTGCATTACTACAATTAAAGTAGAATCCATTTTGGGAGTAGAACGAATTCGACAGTGTTCAATCCCTTCCCTGGATAATCTTGCCCACTTCTGTGCTGTAGATGTGGGATTCAAATACGAGCAGAAAAGCCTGCTACATGGACTAGTGCAAGAATTGACTTCCTTGTGCCTATGTGAACATTGTGCCATTATCAAATTTGGTATAATTCACTGAAAGAGAACCTGTTGAGGCCTGATGCCCTATTTAATCCTACGGTGTGCTCAATTGTGCGTCTTTCCATCTGGTATCAAGGCAACACACTAATTCTCTCATATATATATATATATATATATCACAGCTTTGGAATATAGCCATCCATCAAGCAATGTGCACAAAATGAAAATGTTCTGAACAATATTCGGGATGATACCACAGAGAATTAAGTTTGAAATGTATGCAAGATAACTGGGGTTAAAAGATTTCTGAATGATGATTATTCTCAGTACAATGGGTGAAGCAGTTATTAAATTAATTCCTCTTCTCTGTGTCATGTTCATACCAAAAAGTGGTACAGTGGTGTTGATTCACCTTGCTCTTTATTTTGTAATGTCTAGAAGGTGCTCTGCAAGTCTGTCCTCTTGGTTTTTCCGCAACACTTGCAGTTAATTCTATAAATGTCGCCTTCCTTTCTATTGTTGTTTGATTTTAATGAATTTCCTATACATAAATTATTTTGTGGTGTCGGAGCAATGTTATAGGGTTTTAAAAATGGTTATTGTTTGCAGAAGAAGAAGAGGAAAGTGCTAGGTACGGTCTGGAGTTGGCAGAACTGACATCAGAGATCTCGATTAAACAAAAGCTGATAGAGGAATTGGAGAGGTCGCAGAAGAGAATACAGCTAATGAGACAGCATTACGAGGACAAGTTGCAGTTGTTGCAGGAGAGGATACGGGCAACGACTGAGGAGAGAGACACCGTGCTAGCCTCGTTCAGTATGTACACATTCTAATATCCACATGGGTCTGGAACTTTTATAGCATTTAGAGCCAAGCCTTTTAAGTCCATTCATCTATTAATACAAGGTGTTTTTATAGTAAGTACGGATAATTTTTTAAAAAAGAGTAACATTATTATCCAAATATTTCATTATCATTCATTACATTATACTACTTCTCCACACAGATGCTGCTGTTATCCAGGCACTTGCCGTAACAGGAAACCAGTTTTTGTATACCTTGAATGATGTGAACTGTGATGAAAGCCAAGTTTGCATGTGTTTGACATCACTGTTCTGGAAATGTCATCTAGCAAGGAATTCCTCGAGATGAAAACTGCTTGGTACTGTAGGGAGGGTGTTGCCAACCAAATGATGTGATGTTTCCCCGTGTTTGCTGGTATAGAATTTCTCACATTCAGAAAACAAATCGCTGATTTGATGTCACAGTTGGCAGGTCGCTCAATTGTTTCAAACATTTTGAAATGCTCCAATAATAGGAAAACACGGTGACAGCTGCATCTGACTTCCTGATCGCAGATGCTCAAAATTACAACTGCAGTGGCCAAATATTAAAAAACATATTTTGTATATAATATTAAAATGAACATCTGTAGCTTTGGTAATAAATTTGTTTGTATAGCTTGGAGAATGAGTTGGAGTCAGCTCGAAACATTTCCAGCTTTGCACCAAAGAACTTGCAATATTACTAAGAGAAGTGAAGTTTTTAGTTTCTAATTTGTTCTTACTTTAGAATTATAAGAGTAAGTTGAATGATGTAATGCGTATTGACTGTTTGTAGGCCAGGCCAGTCAGCCAACAGAGAAAGAGAAGAAAGTGCGAGAGGAGTATGAGAGGAAGCTATCAGAGATGCAGAAGGAGATGAAGAGACTGCAGTCGGCGAAGAAGGAACATGCACGACTGTTGCGCAACCAAACACAGCACGAGAACCAAGTTAGGATGTTGAAGAATGATCTCGCTGAAATGAAACGTGCTAAGGTAAACTATTTATTGCACGTGATCTGTGTGGGTATGGGTGTGGGGGGCAAGGGTGTGTGTGCGTACATGCGTGCGTGCGTGCGTGACACCTCTTACACAAATTCATCAGATTAAATTAACACAAAGCAACACTCAGTTTTTAAATTTCACAGAACATGCTTGGAAGTTTAGTTTCCTGCATAATCAATTCAATCCCAGCTGTGACATTGAATTTTTCAGTTCTGATTCTACCTCTCGAACATTGCCCAAACACGGCTTGTGTGTTTAAAAACACCAACAGTAAGTTTGTTGGCATAAATAAATAATAATTACCATCTGAAGGTTATTTAATCCTGGGATATAAAGTACTTACAATAGTAAGTCACCATTGGGGTAATTTGTCTCTGATGTGAGACTGCCTTTGTGGTTTACCAGGAGAAATACGAACTGGTTTGAGAATTTAATGCCATTCTGGCAGTTTGTCACAATAGCTCAGTGGTTAGAGCAGCCGCCCAGTAAGCGGAAGGTCTGTGGTTCAAATCCCAGTTGTGGCATTGAATGGAAAGAATGGTGTCAAATAGGTTAAATTGATTTCTAGAATCACAAAATTTAATTTCCCCATGTCAAGCTGGATTCAGAGAGTTCCACTCTACAAATGAACAAGTCTTACTTCTCAGTCAAGAAATCAAAGGCTCCTTGAATAGAAAAAAGGAATGTATCAGTTTTTATTGATTTCCAAAGTGCATATGATTCTATATGCAAAACAAAACTACTAAAGAAAGTAAAAAAAAAATAGGGATACAAGGTCCAATGTTTTCAGGGCTATGTTATTTCCTAACACAACGCTTTATTGCAACCAGATATGGAAGAGATATATCTAAATATAAACAAGTACACTGTGGCTTACCACAAGGTGCACTGCTCAGCACTATACTTTTTAATATATTTATTAATGATCTGCCACAACAAATACAAGAATCAGGTGTGAAGTGTGCACTATTTGCTGATGACTTAGTAATGTGGACTTCAAAGTCAAAAAGTAAAAGTACAGAACTAGAAAAAACCATGCAACAATCCTAAACCAACATACAAAAGTGGACCAAAGAAAATTTAATGACTGTTAATACAACAAAATCAAACTAACAAATCTTTTCACTAAGAAGAAAACCACTAAAAATAAAAGTAAATTTTGGGGGTCAACAATTACCAGAAAGAAAGGAAGCAAAGTATTTGGGAGTTATATTTGATGCCAAACTTACATGGACCAAACAAATAGAAAATGTAATACAAAGAGCAGAGAGGCGCCTTTCACTGTTAAAACATCTAACAGGAATGAAGTGGGGATGTTCCAGAGCAACTCTTAACACAACATACAATGTATATATAAAGCATTTTAGCAACAAATACAAAAAAAAAAAAAAAAAAATTCAAATCTTTCAAAACCAAAGTCTGAGACTAATTACAGGTGCTATCAAAACCACACCAATAGTAGCTATGGAAATACTAACCAACCAATGCCCCATTGAATATGAAATAGAAAAAGCAGCTCTTATTCAACACGAAAAGTTGACCAGACGCCCATTCAATACATGGAACAACAGAAATTTTACACATATACTAAATACTCAGGAGAGCTTTCTTTCCAAAATTCAAGACATGAAGAAGAATGTATATCTTCCTAATTCAAAGGAAAACTTCATATCTGAAGTCAATCCGACACAAACATTAGATATCACATATTATTTACACCTGACAGAAGAAGTTAAGAAAAGTGATACTCCAACTAGTGTTCTAAAATTATTGGCATTAAGGACAATCCATACTAGATTTCCGGAACAAGAATGACTCCATACTTATACTGATGGATCATTGATATCAAACCAAGATGGAGCAGAGGCTGGAGTCACTTGTCACCTCTTTTCCTATTACAAAT
The DNA here is from genome assembly GCA_030765045.1 of Tenodera sinensis. NCBI lineage: Eukaryota > Metazoa > Arthropoda > Insecta > Mantodea > Mantidae > Tenodera > Tenodera sinensis. Next base: position 396,337,681 of record CM060964.1, read on the forward strand.
CTTTAAGTTATGGAACTACAAACTTCGATGGAGAAATTGAGGCAATTCGAATGGCCCTACAAAATCTTTTGTATAGAATCTCACATTTTCATCAAGCAGTTATTCTCTCAGATTCCAGGGCATCAATTATAGCAATTACTTCCAAATTGTCACCAAAAAACCAAACAATTATAGAATGTTGGAAAATCCTTACCCATCTAACAGCACTTCAAAAGCACCTAGCCTTCCATTGGATACCAGCTCACTGTGGACTGAGTGGTAATGAGAAAGCTGATTTTCTTGCAAAAAAGGGTACTGGCAATGTGCAGAAATCTATAGTTAATCTACCATTTTATGCAGCTAAAAGATTGGTCAACCCTGAATTTAAAAAATTGATTGCAAAGTATTACTATGAAAAATCACAGAATAAAAGATGGGAACTACCAAACATTCAAACAGTAATTTCTGAGTATCCTCGAAAAACGGCAGTTGCAACCTTCAGGTTGATTACAGGACATGATTGTCTGGCAAAACATTTGAACAGCATTGGGATATATTCTTCACAACTCTGTCCTCTATGTGATCTGCAAGAGGAAATGGACCAAGACCACCTTCAAATATGTCCGGCCACTTCTAGTGCACCATCCATCAGTGAAAAATATTGGAGAGCAAGAAGATTAATGACTTCGTTGTCAGAAATCCAGCATTAGCTAACAACAACAACATAGTTTAATTTATTGGTTAATAAATATACCTCTTAACAAGGAAGGATTTGACACAGAATATAAACACATTATTAACACTGGTAATTATTGGTTTTAATACAGATTTTAAACATAAAAAGATAGAAAGATTTAAGTATCAAAAGGCTGTTAAAGAGGTTTCTAACTTCAAAAGAATAAAAGATAATTGTACTTTTAAAAGGTTTACTTACCATTCGTTGGCCAATAAAATAGTTACAAACATTTTTAAAGAATATGGAATAAATCTGGTCCCTCAAAATAAATTTAATATACAAAGTTTACTAAGTTTTTCTAAAAAAGGATAAACTTTCAAATTATAAAAAACTGACTTTTATCAATTCAGCTGTTTGGATGGTGATAGGCTTTATATTGGTAAAACTAAATGTTGTTTAGACATCAGAATAAAAGAGCACTTTAGAAATATTAAATATAAACAAACTGATGATTTTTGGTCATTTAATCATGAAATTAATCCAGAGATTAAATTATTAAAACAATTAATTTGACCTATAGATTTAATGGTTTGGGAAAAGATATTTATTTTAAAAAACAAGAACCGTGTTATGAATTTTGAAATACCACCAATAGATTGTATATATAGATTTTTGTTTTCAGAGATTGGTGGCAGTTTTAAAATGAGCATCAGTAACTATGGTAACTTGTTCGTATAGCTTTGAAAATAATTTGGATTGCAACTTGAAACATGTCAGCTGTGGAAAATCTTGTAATATTACTAAGATAAGTGAAGCTTTTAGTTTCTAATTTGTTCTTATTTTAGATTTCTACAAATGTTTATCTCGATTGACTTGAAGTAGATAGGATAATGTGTACAAGAATGAGTAGAGAAAGTAATATAAGTGCACATATCAGATTTTTGAGTTGTGCTGTTGGCACACAGAGAGAGATTTTTGGATGTAGAAGTGCAAGGGATAGTTTTAACAGTTTGTTTTGTTTAGGTGAAACTGCTGAACAAGATGAAGGAAGAGGCAGCAAAACACAAAGACGTGGAACAGAAAAGGAGCCGTGAGATCGCACAGCTGAGGAAGGAGTCCCGCAAGAGAGAAAACACCATCCGCTCACTTGAAGCTGAGAAGAGAGTGAAGGAAGCAGTGTTGAGACGTAAACAGGAGGAAGTTACAGCGTTAAGAAGGATGCAGCGAGGGGCAATGAGCAGTAAGGCAGCTGGACGTGTGGGACCAAGACATGGTAATGTAACCCTCTCTCACCTCGCTTGCTTGCTCGCTCGCCCACATGCTATATATCAGGCATGGGCATTAGAGAAGTAGCACTTGAACTTGCCTTACACACCACACCCCATGTTCTCTTGCCTTAGAGTGACAAAGGTTGTTTGGATACAACACGTGCAGTGGTGGCTTCGTTCCACTTGCATGGTGGTAATCATTTCTACACTGTTATTAACTATTTTGTTTATATTAAACTTATTTTGCCTACAATAATTATTACAGCCATAATTATTGCAAACTATTAATTTGTGGTTAGACAAATTACATAATCTTGAAGTTTATAACCCTCCTTTATCTCGTGCACGTAATATCCTTACATTGCTTTATGGTTAACATACTAAGTTGTTTCTCTTTCACAATAAATAAGACAGTAAAGTTCCATTGCTATTTAGCCTTAAAAAATATTTTAAAGCTATTTAATCAACTTAATTCTTTAGTTTTAAACTTAATATTATGTTCAAACTTTGAAACACAAAATAAAATAGTTTATATTAAATAAAAAACAACTTTATGTTGATATGTTATCATCTTGATATATTTTCACACATCTTATGAAATGTATTGATGACTATATTTGAGTTATAATGTGTTCCATCTGGAGTTTCTTCATGCCTATTCGTGGACGACTTGGCCCTCAATTGTACTTCTTGGCACATGGTGTTCTTAAAGCAGTGCCTGCAGCAATGTTTTGGACAACCTTCGAGCATGAAGATCCAAAAATGGCTTCCGTTTCTCAACTGAGAAGTCAATCTGTGTTAATTTCTGGCACTGTATGACACAATTACCACCTTTACTTGGTCCAGACTTACTTCCCTTCTCAGATGAGACGTGTTTCCTGCGGTTGATCTTGGATAGGAAGCTTGGTCGGTCATTGCATATAGCACAGCTAGGAGCACGATGTGACTGTTCCCTGAATATCTTACGAATACTAAATGGCAAATTGTGGGGAGCGGATTGGACAATTTTGTTGCGAATGTATCATGCACTGGTTCAATCCAAACTAGACTATGAGTGTATTGTTTATTCGTCAGCATAACCATCTGTGCTGAGAAGATTAGATGCTGTCCATAACAAGAGCATCTGCATAGCAATAAGAGCTTTTCCAAGAAGCCCGGTCATGAGCCTTTATGCAGAGTCTACAGAACCTCCTCTGCAGTATGGGCGTGAGATTCTCTTAGCAAATTATGGTTGTGTGCTTAGATCTATGCCTAAGCACCCAAAGTTCACTTCTATTTTCACCACCATGCTAAGGAAACGATATAGGCAAAGCACCTTTAGTCCTAAGCCAGCAGGTTTCCATTTCCAGGAGCTTCTAAGGAAGCTTGCAAGTGAAATGCCTAACTTGTTTTCCAAAGGTGAGAAGCTCTACCCCACTTGGTTACCTGGCACACCCCATGTATCTTGGGATGGCCACACACCAGAAGTCCACATGGCCTATTTTAAGTACCCACACTTATCAGTCTACACTAATCGATGCATTATTTACATCAATGGGTCAAAGAGCACCAGTAGTGTTGGATGTGCTGATGTTTATGGAACCGAACCACATACATTCGGTTTCCATAATAGCACTTCCATTTATATTGCAGAGCTGTATGCAATATACCAAGCTGTTTTATATGCGTGCTGTCATAAATTAAATGACTGACTGATTTTGAGTGATTCCCTTACTGCACTTCAGAGTCTTCATGAGCTGTACAACCCCCATCCTATTGTACAACCTATCCCGATGCCCTTCATGTTTTACACACTTCTGGCATTAACATGGTGTGTGCATGGATTCCTGGTCACGTAGGTTTGCCAGGCAATGAAATGGTGGATTTGGCAGCAAAGACAGCAACCACAGAACCCAGTATTACCACCTCTCGTGTTACTTCAGAAGACTTTAGGCTTGAAGTGTAGAGAGCATTGCTTTCATGCTGGCACGAAGAGTGGTCAGCTCTCTGCAGTAATAAGCTTACAGAGGTGAAAGAACTTCCGATAAACTGGGTAACCTCTTCTCACGTATCTCATCATGAGGAGGTTAGCTTGGTGCGGCTGCAAATTGGCCACTGCAATTTTTCGCATCGTTGCCTATTTAAACAGTACCCTGCTCCTCTTTGTCTGCTGTAGGACAACCTTTTGTCATTCCTTCATGTGCTGCTAGAGTGTTCCTCTTCAGTGCACCTTCAAGACTCTCTACAGCTGCCTGCCACACTTGCAGACGTCTTGACGGACAGCAAAACAGTGTTGATAGAGTTTTTAAGTTTTTAGCGGAGTGTAGCATGAGTTTGAAGATTTGAAAGTTTAGTTATCTGTTTTTTATGCTTTTTTGACATCTTTATCACTTTATTTTAATTCTGGCATTTGCCACTCTGTTTTGTATATTTATGTATATATTTTCCTTTTACTAGTACTTTAATTTTTTATTGAAGTTTATATCTGGCTTTTGCCATGAAATGTTAAGGGCGCTGATGACCATATAGTTGAGCACCCTTAAAGCTACTGCTCCCTCCCTCTCCTTTTACCTTGTGTACTTTTACAAAGCAGAGAGTAACATTACCTTCAGAGAGCACTACAGTCTAGTTACTGCAAAAAGTTTATGGCAATGGTTTATAAAATCCAGTAATTATATGCTGCAATTGTTTAGTTTATCACAGAAATTTTTCTGCATTACATTGTACAAGTTACATTATTTAGGTATATTGGTCAAATTGTACTGCCAATATAAAATTAACTGAAGAAAAATAATAGATAAAAGATTACATCTAATGATATGAAACCCAGGATTTATACACTTTAAGTTGCCATCGGGTATATCATCTCCTTGTAATTTACTAGGAAAAATGAGAGTCATACGGAGAATTTAATGTTGTGCTGCCATGCTGCTAGGGTACTCAGTTGATTAGGGCAACCGGATGGAAATTATAAGATCCATAGTTCAAATTTTGGTTATTGCATTGAAATTTGAGTTTGATTCTACCTTTCCCTGATCCTGGGTCATTCCATGTGAAATCAATTTGCTTAAATAAAAATTTTACCTGACCATTTCAGATTTTGCCAAACTTTTATGTACTCATAGTGGGTGCTATGACTAAGGAAAATACCAAATTTCAATTTTTTATCTCAAACCATTTCTGAAATAACGGTATGCAAAACTTTCAAGTTGGCCAAAAAAGAGCGAATACATTTTTCAAGTCTCTAGGAGCTGTCTTAATTGAGCTAAAGAGCTGGAAAAGGTGTCATTTTGCAGCATTCTTTATGCTCTTTCCAGTGATATGCAACAAGATTCTAATTAAGAAATTTATTCAAAAGACCAATTGAAATTTTGATTTAACTTTTTCCAAAAAATATATAATTTAAAATTTTCAAATTATTACCATAAATACTTACCACCTGACTCAGGGATCTCCGTCTAGGGGATATGTGAATAGCGACCACAAGGTACCCAAGCTGAGCAGAACATTACTTCCACTTACTGGTGTCTAGGGGATATGTGGATGGCTACCACAAGGTACCCAAGCTGAGCAGAACATTACTTCCACTTACTGGTATCTAGGGGATATGTGGATGGCTACCACAAGGTACCCAAGCTGAGCAGAACATTACTTCCACTTACTGGTGTCTAGGGGATATGTGGATGGCTACCACAAGGTACCCAAGCTGAGCAGAACATTACTTCCACTTACTGGTATCTAGGGGATATGTGGATGGCTACCACAAGGCACCCAAGCTGAGCAGAACATTACTTCCACTTACTGGTGTCTGGGGGATATGTGAATAGCGACCACAAGGTACCCAAGCTGAGCAGAACATTACTTCCACTTACTGGTGTCTAGGGGATATGTGAATAGCGACCACAAGGTACGCAAGCTGAGCAGAACATTACTTCCACTTACTGGTATCTAGGGGATATGTGAATAGCGACCACAAGGTACCCAAGTGATCAGAACATTACTTCCACTTACTGGTGTCTAGGGGATATGTGAATAGCGACCACAAGGTACCCAAGTGATCAGAACATTACTTCCACTTACTGGTGTCTAGGGGATATGTGGATAGTGAGCAAAGGTACCCAAGCTGAGCAGAACATTACTTCCACTTACTGGTATCTAGGGGATATGTGGATGGCTACCACAAGGTACCCAAGCTGAGCAGAACATTACTTCCACTTACTGGTGTCTAGGCGATATGTGGATAGTGACCACAAGGTACCCAAGCTGAGCAGAACATTACTTCCACTTACTGTTATCTAGGGGATATGTGGATAGTGACCACAAGGTACCCAAGCTGAGCAGAACATTACTTCCACTTACTGGTGTCTAGGGGATATGTGAATAGCGACCACAAGGTACCCAAGTGATCAGAACATTACTTCCACTTACTGGTGTCTAGGGGATATGTGGATGGCAACCACAAGGTACCCAAGCTGAGCAGAACATTACTTCCACTTACTGGTGTCTAGGGGATATGTGGATGGCTACCACAAGGTACCCAAGCTGAGCAGAACATTACTTCCACTTACTGGTGTCTAGGGGATATGTGGATAGTGACCACAAGGTACCCAAGCTGAGCAGAACATTACTTCCACTTACTGGTGTCTAGGGGATATGTGGATAGTGAGCATAAAGTACCCAAGCTGAGCAGAACATTACTTCCACTTACTGGTGTCTAGGGGATATGTGGATAGTGATCACAAGGTACCCAAGCTGAGCAGAACATTACTTCCACTTACTGGTGTGTAGGGGATATGTGAATAGTGACCACAAGGTACCCAAGCTGAGCAGAACATTACTTCCACTTACTGGTGTCTAGGGGATATGTGAACAGCGACCATAAGGTACCCAAGCTGAGCAGAACATTACTTCCACTTACTGGTGTGTAGGGGATATGTGGATAGTGACCATAAGGTACCCAAGCTGAGCAGAACATTACTTCCACTTACTGGTGTGTAGGGGATATGTGGATAGTGACCATAAGGTACCCAAGCTGAGCAGAACATTACTTCCACTTACTGGTGTGTAGGGGATATGTGAACAGCGACCATAAGGTACCCAAGCTGAGCAGAACATTACTTCCACTTACTGGTGTGTAGGGGATATGTGGATAGTGACCACAAGGTACCCAAGCTGAGCAGAACAGTACTTCCACTTACTGGTGTCTAGGGGATATGTGAACAGCGACCATAAGCTACCCAAGCTGAGCAGAACATTACTTCCAATTACTGGTGTGTAGGGGATATGTGGATAGTGACCATAAGGTACCCAAGCTGAGCAGAACATTACTTCCACTTACTGGTGTCTAGGGGATATGTGAACAGCGACCACAAGGTACCCAAGCTGAGCAGAACATTACTTCCACTTACTGGTGTGTAGGGGATATGTGAATAGCGACCACAAGGTACCCAAGTGATCAGAACATTACTTCCACTTACTGGTGTCTAGGGGATATGTGGATAGTGACCACAAGGTACCCAGGCTGAGCAGAACATTACTTCCACTTACTGGTGTCTAGGGGATATGTGAACAGCGACCACAAGGTACCCAAGCTGAGCAGAACATTACTTCCACTTACTGGTGTCTAGGGGATATGTGAATAGCGACCACAAGGTACCCAAGCTGAGCAGAACATTACTTCCACTTACTGGTGTCTAGGGGATATGTGAATAGTGACCACAAGGTACCCAAGCTGAGCAGAACATTACTTCCACTTACTGGTGTCTAGGGGATATGTGAATAGTGACCACAAGGTACCCAAGCTGAGCAGAACATTACTTCCACTTACTGGTGTCTAGGGGATATGTGGATAGTGACCACAAGGTACCCAAGCTGAGCAGAACATTACTTCCACTTACTGTTATCTAGGGGATATGTGAATGGCAACCACAAGGTACCCAAGATGAGCAGAACATTACTTCCACTTACTGGTGTCTAGAGTATATGTGGATAGTGACCACAAGGTACCCAAGCTGAGCAGAACATTACTTCCACTTACTGGTGTCTAGGGGATATGTGAATAGTGACCACAAGGTACCCAAGCTGAGCAGAACATTACTTCCACTTACTGGTGTCTAGGGGATATGTGGATAGTGACCACAAGGTACCCAAGATGAGCAGAACATTACTTCCACCTACTGGTATCTAGGGGATATGTGGATGGCTACCACAAGGTACCCAAGCTGAGCAGAACATTACTTCCACTTACTGGTGTCTAGGGGATATGTGAATAGTGACCACAAGGTACCCAAGATGAGCAGAACATTACTTCCACTTAGTGGTGTCTAGGGGATATGTGGATGGCTACCACAAGGTACCCAAGCTGAGCAGAACATTACTTCCACTTACTGGTGTCTAGGGGATATGTGGATAGTGACCACAAGGTACCCAAGATGAGCAGAACATTACTTCCACTTACTGGTGTCTAGGGGATATGTGAATAGTGACCACAAGGTACCCAAACTGAGCAGAACATTACTTCCACTTACTGGTGTCTAGGGGATATGTGAATAGTGACCACAAGGTACCCAAACTGAGCAGAACATTACTTCCACTTACTGGTGTCTAGGGGATATGTGGATAGTGACCACAAGGTACCCAAGATGAGCAGAACATTACTTCCACTTACTGGTGTCTAGGGGATATGTGAATAGTGACCACAAGGTACTCAAACTGAGCAGAACATTACTTCCACTTACTGGTGTCTAGGGGATATGTGAATAGTGACCACAAGGTACCCAAACTGAGCAGAACATTACTTCCACTTACTGGTGTCTAGGGGATATGTGGATAGTGACCACAAGGTACCCAAGATGAGCAGAACATTACTTCCACTTACTGGTGTCTATGGGATATGTGAATAGTGACCACAAGGTACCCAAACTGAGCAGAACATTACTTCCACTTACTGGTGTCTAGGGGATATGTGAATAGCGACCACAAGGTACCCAAGCTGAGCAGAACATTACTTCCACTTACTGTTATCTAGGGGATATGTGGATGGCTACCACAAGGTACCCAAGCTGAGCAGAACATTACTTCCACTTACTGTTATCTAGGGGATATGTGGATGGCTACCACAAGGTACCCAAGCTGAGCAGAACATTACTTCCACTTACTGGTGTCTAGGGGATATGTGGATAGTGACCACAAGGTACCCAAGCTGAGCAGAACATTACTTCCACTTACTGTTATCTAGGGGATATGTGAATGGCAACCACAAGGTACCCAAGATGAGCAGAACATTACTTCCACTTACTGGTGTCTAGAGTATATGTGGATAGTGACCACAAGGTACCCAAGCTGAGCAGAACATTACTTCCACTTACTGGTGTCTAGGGGATATGTGAATAGTGACCACAAGGTACCCAAGCTGAGCAGAACATTACTTCCACTTACTGGTGTCTAGGGGATATGTGGATAGTGACCACAAGGTACCCAAGATGAGCAGAACATTACTTCCACCTACTGGTATCTAGGGGATATGTGGATGGCTACCACAAGGTACCCAAGCTGAGCAGAACATTACTTCCACTTACTGGTGTCTAGGGGATATGTGAATAGTGACCACAAGGTACCCAAGATGAGCAGAACATTACTTCCACTTAGTGGTGTCTAGGGGATATGTGGATGGCTACCACAAGGTACCCAAGCTGAGCAGAACATTACTTCCACTTACTGGTGTCTAGGGGATATGTGGATAGTGACCACAAGGTACCCAAGATGAGCAGAACATTACTTCCACTTACTGGTGTCTAGGGGATATGTGAATAGTGACCACAAGGTACCCAAACTGAGCAGAACATTACTTCCACTTCCTGGTGTCTAGGGGATATGTGAATAGTGACCACAAGGTACCCAAACTGAGCAGAACATTACTTCCACTTACTGGTGTCTAGGGGATATGTGGATAGTGACCACAAGGTACCCAAGATGAGCAGAACATTACTTCCTCTTACTGGTGTCTAGGGGATATGTGAATAGTGACCACAAGGTACCCAAACTGAGCAGAACATTACTTCCACTTACTGGTGTCTAGGGGATATGTAAATAGCGACCACAAGGTACCCAAGCTGAGCAGAACATTACTTCCACTTACTGGTGTCTAGGGGATATGTGAATAGTGACCACAAGGTACCCAAGCTGAGCAGAACATTACTTCCACTTACTGGTGTCTAGGGGATATGTGGATAGTGACCACAAGGTACCCAAGATGAGCAGAACATTACTTCCACTTACTGGTATCTAGGGGATATGTGGATGGCTACCACAAGGTACCCAAGCTGAGCAGAACATTACTTCCACTTACTGGTGTCTAGGGGATATGTGAATAGTGACCACAAGGTACCCAAGATGAGCAGAACATTACTTCCACTTACTGGTGTCTAGGGGATTTGTGGATGGCTACCACAAGGTACCCAAGCTGAGCAGAACATTACTTCCACTTACTGGTGTCTAGGGGATATGTGAATAGTGACCACAAGGTACCCAAACTGAGCAGAACATTACTTCCACTTACTGGTGTCTAGGGGATATGTGGATAGTGACCACAAGGTACCCAAGATGAGCAGAACATTACTTCCACTTACTGGTGTCTAGGGGATATGTGAATAGTGACCACAAGGTACCCAAACTGAGCAGAACATTACTTCCACTTACTGGTGTCTAGGGGATATGTAAATAGCGACCACAAGGTACCCAAGCTGAGCAGAACATTACTTCCACTTACTGGTGTCTAGGGGATATGTGGATGGTGACCACAAGGTACCCAAGCGGAGCAGAACATTACTTCCACTTACTGGTATCTAGGGGATATGTGAATAGCGACCACATGGTACCCAAGCTGAGCAGAACATTACTTCCACTTACTGATATCTAGGGGATATGTGAATAGCGACCACAAGGTACCCAAGTGATCAGAACATTACTTCCACTTACTGGTGTCTAGGGGATATGTGGATGGCAACCACAAGGTACCCAAGCTGAGCAGAACATTACTTCCACTTACTGGTGTCTAGGGGATATGTGGATGGCTACCACAAGGTACCCAAGCTGAGCAGAACATTACTTCCACTTACTGGTGTCTAGGGGATATGTGGATAGTGACCACAAGGTACCCAAGCTGAGCAGAACATTACTTCCACTTACTGGTGCCTAGGGATATGTGGATAGTAAGCACAAAGTACCCAAGCTGAGCAGAACATTACTTCCACTTACTGGTGTCTAGGGGATATGTGGATAGTGATCACAAGGTACCCAAGCTGAGCAGAACATTACTTCCACTTACTGGTGTGTAGGGGATATGTGAATAGTGACCACAAGGTACCCAAGCTGAGCAGAACATTACTTCCACTTACTGGTGTCTAGGGGATATGTGAACAGCGACCATAAGGTACCCAAGCTGAGCAGAACATTACTTCCACTTACTGGTGTGTAGGGGATATGTGGATAGTGACCATAAGGTACCCAAGCTGAGCAGAACATTACTTCCACTTACTGGTGTGTAGGGGATATGTGGATAGTGACCATAAGGTACCCAAGCTGAGCAGAACATTACTTCCACTTACTGGTGTGTAGGGGATATGTGAACAGCGACCATAAGGTACCCAAGCTGAGCAGAACAGTACTTCCACTTACTGGTGTCTAGGGGATATGTGAACAGCGACCATAAGCTACCCAAGCTGAGCAGAACATTACTTCCAATTACTGGTGTGTAGGGGATATGTGGATAGTGACCATAAGGTACCCAAGCTGAGCAGAACATTACTTCCACTTACTGGTGTCTAGGGGATATGTGAACAGCGACCACAAGGTACCCAAGCTGAGCAGAACATTACTTCCACTTACTGGTGTGTTGGGGATATGTTAATAGCGACCACAAGGTACCCAAGTGATCAGAACATTACTTCCACTTACTGGTGTCTAGGGGATATGTGGATAGTGACCACAAGGTACCCAGGCTGAGCAGAACATTACTTCCACTTACTGGTGTCTAGGGGATATGTGAACAGCGACCACAAGGTACCCAAGCTGAGCAGAACATTACTTCCACTTACTGGTGTCTAGGGGATATGTGAATAGCGACCACAAGGTACCCAAGCTGAGCAGAACATTACTTCCACTTACTGGTGTCTAGGGGATATGTGGATGGCTACCACAAGGTACCCAAACTGAGCAGAACATTACTTCCACTTACTGGTGTCTAGGGGATATGTGAATAGTGACCACAAGGTACCCAAGCTGAGCAGAACATTACTTCCACTTACTGGTGTCTAGGGGATATGTGGATAATGACCACAAGGTACCCAAGCTGAGCAGAACATTACTTCCAGTTACTGTTATCTAGGGGATATGTGAATGGCAACCACAAGGTACCCAAGATGAGCAGAACATTACTTCCACTTACTGGTGTCTAGAGTATATGTGGATAGTGACCACAAGGTACCCAAGCTGAGCAGAACATTACTTCCACTTACTGGTGTCTAGGGGATATGTGAATAGTGACCACAAGGTACCCAAGCTGAGCAGAACATTACTTCCACTTACTGGTGTCTAGGGGATATGTGGATAGTGACCACAAGGTACCCAAGATGAGCAGAACATTACTTCCACCTACTGGTATCTAGGGGATATGTGGATGGCTACCACAAGGTACCCAAGCTGAGCAGAACATTACTTCCACTTACTGGTGTCTAGGGGATATGTGAATAGTGACCACAAGGTACCCAAGATGAGCAGAACATTACTTCCACTTAGTGGTGTCTAGGGGATATGTGGATGGCTACCACAAGGTACCCAAGCTGAGCAGAACATTACTTCCACTTACTGGTGTCTAGGGGATATGTGGATAGTGACCACAAGGTACCCAAGATGAGCAGAACATTACTTCCACTTACTGGTGTCTAGGGGATATGTGAATAGTGACCACAAGGTACCCAAACTGAGCAGAACATTACTTCCACTTACTGGTGTCTAGGGGATATGTGAATAGTGACCACAAGGTACCCAAACTGAGCAGAACATTACTTCCACTTACTGGTGTGTAGGGGATATGTGAATAGTGACCACAAGGTACCCAAGCTGAGCAGAACATTACTTCCACTTACTGGTGTCTAGGGGATATGTGAACAGCGACCATAAGGTACCCAAGCTGAGCAGAACATTACTTCCACTTACTGGTGTGTAGGGGATATGTGGATAGTGACCATAAGGTACCCAAGCTGAGCAGAACATTACTTCCACTTACTGGTGTGTAGGGGATATGTGGATAGTGACCATAAGGTACCCAAGCTGAGCAGAACATTACTTCCACTTACTGGTGTGTAGGGGATATGTGAACAGCGACCATAAGGTACCCAAGCTGAGCAGAACAGTACTTCCACTTACTGGTGTCTAGGGGATATGTGAACAGCGACCATAAGCTACCCAAGCTGAGCAGAACATTACTTCCAATTACTGGTGTGTAGGGGATATGTGGATAGTGACCATAAGGTACCCAAGCTGAGCAGAACATTACTTCCACTTACTGGTGTCTAGGGGATATGTGAACAGCGACCACAAGGTACCCAAGCTGAGCAGAACATTACTTCCACTTACTGGTGTGTTGGGGATATGTTAATAGCGACCACAAGGTACCCAAGTGATCAGAACATTACTTCCACTTACTGGTGTCTAGGGGATATGTGGATAGTGACCACAAGGTACCCAGGCTGAGCAGAACATTACTTCCACTTACTGGTGTCTAGGGGATATGTGAACAGCGACCACAAGGTACCCAAGCTGAGCAGAACATTACTTCCACTTACTGGTGTCTAGGGGATATGTGAATAGCGACCACAAGGTACCCAAGCTGAGCAGAACATTACTTCCACTTACTGGTGTCTAGGGGATATGTGGATGGCTACCACAAGGTACCCAAACTGAGCAGAACATTACTTCCACTTACTGGTGTCTAGGGGATATGTGAATAGTGACCACAAGGTACCCAAGCTGAGCAGAACATTACTTCCACTTACTGGTGTCTAGGGGATATGTGGATAGTGACCACAAGGTACCCAAGCTGAGCAGAACATTACTTCCAGTTACTGTTATCTAGGGGATATGTGAATGGCAACCACAAGGTACCCAAGATGAGCAGAACATTACTTCCACTTACTGGTGTCTAGAGTATATGTGGATAGTGACCACAAGGTACCCAAGCTGAGCAGAACATTACTTCCACTTACTGGTGTCTAGGGGATATGTGAATAGTGACCACAAGGTACCCAAGCTGAGCAGAACATTACTTCCACTTACTGGTGTCTAGGGGATATGTGGATAGTGACCACAAGGTACCCAAGATGAGCAGAACATTACTTCCACCTACTGGTATCTAGGGGATATGTGGATGGCTACCACAAGGTACCCAAGCTGAGCAGAACATTACTTCCACTTACTGGTGTCTAGGGGATATGTGAATAGTGACCACAAGGTACCCAAGATGAGCAGAACATTACTTCCACTTAGTGGTGTCTAGGGGATATGTGGATGGCTACCACAAGGTACCCAAGCTGAGCAGAACATTACTTCCACTTACTGGTGTCTAGGGGATATGTGGATAGTGACCACAAGGTACCCAAGATGAGCAGAACATTACTTCCACTTACTGGTGTCTAGGGGATATGTGAATAGTGACCACAAGGTACCCAAACTGAGCAGAACATTACTTCCACTTACTGGTGTCTAGGGGATATGTGAATAGTGACCACAAGGTACCCAAACTGAGCAGAACATTACTTCCACTTACTGGTGTCTAGGGGATATGTGGATAGTGACCACAAGGTACCCAAGATGAGCAGAACATTACTTCCACTTACTGGTGTCTAGGGGATATGTGAATAGTGACCACAAGGTACCCAAACTGAGCAGAACATTACTTCCACTTACTGGTGTCTAGGGGATATGTAAATAGCGACCACAAGGTACCCAAGCTGAGCAGAACATTACTTCCACTTACTGGTGTCTAGGGGATATGTGAATAGTGACCACAAGGTACCCAAGCTGAGCAGAACATTACTTCCACTTACTGGTATCTAGGGGATATGTGAATAGCGACCACAAGGTACCCAAGTGATCAGAACATTACTTCCACTTACTGGTGTCTAGGGGATATGTGAATAGCGACCACAAGGTACCCAAGTGATCAGAACATTACTTCCACTTACTGGTGTCTAGGGGATATGTGGATAGTGAGCAAAGGTACCCAAGCTGAGCAGAACATTACTTCCACTTACTGGTATCTAGGGGATATGTGGATGGCTACCACAAGGTACCCAAGCTGAGCAGAACATTACTTCCACTTACTGGTGTCTAGGCGATATGTGGATAGTGACCACAAGGTACCCAAGCTGAGCAGAACATTACTTCCACTTACTGTTATCTAGGGGATATGTGGATAGTGACCACAAGGTACCCAAGCTGAGCAGAACATTACTTCCACTTACTGGTGTCTAGGGGATATGTGAATAGCGACCACAAGGTACCCAAGTGATCAGAACATTACTTCCACTTACTGGTGTCTAGGGGATATGTGGATGGCAACCACAAGGTACCCAAGCTGAGCAGAACATTACTTCCACTTACTGGTGTCTAGGGGATATGTGGATGGCTACCACAAGGTACCCAAGCTGAGCAGAACATTACTTCCACTTACTGGTGTCTAGGGGATATGTGGATAGTGACCACAAGGTACCCAAACTGAGCAGAACATTACTTCCACTTACTGGTGTCTAGGGGATATGTGGATAGTGAGCATAAAGTACCCAAGCTGAGCAGAACATTACTTCCACTTACTGGTGTCTAGGGGATATGTGGATAGTGATCACAAGGTACCCAAGCTGAGCAGAACATTACTTCCACTTACTGGTGTGTAGGGGATATGTGAATAGTGACCACAAGGTACCCAAGCTGAGCAGAACATTACTTCCACTTACTGGTGTCTAGGGGATATGTGAACAGCGACCATAAGGTACCCAAGCTGAGCAGAACATTACTTCCACTTACTGGTGTGTAGGGGATATGTGGATAGTGACCATAAGGTACCCAAGCTGAGCAGAACATTACTTCCACTTACTGGTGTGTAGGGGATATGTGGATAGTGACCATAAGGTACCCAAGCTGAGCAGAACATTACTTCCACTTACTGGTGTGTAGGGGATATGTGAACAGCGACCATAAGGTACCCAAGCTGAGCAGAACATTACTTCCACTTACTGGTGTGTAGGGGATATGTGGATAGTGACCACAAGGTACCCAAGCTGAGCAGAACAGTACTTCCACTTACTGGTGTCTAGGGGATATGTGAACAGCGACCATAAGCTACCCAAGCTGAGCAGAACATTACTTCCAATTACTGGTGTGTAGGGGATATGTGGATAGTGACCATAAGGTACCCAAGCTGAGCAGAACATTACTTCCACTTACTGGTGTCTAGGGGATATGTGAACAGCGACCACAAGGTACCCAAGCTGAGCAGAACATTACTTCCACTTACTGGTGTGTAGGGGATATGTGAATAGCGACCACAAGGTACCCAAGTGATCAGAACATTACTTCCACTTACTGGTGTCTAGGGGATATGTGGATAGTGACCACAAGGTACCCAGGCTGAGCAGAACATTACTTCCACTTACTGGTGTCTAGGGGATATGTGAACAGCGACCACAAGGTACCCAAGCTGAGCAGAACATTACTTCCACTTACTGGTGTCTAGGGGATATGTGAATAGCGACCACAAGGTACCCAAGCTGAGCAGAACATTACTTCCACTTACTGGTGTCTAGGGGATATGTGAATAGTGACCACAAGGTACCCAAGCTGAGCAGAACATTACTTCCACTTACTGGTGTCTAGGGGATATGTGAATAGTGACCACAAGGTACCCAAGCTGAGCAGAACATTACTTCCACTTACTGGTGTCTAGGGGATATGTGGATAGTGACCACAAGGTACCCAAGCTGAGCAGAACATTACTTCCACTTACTGTTATCTAGGGGATATGTGAATGGCAACCACAAGGTACCCAAGATGAGCAGAACATTACTTCCACTTACTGGTGTCTAGAGTATATGTGGATAGTGACCACAAGGTACCCAAGCTGAGCAGAACATTACTTCCACTTACTGGTGTCTAGGGGATATGTGAATAGTGACCACAAGGTACCCAAGCTGAGCAGAACATTACTTCCACTTACTGGTGTCTAGGGGATATGTGGATAGTGACCACAAGGTACCCAAGATGAGCAGAACATTACTTCCACCTACTGGTATCTAGGGGATATGTGGATGGCTACCACAAGGTACCCAAGCTGAGCAGAACATTACTTCCACTTACTGGTGTCTAGGGGATATGTGAATAGTGACCACAAGGTACCCAAGATGAGCAGAACATTACTTCCACTTAGTGGTGTCTAGGGGATATGTGGATGGCTACCACAAGGTACCCAAGCTGAGCAGAACATAACTTCCACTTACTGGTGTCTAGGGGATATGTGGATAGTGACCACAAGGTACCCAAGATGAGCAGAACATTACTTCCACTTACTGGTGTCTAGGGGATATGTGAATAGTGACCACAAGGTACCCAAACTGAGCAGAACATTACTTCCACTTACTGGTGTCTAGGGGATATGTGAATAGTGACCACAAGGTACCCAAACTGAGCAGAACATTACTTCCACTTACTGGTGTCTAGGGGATATGTGGATAGTGACCACAAGGTACCCAAGATGAGCAGAACATTACTTCCACTTACTGGTGTCTAGGGGATATGTGAATAGTGACCACAAGGTACTCAAACTGAGCAGAACATTACTTCCACTTACTGGTGTCTAGGGGATATGTGAATAGTGACCACAAGGTACCCAAACTGAGCAGAACATTACTTCCACTTACTGGTGTCTAGGGGATATGTGGATAGTGACCACAAGGTACCCAAGATGAGCAGAACATTACTTCCACTTACTGGTGTCTATGGGATATGTGAATAGTGACCACAAGGTACCCAAACTGAGCAGAACATTACTTCCACTTACTGGTGTCTAGGGGATATGTGAATAGCGACCACAAGGTACCCAAGCTGAGCAGAACATTAGTTCCACTTACTGTTATCTAGGGGATATGTGGATGGCTACCACAAGGTACCCAAGCTGAGCAGAACATTACTTCCACTTACTGTTATCTAGGGGATATGTGGATGGCTACCACAAGGTACCCAAGCTGAGCAGAACATTACTTCCACTTACTGGTGTCTAGGGGATATGTGGATAGTGACCACAAGGTACCCAAGCTGAGCAGAACATTACTTCCACTTACTGTTATCTAGGGGATATGTGAATGGCAACCACAAGGTACCCAAGATGAGCAGAACATTACTTCCACTTACTGGTGTGTAGGGGATATGTGAACAGCGACCATAAGGTACCCAAGCTGAGCAGAACATTACTTCCACTTACTGGTGTGTAGGGGATATGTGGATAGTGACCACAAGGTACCCAAGCTGAGCAGAACAGTACTTCCACTTACTGGTGTCTAGGGGATATGTGAACAGCGACCATAAGCTACCCAAGCTGAGCAGAACATTACTTCCAATTACTGGTGTGTAGGGGATATGTGGATAGTGACCATAAGGTACCCAAGCTGAGCAGAACATTACTTCCACTTACTGGTGTGTAGGGGATATGTGGATAGTGACCATAAGGTACCTAAGCTGAGCAGAACATTACTTCCACTTACTGGTGTGTAGGGGATATGTGAACAGCGACCATAAGGTACCCAAGCTGAGCAGAACATTACTTCCACTTACTGGTGTGTAGGGGATATGTGGATAGTGACCACAAGGTACCCAAGCTGAGCAGAACAGTACTTCCACTTACTGGTGTCTAGGGGATATGTGAACAGCGACCATAAGCTACCCAAGCTGAGCAGAACATTACTTCCAATTACTGGTGTGTAGGGGATATGTGGATAGTGACCATAAGGTACCCAAGCTGAGCAGAACATTACTTCCACTTACTGGTGTCTAGGGGATATGTGAACAGCGACCACAAGGTACCCAAGCTGAGCAGAACATTACTTCCACTTACTGGTGTGTAGGGGATATGTGAATAGCGACCACAAGGTACCCAAGTGATCAGAACATTACTTCCACTTACTGGTGTCTAGGGGATATGTGGATAGTGACCACAAGGTACCCAGGCTGAGCAGAACATTACATCCACTTACTGGTGTCTAGGGGATATGTGAACAGCGACCACAAGGTACCCAAGCTGAGCAGAACATTACTTCCACTTACTGGTGTCTAGGGGATATGTGAATAGCGACCACAAGGTACCCAAGCTGAGCAGAACATTACTTCCACTTACTGGTGTCTAGGGGATATGTGAATAGTGACCACAAGGTACCCAAGCTGAGCAGAACATTACTTCCACTTACTGGTGTCTAGGGGATATGTGAATAGTGACCACAAGGTACCCAAGCTGAGCAGAACATTACTTCCACTTACTGGTGTCTAGGGGATATGTGGATAGTGACCACAAGGTACCCAAGCTGAGCAGAACATTACTTCCACTTACTGTTATCTAGGGGATATGTGAATGGCAACCACAAGGTACCCAAGATGAGCAGAACATTACTTCCACTTACTGGTGTCTAGAGTATATGTGGATAGTGACCACAAGGTACCCAAGCTGAGCAGAACATTACTTCCACTTACTGGTGTCTAGGGGATATGTGAATAGTGACCACAAGGTACCCAAGCTGAGCAGAACATTACTTCCACTTACTGGTGTCTAGGGGATATGTGGATAGTGACCACAAGGTACCCAAGATGAGCAGAACATTACTTCCACCTACTGGTATCTAGGGGATATGTGGATGGCTACCACAAGGTACCCAAGCTGAGCAGAACATTACTTCCACTTACTGGTGTCTAGGGGATATGTGAATAGTGACCACAAGGTACCCAAGATGAGCAGAACATTACTTCCACTTAGTGGTGTCTAGGGGATATGTGGATGGCTACCACAAGGTACCCAAGCTGAGCAGAACATAACTTCCACTTACTGGTGTCTAGGGGATATGTGGATAGTGACCACAAGGTACCCAAGATGAGCAGAACATTACTTCCACTTACTGGTGTCTAGGGGATATGTGAATAGTGACCACAAGGTACCCAAACTGAGCAGAACATTACTTCCACTTACTGGTGTCTAGGGGATATGTGAATAGTGACCACAAGGTACCCAAACTGAGCAGAACATTACTTCCACTTACTGGTGTCTAGGGGATATGTGGATAGTGACCACAAGGTACCCAAGATGAGCAGAACATTACTTCCACTTACTGGTGTCTAGGGGATATGTGAATAGTGACCACAAGGTACTCAAACTGAGCAGAACATTACTTCCACTTACTGGTGTCTAGGGGATATGTGAATAGTGACCACAAGGTACCCAAACTGAGCAGAACATTACTTCCACTTACTGGTGTCTAGGGGATATGTGGATAGTGACCACAAGGTACCCAAGATGAGCAGAACATTACTTCCACTTACTGGTGTCTATGGGATATGTGAATAGTGACCACAAGGTACCCAAACTGAGCAGAACATTACTTCCACTTACTGGTGTCTAGGGGATATGTGAATAGCGACCACAAGGTACCCAAGCTGAGCAGAACATTACTTCCACTTACTGTTATCTAGGGGATATGTGGATGGCTACCACAAGGTACCCAAGCTGAGCAGAACATTACTTCCACTTACTGTTATCTAGGGGATATGTGGATGGCTACCACAAGGTACCCAAGCTGAGCAGAACATTACTTCCACTTACTGGTGTCTAGGGGATATGTGGATAGTGACCACAAGGTACCCAAGCTGAGCAGAACATTACTTCCACTTACTGTTATCTAGGGGATATGTGAATGGCAACCACAAGGTACCCAAGATGAGCAGAACATTACTTCCACTTACTGGTGTCTAGAGTATATGTGGATAGTGACCACAAGGTACCCAAGCTGAGCAGAACATTACTTCCACTTACTGGTGTCTAGGGGATATGTGAATAGTGACCACAAGGTACCCAAGCTGAGCAGAACATTACTTCCACTTACTGGTGTCTAGGGGATATGTGGATAGTGACCACAAGGTACCCAAGATGAGCAGAACATTACTTCCACCTACTGGTATCTAGGGGATATGTGGATGGCTACCACAAGGTACCCAAGCTGAGCAGAACATTACTTCCACTTACTGGTGTCTAGGGGATATGTGAATAGTGACCACAAGGTACCCAAGATGAGCAGAACATTACTTCCACTTAGTGGTGTCTAGGGGATATGTGGATGGCTACCACAAGGTACCCAAGCTGAGCAGAACATTACTTCCACTTACTGGTGTCTAGGGGATATGTGAATAGTGACCACAAGGTACCCAAACTGAGCAGAACATTACTTCCACTTACTGGTGTCTAGGGGATATGTGGATAGTGACCACAAGGTACCCAAGATGAGCAGAACATTACTTCCACTTACTGGTGTCTAGGGGATATGTGAATAGTGACCACAAGGTACCCAAACTGAGCAGAACATTACTTCCACTTACTGGTGTCTAGGGGATATGTAAATAGCGACCACAAGGTACCCAAGCTGAGCAGAACATTACTTCCACTTACTGGTGTCTAGGGGATATGTGAATAGTGACCACAAGGTACCCAAGCTGAGCAGAACATTACTTCCACTTACTGGTGTCTAGGGGATATGTGGATAGTGACCACAAGGTACCCAAGATGAGCAGAACATTACTTCCACTTACTGGTATCTAGGGGATATGTGGATGGCTACCACAAGGTACCCAAGCTGAGCAGAACATTACTTCCACTTACTGGTGTCTAGGGGATATGTGAATAGTGACCACAAGGTACCCAAGATGAGCAGAACATTACTTCCACTTACTGGTGTCTAGGGGATTTGTGGATGGCTACCACAAGGTACCCAAGCTGAGCAGAACATTACTTCCACTTACTGGTGTCTAGGGGATATGTGAATAGTGACCACAAGGTACCCAAACTGAGCAGAACATTACTTCCACTTACTGGTGTCTAGGGGATATGTGGATAGTGACCACAAGGTACCCAAGATGAGCAGAACATTACTTCCACTTACTGGTGTCTAGGGGATATGTGAATAGTGACCACAAGGTACCCAAACTGAGCAGAACATTACTTCCACTTACTGGTGTCTAGGGGATATGTAAATAGCGACCACAAGGTACCCAAGCTGAGCAGAACATTACTTCCACTTACTGGTGTCTAGGGGATATGTGGATGGTGACCACAAGGTACCCAAGCGGAGCAGAACATTACTTCCACTTACTGGTATCTAGGGGATATGTGAATAGCGACCACATGGTACCCAAGCTGAGCAGAACATTACTTCCACTTACTGATATCTAGGGGATATGTGAATAGCGACCACAAGGTACCCAAGTGATCAGAACATTACTTCCACTTACTGGTGTCTAGGGGATATGTGGATGGCAACCACAAGGTACCCAAGCTGAGCAGAACATTACTTCCACTTACTGGTGTCTAGGGGATATGTGGATGGCTACCACAAGGTACCCAAGCTGAGCAGAACATTACTTCCACTTACTGGTGTCTAGGGGATATGTGGATAGTGACCACAAGGTACCCAAGCTGAGCAGAACATTACTTCCACTTACTGGTGCCTAGGGATATGTGGATAGTGAGCACAAAGTACCCAAGCTGAGCAGAACATTACTTCCACTTACTGGTGTCTAGGGGATATGTGGATAGTGATCACAAGGTACCCAAGCTGAGCAGAACATTACTTCCACTTACTGGTGTGTAGGGGATATGTGAATAGTGACCACAAGGTACCCAAGCTGAGCAGAACATTACTTCCACTTACTGGTGTCTAGGGGATATGTGAACAGCGACCATAAGGTACCCAAGCTGAGCAGAACATTACTTCCACTTACTGGTGTGTAGGGGATATGTGGATAGTGACCATAAGGTACCCAAGCTGAGCAGAACATTACTTCCACTTACTGGTGTGTAGGGGATATGTGGATAGTGACCATAAGGTACCCAAGCTGAGCAGAACATTACTTCCACTTACTGGTGTGTAGGGGATATGTGAACAGCGACCATAAGGTACCCAAGCTGAGCAGAACAGTACTTCCACTTACTGGTGTCTAGGGGATATGTGAACAGCGACCATAAGCTACCCAAGCTGAGCAGAACATTACTTCCAATTACTGGTGTGTAGGGGATATGTGGATAGTGACCATAAGGTACCCAAGCTGAGCAGAACATTACTTCCACTTACTGGTGTCTAGGGGATATGTGAACAGCGACCACAAGGTACCCAAGCTGAGCAGAACATTACTTCCACTTACTGGTGTGTTGGGGATATGTGAATAGCGACCACAAGGTACCCAAGTGATCAGAACATTACTTCCACTTACTGGTGTCTAGGGGATATGTGGATAGTGACCACAAGGTACCCAGGCTGAGCAGAACATTACTTCCACTTACTGGTGTCTAGGGGATATGTGAACAGCGACCACAAGGTACCCAAGCTGAGCAGAACATTACTTCCACTTACTGGTGTCTAGGGGATATGTGAATAGCGACCACAAGGTACCCAAGCTGAGCAGAACATTACTTCCACTTACTGGTGTCTAGGGGATATGTGGATGGCTACCACAAGGTACCCAAACTGAGCAGAACATTACTTCCACTTACTGGTGTCTAGGGGATATGTGAATAGTGACCACAAGGTACCCAAGCTGAGCAGAACATTACTTCCACTTACTGGTGTCTAGGGGATATGTGGATAGTGACCACAAGGTACCCAAGCTGAGCAGAACATTACTTCCACTTACTGTTATCTAGGGGATATGTGAATGGCAACCACAAGGTACCCAAGATGAGCAGAACATTACTTCCACTTACTGGTGTCTAGAGTATATGTGGATAGTGACCACAAGGTACCCAAGCTGAGCAGAACATTACTTCCACTTACTGGTGTCTAGGGGATATGTGAATAGTGACCACAAGGTACCCAAGCTGAGCAGAACATTACTTCCACTTACTGGTGTCTAGGGGATATGTGGATAGTGACCACAAGGTACCCAAGATGAGCAGAACATTACTTCCACCTACTGGTATCTAGGGGATATGTGGATGGCTACCACAAGGTACCCAAGCTGAGCAGAACATTACTTCCACTTACTGGTGTCTAGGGGATATGTGAATAGTGACCACAAGGTACCCAAGATGAGCAGAACATTACTTCCACTTAGTGGTGTCTAGGGGATATGTGGATGGCTACCACAAGGTACCCAAGCTGAGCAGAACATTACTTCCACTTACTGGTGTCTAGGGGATATGTGGATAGTGACCACAAGGTACCCAAGATGAGCAGAACATTACTTCCACTTACTGGTGTCTAGGGGATATGTGAATAGTGACCACAAGGTACCCAAACTGAGCAGAACATTACTTCCACTTACTGGTGTCTAGGGGATATGTGAATAGTGACCACAAGGTACCCAAACTGAGCAGAACATTACTTCCACTTACTGGTGTCTAGGGGATATGTGGATAGTGACCACAAGGTACCCAAGATGAGCAGAACATTACTTCCACTTACTGGTGTCTAGGGGATATGTGAATAGTGACCACAAGGTACCCAAACTGAGCAGAACATTACTTCCACTTACTGGTGTCTAGGGGATATGTAAATAGCGACCACAAGGTACCCAAGCTGAGCAGAACATTACTTCCACTTACTGGTGTCTAGGGGATATGTGAATAGTGACCACAAGGTACCCAAGCTGAGCAGAACATTACTTCCACTTACTGGTGTCTAGGGGATATGTGGATAGTGACCACAAGGTACCCAAGATGAGCAGAACATTACTTCCACTTACTGGTATCTAGGGGATATGTGGATGGCTACCACAAGGTACCCAAGCTGAGCAGAACATTACTTCCACTTACTGGTGTCTAGGGGATATGTGAATAGTGACCACAAGGTACCCAAGATGAGCAGAACATTACTTCCACTTACTGGTGTCTAGGGGATTTGTGGATGGCTACCACAAGGTACCCAAGCTGAGCAGAACATTACTTCCACTTACTGGTGTCTAGGGGATATGTGGATAGTGACCACAAGGTACCCAAGATGAGCAGAACATTACTTCCACTTACTGGTGTCTAGGGGATATGTGAATAGTGACCACAAGGTACTCAAACTGAGCAGAACATTACTTCCACTTACTGGTGTCTAGGGGATATGTGAATAGTGACCACAAGGTACCCAAACTGAGCAGAACATTACTTCCACTTACTGGTGTCTAGGGGATATGTGGATAGTGACCACAAGGTACCCAAGATGAGCAGAACATTACTTCCACTTACTGGGGTCTAGGGGATATGTGAATAGCGACCACAAGGTACCCAAGCTGAGCAGAACATTACTTCCACTTACTGTTATCTAGGGGATATGTGGATGGCTACCACAAGGTACCCAAGCTGAGCAGAACATTACTTCCACTTACTGGTATCTAGGGGATATGTGGATGGCTACCACAAGGTACCCAAGCTGAGCAGAACATTACTTCCACTTACTGTTATCTAGGGGATATGTGGATGGCTACCACAAGGTACCCAAGCTGAGCAGAACATTACTTCCACTTACTGTTATCTAGGGGATATGTGGATGGCTACCACAAGGTACCCAAGCTGAGCAGAACATTACTTCCACTTACTGGTATCTAGGGGATATGTGGATAGTCACCACAAGGTACCCAAGCTGAGCAGAACATTACTTCCACTTACTGGTATCTAGGGGATATGTGGATGGCTACCACAAGGTACCCAAGCTGAGCAGAACATTACTTCCACTTACTGTTATCTAGGGGATATGTGGATGGCTACCACAAGGTACCCAAGCTGAGCAGAACATTACTTCCACTTACTGGTATCTAGGGGATATGTGGATGGCTACCACAAGGTACCCAAGCTGAGCAGAACATTACTTCCACTTACTGGTATCTAGGGGATATGTGGATAGTCACCACAAGGTACCCAAGCTGAGCAGAACATTACTTCCACTTACTGGTATCTAGGGGATATGTGGATGGCTACCACAAGGTACCCAAGCTGAGCAGAACATTACTTCCACTTACTGGTATCTAGGGGATATGTGGATAGTCACCACAAGGTACCCAAGCTGAGCAGAACATTACTTCCACTTACTGGTATCTAGGGGATATGTGGATGGCTACCACAAGGTACCCAAGCTGAGCAGAACATTACTGCCACTTACTGTTATCTAGGGGATATGTGGATGGCTACCACAAGGTACCCAAGCTGAGCAGAACATTACTTCCACTTACTGGTATCTAGGGGATATGTGGATGGCTACCACAAGGTACCCAAGCTGAGCAGAACATTACTTCCACTTACTGGTATCTAGGGGATATGTGGATGGCTACCACAAGGTACCCAAGCTGAGCAGAACATTACTTCCACTTACTGTTATCTAGGGGATATGTGGATGGCTACCACAAGGTACCCAAGCTGAGCAGAACATTACTTCCACTTACTGTTATCTAGGGGATATATGGATGGCTACCACAAGGTACCCAAGCTGAGCAGAACATTACTTCCACTTACTGGTGTCTAGGGGATATGTGGATAGTGACCACAAGGTACCCAAGCTGAGCAGAACATTACTTCCACTTACTGGTATCTAGGGGATATGTGGATGGCTACCACAAGGTACCCAAGCTGAGCAGAACATTACTTCCACTTACTGGTATCTAGGGGATATGTGGATGGCTACCACAAGGTACCCAAGCTGAGCAGAACATTACTTCCACTTACTGGTATCTAGGGGATATGTGGATGGCTACCACAAGGTACCCAAGCTGAGCAGAACATTACTTCCACTTACTGGTGTTTTGCTCCTCACTGTAACTTTTCTATATGACCTTACCTTGGTGATCTCTTGTTCTCTTCCGACCCCGATATTTTCCAACCTCTTTATTTATTTTTTTTATTTGTTATCTTTAAATCTTTTTTATCTATGTTATCAATCTTTATTTTTCCAACCTCTCCATTTCTCTATAAAACCTTAACCCCTAACATGCGGACCTGTCATGGCATGTAATACGTCCTCTGATTGG
Organism: Tenodera sinensis; assembly: GCA_030765045.1. NCBI lineage: Eukaryota > Metazoa > Arthropoda > Insecta > Mantodea > Mantidae > Tenodera > Tenodera sinensis. The sequence continues at coordinate 396,364,879 of CM060964.1, forward strand.
TAATCAGAGGATATGGTCGGTGAATTTATTTTGATAATTCTCTCGGTCAGGTCGGTGAGACCCGTAAACCAACGACAGGTGTGGTCCTCCAAACATTCTGGGGGTTGTGAGAGAGCCATGTGACCGCCAAAACATGAAAATATGGTGCTCTCTAAGAAGCAGTTACTATTACTGCTATTGCTCTCTTTATATTGGAGAACAAGAGGATTAACGACTTCATTGTCAGAAATCCAGCATTAGCTAACAACATATTAAATAAAGTAATAAGAAACTAACCCCCTAAAAAGTGGAATCATATCATCTCTTTTATATGTTTACAAATATGAGTATTCAGAAAGCACCTTTTGAAATTGTAAGTAAATACCTGTAAGATCACCAAAGTTTGATTTTTGCTTCTGATCAAAGTTGCGTATGATGTAACGCTTTATATTTGCAAATTGAAATCCACATATCTAGCAGTCTTCATGAAACAGCCATACTCGCCACTGAATGAGTCATGTTGGAACCTGAACAGCAGTGTAGGAGAGGGATGGCAGGTGGAGTGACACAGTTGAGCCGATTTTGCCCATGTGTGATCTATATGCATCACGTGCAGCCGTGTAGAAACAAGTGCAACATAAACCACCGATGGTAGTAATCAAAGTGTTCACAAACAAATAACAAAGTAACCCTGAATCGACATCTTTCATATTGAAACATGATTACAATTAATAGTTACTGGTAACCTTTAATGCACTGTAACTGTGAGAATCATTACCCCAAAATAATTTATCTCCCTACATTATGGTATTTAGATAGCCCTAAAATAATGATTTAAATTGGTGCCATGAACCAAATGCCTTACCAATAAACTCAATTGGCTCTGCGGCCGCACCGTAGCCGAGTGGTTAGACAATTTGCTTCTCACCAAAGCGGCCTGGATTCTATCCCAGGCAACCGCATGTGGGATTTGTGGTGGATGAAGGGATGCTGGGGCAGGTTTCCTCCGGGTTCTCCGGTTTCCTTCGCCATCCCATTCCACCGGTGCTCCATCTTCATTCTGTGTATCACCAGTGTCATTGTCTACGGTGCCGTAGTAGTAAAAGTGGGATTGGATGAAAATCTGCAAAAAAATGAAATAATTGAACTGTTTGCTTTTTATGCTATTTATACTCCGTGCTTCAATTTGACACCTTTGATTTACTAATCTCGGCAACGTTTATTACTCAGTGTGGCGTTTAAAACACTGTTGAACACATTCCAATTGTAAATGTTTTCCTCAAGGCATTTTTTTCCAGCAATGTTGATTGCTTAAAATGCTCCATGTGTTAAAATGTTTCATTGATCTTGTGATTTTGAACAAAACTTCATGAACAGACTTGCACAGTAATAAATTTGGACTGGAGGAGTGGCCATCTTGGATTGGCATTATCATTGATTGGCCTTAAGTATTGATATAGTCATTTTTGAAATTTTATAACTATATTTTATGAAATATTTTAATAGCCTGATGCCATAATACAATAGCCTTGTCCTTTTCTAGCAACACATAAGTTTATAGTGTGTATGTGCTGGCAATAGCTTGTCTACCTGCTAGAGAGGTATGACTTTAGGTCATGTGAATGCACTTGTAAACATATTCACATTGTGATTGGCAGCTGCAATGAAGAGACTGAGTGTGGCTCCGAGAGAAATAAAACACAAGTGGCAGCAACTGGAGAAGACAATCAACAAGATAGCAATCAACAAGCAGATGGTGGCGTCCATGGAACGTGAGATGGAACGGTAAGCTTGAATTTGAACTTAAGGCTGGTTGATAACCACCTGGTAACAGCAAGCAAGGCAGCACTGACAACATACCAGAAAATGGAGGCGATATTGCACATTGGGAATTAATTTGTTTCTAACTGACCAATGGTATTTTGTTTCTAGCTTGCAACTAGGGAGAGCTCTAGTGGCTGTTTCATGGCATGACTGCCTTGAATAATTTCTATGGTGAAAAGTATAATATTAATCTAACATGCCATGCTTGGTAACAGCAATGAGAAAGTTAAAAGTTGGCCAGGTCTTGTTTCCCATTCCCGGAGCCCGGGAAAGCTTCCCATCAGTTGTGAACAGTCATGTTGGAATACATGTATTTCATATTTAGCATTATGGTTATTGTTACCATTGTCAGTGGTTATGAACCAGCCTTTAGGCTTAGTTTGATTTTGTTACATGTTGGTATGGTAAAGTTCTGGATGATTTAACAGGCAGTTGCAGCAGCGAGAAGAACTGGGTCAGTCACTGGATCAGCTAATGCAACGCAGAGATGATGCTCTGATAAGACGTGAGGATCAGTCAGTCATACGAGACCTGGAGGACCAAATAGAGAGCATGAAGGCCAACATTGATTATCTGCAGGAGAGCATAACGGAGTCTCAAGGAAACATAATGCAGATAGAGGAGAGTAAGGTGTGTCTTAGTATACTTGCGGCCAAGGCGAGAAAAACGTGCATCTTTGTTTTTCAATCCCCACCCCTCTCCACAGAACCATAACAGCTCTTTCTGCGCAAGGTCTACCGCCCAACTGCTATATCCCCTTCAGTCCTCACATCCTCCCCCGAGGTATAACAGCCCTTTCCAGGCCAAGATCTACCGTCCAACTGCTGTATCCCCTTCAGTCCTCACCCCCTCCCCCCGGGGTATAACAGATGTTTCTGGGCAAGGTCTACTGTCCAACTGCTGTATCTCCTTCAGTCCTCACATCCTCCCCCCGAGGTATAACAGATGTTTCTGGGCAAGGTCTACTCTCCAACTGCTGTATCTCCTTCAGTCCCCACCCCCTACCCCCGAGGTATAACAGCTCTTTCTGTGCAAGGTCTACTGTCCAACTGCTGTATCCCCTTCAGTCCCCACCCCCTACCCCCGAGGTATAACAGCTCTTTCTGGGCAAGATCTACCGTCCAACTGCTGTATCTCCTTCAGTCCTCACCCCCTCCCCCCGAGGTATAACAGCTCTTTCTGGGCAAGGTCTACTGTCCAACTGCTGTATCTCCTTCAGTCCCCACCCCCTCCCCCCGAGGTATAACAGATGTTTCTGGGCAAGGTCTACTGTCCAACTGCTGTATCCCCTTCAGTCCCCACCCCCTCCCCCCGAGGTATAACAGCTCTTTCTGGGCAAGGTCTACTGTCCAACTGTTGTATCTCCTTCAGTCCCCACCCCCTCCCCCCGAGGTATAACAGCTCTTTCTGTGCAAGGTCTACTGTCCAACTGCTGTATCTCCTTCAGTCCCCACCCCCTCCCCCCGAGGTATAACAGCTCTTTCTGTGCAAGGTCTGCTGTCCAACTGCTGTATCCCCTTCAGTCCCCACCCCCTCCCCCGAGGTATAACAGCTCTTTCTGTGCAAGGTCTACTGTCCAACTGCTGTATCCCCTTCAGTCCCCACCCCCTCCCCCCGAGGTATAATAGCTCTTTCTGTGCAAGGTCTACTGTCCAACTGCTGTATCCCCTTCAGTCCCCACCCCTTCCCCCCGAGGTATATTATTCTTTTGTTAATTGATACATTATCAATTTGTGGATAATATTAATTACAAGGCTAAATACAGTCCGTAAACATATGTACTGGGTTAAACATAGTCTCATATCTCTACTGTAAATGTGGAGTGACTTTCTGCTGTTGAAGCTACCGCATGTTTCCTGAATTTCAGTATCATCAATCCTAAATTTATTGCCAAAAGCGTCTTTGTTTTGTTTGTCTAGGTCATATCTTCACCAAGGCAATTTTAATTGTGATAGTACGATAGTTCTCCATTATAGAATTGTCACTGTTATTTTTCTGCGAATGGTTTGACATTGAGCTTTTGGGTTGTGCAGAGGTAGCTACCCCTTGGTCAGGGTTTTGCCAACTTTTCGCCGCACTTGTGGGCTGTTGCCAGGATTACACTCCCAGGTGGGGGATGCTACAGGATGTAATTTCATGTATAACAGTGAGGCTCACAAGTACCAACTTCTGGACATCAGTTTAGTTTTTACTGCCGAGCTGTTTGCCATATTTTATTTCTTACTTTTTTGTCTGCAACTCTGTTCCTTGAAGTTTCATGATATGCTGAAACTCTCTGAGTTCTATTCGGGCCCTGCAACAGTTCCTTGGTATGTTAGCATTCATTGTAGAAATTGAGACATTCGTCTCGTGGTTGCTGTCTAATGGATACCAGTTTAGGCCATGGGGAGGCGAATGTGTGCCATTTACTGGCATTTTCCACCCACACTCTTCCTTTTAGGTATGTGCAGCAAGCGATACTTCCATTGCCATCTTTTTCACTTTCTCTACTGGTAAGTAGAGCAAGTATTGTATTCCACCCAAAAATTCAATGTTGAGATTTCACCGGAAATATTTTGAGGCCCCCTGAATCCAAAAAAAGCATTTTTAGAAAAGCTCCGCGTGTGTGAAGGGGGCGTGGGGGTGTGTCATAACTCAAAAACGAAAAGTCGTTTAAAAACCAAAGTTGTTATTTAAGTTTAATGTCTTTAAGGATGCAACATTAAGATTTTGAAGAAAATAGCCCCACCCTAAACTACCCTTTACATGGAAAATTTTGATTTTCTTAAAAAATGGCTATAACGATTTTGATTAAAATGCCATATGTTTAAGATATTTGTATGCCAAATTAAATGTATATTTTGAATTTTCTGGCTATAGCCTATGTAGTCCAGTTTACTCTGGATGGCTTTTGAATAACTTGTAAATCGTAAGAGATAGACACAATCTTACTGTACAAAAAAATCTAGATCTCACTAAAACACACAATTTGTCTAAATAAATTTCATTGTAGAGTGAAGCATTTTGGAGGTATTCCTTGTTATTTGTGACAGTTTCAAAAAAATTAAATCTTTCGTGAAATGGAACATCGTTGTTCATTTTTTTATATGTTAAGCGTGCAAAGAGAGCGGGATCTCAAAGCTAAAACAATTTGACTATCGCTCAGAGCCTACTATATTCCCATATTCCCCTTGTACCTACTAGAAAATAAGCAATAAAATAATTTCTGCAAATGTTTATCTCACCTAACACGAAGAAGATATAGTAATAAGAGTTTGTAGGGATGGTTAGTACAAGAGTAGAGGAAGTTATCTGAGTGCAACACATGAGATTTTTTGTTCTGGCAGCAGTCTAGGCAAGAGGTGGCTGATAAACAAGTACACCCATGATGAAATATTTGATATGGTAGGAAGATGTACTAAAGCATTATTGGAAATTTTAATTAGAATTAGAGCTCTTGCAGGGATTCTCGGCAGTTGAAGGTTATTCTAACCTGCTTAAGAATAGGTTACATACACGCCACTCATGGACATGTTTTGTGTGGCAACCCAGTCCCTGTGTGTCCGACATGTGGCATACACCTTTCTGTATTGCACGATTGTCCATTGTACGCTCAAGAGTGTCAGTCGCTTAGTCTGGGTTTTACACTGCATTCCATTATGGGCAACGACCCAGTTGTTGTAGATAAAGTACTGTGGTTTGTCACCAATATCATATTTACTCTGCCAGTTAAACTTGTTTTAGAAGTTTTTTAAATTGTTAGGGTCTGATATGTCCTCTTTTTAAAATTCTACTTTTTTAACACAACTGGTTTTACTGATCAGTTTTTAGGTTTTAACTGTCAACGTTTAGCAGTTTTATCTTTCACTTTTTAAATTTCAACTCTGAGGTTTCACAGGTGGTGAGATTCCCTGTATTTATCTTTTGACTTTGACTGCAGAGGGAAATATTGAAATTGACTTGTGATTTGTTTACACAGGAGAACTTGGACAGTCTAGATGTGGTAACACTGGTACAAGGTCTGACGGAGCTGGACACAAGGTACCTGATAGAGAAGCTGTACAACATGACAGTGAACCAGAGCTACCTGGCAGCACAGAAGGAACTCACAGTGAAGGAGATGGAGGCTAAACTCAATGAGGTAATGTCTGACTACCCAATATAGTGATGAAAGGGATTACAACAAATTATTCACCTAGAGAGTGAGGAAAGTGCATTACTATGGTGTCACCTTGATTTCTCCTTCCCTCCCTCTCCCCCTCCCTATCTCCCTCCCTCTCCCACTGTCTATCTCCCTCCCTCTCCCCCTATCTATCTCCCTCCCTCTCTCCTATCTATCTCCCCCTCCCCTATCTATCTTGCTCCCTCTCCCCCTATCTATCTCCCTCTCCCTCTCTATCTCCCCCTCTCTCCCTTTTTATCTCACTCTCTCCCTCTCTAGCTCACTTTCTCCCTCTCTATCTCACTCTCTCCCTTTATCTCCCATCTTTCCCTCCCTCCCTCTCCCTCCTCCCTCCCTCTCCCCAATCTTCCTCTCCCCTCCTTTTCCTATCTCCCCCTCCCCCTCCTCTCCAGCTCATCTATCTTCCTCCCCTCACTCTCCCTTTCTCTCCCTCCCCTCTCTATCTTCCTCCACCTCCCCTCTCCTCCTCTCCACCTCTCACCATCTCCTTTCTTTCCTTCCCCTCTCTATCTCCCTCTCTCTTGCTGTAGTGATCAAAATGTAGATGTTTCTTTATGAATAACCTTGGACCCAGATTATGAAGGCTGCAATTCTTTGACAAGCGCACACAGTTTGAGAGGTAGAATCAGGACTGAAAAATTTAATGCGATAGCCAGGATTTGAACCACAGATCTTGCACTACATGTGCGGCTGCTCTAACCACTGAGCTGCCATGGCAGCTTGCCAGTATGACATTAAACATATCAATCGGTTGAGGACTTTAGTGTCATACTGGCAGGTTGCCTTGATAGCTCAGTGGTCATAACAGTCATGCATGAAGCGGAAGATTCAGGGTTCAAATCCCGGCTATGGCATTAAATTTTTCAGTCCTGATTCTACCTCTCAAACATTGCACACACTCAGCTTGTGTGTTTAAAAACACCAGCACTAAGTTGGTTGTCATAAAATAGAACAGTATTCTCATCATGATGATACATTGGGATTTTATTCAGATGTTATTGTACTGTTTTGAATTGAGAGAATGGAAGGTCAGTTGGATAAGCAAAAGGTTCTGTCTCCTGTTGCAGTTGTTCCAGCAAAACAAAACACAGCAACAACTTCTGGCACATCTACTGAAAGAGGGAGCTTCAGCAGAGAATGCCATCGATGCCCTGTCAGATACTTCTCCAGCATCATCGCGGTCCAATTCTCCAACTGATACGTAAGTGTAACATATTCCAACAGCAGGCCTCACTGGGTGCTGGAAAGTGTGAGTGTTCCACCTATAATTGCTCCACCCTTAGATCCGCACTTGGTGTAACAACAAGCTGTCAACAACCAACCCGTGATACGCTGAATCCAAAGCACATCATAAAATGTAGTACCCTAAATATCGGCGAGTATCTGTGAGTTTTCAAGATGTATGATAACCCTCGTAAAGACTACTTGAATGAAACGCGATTGCAGCAATATTCCTAAAATTCCTGAGCAAATATCGTTTTGTTGCAACATAAACACGAGGCATAAATCCATGTGATGTTTGTTTTGTTTTCGTTATCTTGGAGGGATACAAGGGGCGGATCTAAGGCTGGATGGAGTATAGGTCAGGCCTAGGGTGCTGAGCCCCTACCTCTACCCACCATTGGCATGATGAGTGGGTTGCAGTACCGGAGGGTGGGACATGATGAGCACCCCAGTCACTTCTGCTCAGTATATCCAATCAGAAAATATTGTAAGAAATGAGAATACCTCTTACTGCACTATTTTTCTCTTAAGTACTAACATTACACTTGAAACACAACTGATCTATTGAACTGAATCACGTAGTGAACTGTTGAGTCACAACTGAACTGCACTTGGCTTGCCCACTGAGCTCACTGAAGTATAGCTGTCCAACTAGGTGCCCGCTCAGAGATCCCACATACAAAAAGAAACATGCCCTAAAAGGAAGCTTATGGAAGCTGCCAAAAAGAACTTTCTGGAGCAGTAATTAGCCAACTGCAGGGAGATAGCACACACCATTAATGCAGGTAACCGGCTGGGTCAGTATGTGCTATTTGCAACTAGCTGCAGCCGTGGTGACAGTATGCTGGAGAATTGTGTGTCCAACTGTCTTACTTTATCCAGTTCCTAATGGATGGAGTATAACTCAGAAACTGAGAATCACATTCAAATTCAAATTTATTCATCATTAACATAACAAAGTATACATGGTTTCTCCGGATTATATTAATACGAAATTACCCTTGTATCAATTTAACTTCAAATATATCTGTTCAAACAGTCACTCCCAACGGCCAGGAAACCGGTTGCAAAATTCCTGGTGGTGGGGACTGGCGTGCAGCAGCCCAACCTCTACCTGCAGTCCTGACTGCACTAGGCCAGTCCCCTTGGTTGTTGATTGGTGTGTGACAGCCCAGCCTTTACCTGCTGTCCTGACTGCACTAGGCCAGTCCCCTTGGTTGTTGATTGGTGTGTGACAGCCCAGCCATTACCTGCTGTCCTGACTGCACTAGGCCAGTCCCCTTGGTTGTTGATTGGTGTGTGACAGCCCAGCCTTTACCTGCTGTCCTGACTGCACCAGGCCAGTCCCCTTGGTTGTTGATTGGTGTGTGACAGCCCTGCCTTTACCTGCTGTCCTGACTGCACTAGGCCAGTCCCCTTGGTTGTTGATTGCCATGTGACAGTCCAGCCATTACCTGCTGTCCTGACTGGACTAGGCCAGTCCCCTTGGTTGTTGATTGGTGTGTGACAGTCCAGCCATTACCTGCTGTCCTGACTGGACTAGGCCAGTCCCCTTGGTTGTTGATTGCCATGTGACAGTCCAGCCATTACCTGCTGTCCTGACTGGACTAGGCCAGTCCCCTTGGTTGTTGATTGCCATGTGACAGTCCAGCCATTACCTGCTGTCCTGACTGGACTAGGTCAGTCCCCTTGGTTGTTGATTGGTGTGTGACAGTCCAGCCATTACCTGCTGTCCTGACTGCACTAGGCCAGTCCCCTTGGTTGTTGATTGGTGTATGACAGTCCAGCCATTACCTGCTGTCCTGACTGGACTAGGCCAGTCCCCTTGGTTGTTGATTGGTGTGTGACAGTCCAGCCTTTACCTGCTGTCCTGACTGCACTAGGCCAGTCCCCTTGGTTGTTGATTGGTGTATGACAGTCCAGCCATTACCTGCTGTCCTGACTGGACTAGGCCAGTCCCCTTGGTTGTTGATTGGTGTATGACAGTCCAGCCATTACCTGCTGTCCTGACTGCACTAGGCCAGTCCCCTTGGTTGTTGATTGCCATGTGACAGTCCAGCCTTTACCTGGTGTCCTGACTGGACTAGGCCAGTCCCCTTGGTTGTTGATTGGTGTGTGACAGTCCAGCCATTACCTGCTGTCCTCACTGCACTAGGCCAGTCCCCTTGGTTGTTGATTGGTGTGTGACAGTCCAGCCATTACCTGCTGTCCTCACTGCACTAGGCCAGTCCCCTTGGTTGTTGATTGGTGTGTGACAGTCCAGCCATTACCTGCTGTCCTGACTGCACTAGGCCAGTCCCCTTGGTTGTTGATTGGTGTGTGACAGTCCAGCCTTTACCTGCTGTCCTGACTGCACTAGGCCAGTCCCCTTGGTTGTTGATTGGTGTGTGACAGTCCAGCCTTTACCTGCTGTCCTGACTGGACTAGGCCAGTCCCCTTGGTTGTTGATTGGTGTGTGACAGCCCTGCCTTTACCTGCTGTCCTGACTGCACTAGGCCAGTCCCCTTGGTTGTGGATTGCCATGTGACAGTCCAGCCATTACCTGCTGTCCTGACTGCACTAGGCCAGTCCCCTTGGTTGTTGATTGGTGTATGACAGTCCAGCCATACCTGCTGTCCTGATTGCACTAGGCCAGTCCCCTTAGTTGTTGATTGCCATGTGACAGTCCAGCCATTACCTGCTGTCCTGACTGCACTAGGCCAGTCCCCTTGGTTGTTGATTGGTGTGTGACAGTCCAGCCATTACCTGCTGTCCTGACTGGGCTAGGTCAGTCCCCTTGGTTGTTGATTGCCATGTGACAGTCCAGCCATTACCTGCTGTCCTGACTGGACTAGGCCAGTCCCCTTGGTTGTTGATTGGTGTGTGACAGTCCAGCCATTACCTGCTGTCCTGACTGGGCTAGGCCAGTCCCCTTGGTTGTTGATTGGTGTGTGACAGCCCAGCCTTTACCTGCTGTCCTGACTGCACTAGGCCAGTCCCCTTGGTTGTTGATTGGTGTGTGACAGTCCAGCCATTACCTGCTGTCCTGACTGCACTAGGCCAGTCCCCTTGGTTGATGATTGGTGTGTGACAGCCCAGCCTTTACCTGTTGTCCTGACTGGGCTAGGTCAGTCTCCTTGGTTGAGGATTGGTGTGTGACAGCCCAGCCTTTACCTGCTGTCCTGACTGCACCAGGCCAGTCCCCTTGGTTGTTGATTGGTGTGTGACAGCCAAGCCTTTACCTGGTGTCCTGACTGGGCTAGGTCAGTCCCCTTGGTTGATGATTGGTGTGTGACAGCCCAGCCTTTACCTGCTGTCCTGACTGCACCAGGCCAGTCCCCTTGGTTGTTGATTGGTGTGTGACAGCCCAGCCTTTACCTGCTGTCCTGACTGCACTAGGCCAGTCCCCTTGGTTGATGATTGGTGTGTGACAGCCCAGCCTTTACCTGCTGTCCTGACTGCACTAGGCCAGTCCCCTTGGTTGTTGATTGGCATGTGACAGCCCAGCCATTACCTGCTGTCCTGACTGCACTAGACCAGTCCCCTTGGTTGATGATTGGTGTGTGACAGCCCTGCCTTTACCTGCTGTCCTGACTGCACTAGGCCAGTCCCCTTGGTTGATGATTGGTGTGTGACAGCCCAGCCTTTACCTGCTGTCCTGACTGGACTAGGCCAGTCCCCTTGGTTGTTGATTGGTGTGTGACTGTCCAACCTTTACCTGCTGTCCTGACTGGGCTAGGTCAGTCCCCTTGGTTGTTGATTGGTGTGTGACAGTCCAGCCTTTACCTGTGTCCTGACTGGACTAGGTCAGTCCCCTTGGTTGTTGATTGGTGTGTGACAGTCCAGCCTTTACCTGCTGTCCTGACTGGACTAGGCCAGTCCCCTTGGTTGTTGATTGGTGTGTGACAGTCCAGCCTTTACCTGCTGTCCTGACTGGGCTAGGTCAGTCCCCTTGGTTGTTGATTGGTGTGTGACAGTCCAGCCTTTACCTGCTGTCCTGACTGCACTAGGCCAGTCCCCTTGGTTGTTGATTGGTGTGTGACAGCCCAGCCTTTACCTGCTGTCCTGACTGGACTAGGCCAGTCCCCTTGGTTGTTGATTGGTGTGTGACAGTCCAGCCTTTACCTGCTGTCCTGACTGCACTAGGTCAGTCCCCTTGGTTGTTGATTGGTGTGTGACAGCCCAGCCATTACCTGCTGTCCTGACTGGGCTCGGTCAGTCCCCTTGGTTGTTGATTGGTGTGTGACAGTCCAGCCTTTACCTGCTGTCCTGACTGGGCTAGGTCAGTCCCCTTGGTTGATGATTGGCATGTGACAGCCCTGCCTTTACCTGCTGTCCTGACTGGGCTAGGTCAGTCTCCTTGGTTGACAATAAGCCATTTTGTGCTGGTATTGTAATTTGAGAGAATCCCAGTAGATAGGTTCCACAAGCTTTGTTTCCAGAAGGATCTGCCGCAGACCATGTGATATACAGGGTGTTGATGAACTACACTGAAATATTTTCCGAGCAAGTGGAGGTCTCTGAAACAAGTAATTTGGAACAGGAGACTTATGGCCTGTTGGTTCAAATGTGGAAGTTACCCCTATGTTTCTAAAGTGCCAATATGTCACTGCTAATGATACCACTTGAGTGCACAGCACACGAAAATGAAGAGACAGTCGGAGCAGTCCCTCTGGCGCAATGGTTATGACATTAGCTTTCAAGTGTAAGGCAAACGAGTTCACGTCTCGTTCACTTTATTTGTCTTTTTTTTTTTTTTTTTTTTTTTTTTTTTGTCATTTTTGTTTTAATATTTTGTCTAAGGTTTTAATTCGTGTACAATCCATTTTACAGAGTAATTTCACCTTGTGAGTGCAATGAATTACAATTTGTTCTAACAAAGGTTGAATCCTGCTTAATACTCTCACATGCTGTACGTCTAAATGGGAGGAGGTTTAAAGGGTGAACCAACTTACATAAAATGAAAAGTAAATGCAACTCTTTACGTCAGGTTTAAAGGAACTGCCTATTGTAATTTATGACGAAGAAAGAAAAAAATTAACCACATGACAGTAACCGAACCAATGACCTCTGGAACAACAGTTTTCGGCGTTCCGGATTGGGCCACCAGAACAGTTACACAAACACTACTAGAGTAGGCTATTGATGCAAGAAGGCAGTTAATCACTGTTCAGTGTTGCACTGGCAGGTGATTAGTTCGAGATTTGAGATATCTTTGAGGCATCAAATCTTGAGAACGCCAATAACGAGCTATTAAGTTTCCATATTTCTATACTTGGGAAGCAGTTTTAAAGACATTCTAATCCAATAATCTCACCCACCTTGTTTAAACACCAACTTATCAGCATCTGATGCCAATCAGGTTTAACACAATTAACTGCATTATATTAAGCCGCAGACCATGCATTGCCTATCTCAACTTGCTTATATTAGTCATGTCTACAATTGCTGAAACTATTTCGGTGTAGTTCATTAACACTCTGTATAAGGGGCTTGCCTTAGCCCAGAGGCCAGAGTGAAGTGAAGAACTGTGAATCATGCCGAGTGGTGTTTAGTGTGAGCTGTGACAGTTCACCTGTGATTTGATAAGTTGTGTTGCTCTGAGTTTGTGCAATAGTGATTTAAGTGTAACATTAGCACTACACTAGCTGATTAGACAACAAATATTGTTATTAGTAGTAAATGGTGCATTTGTCAAATACATAATAAATTTGTGGCTGCTGCAAAATTTAATGGCGGGTGGCTCGATAAAAAATCCAACCATAGGCTTGCCACACCTTGCACTGTTCTATAATTAAGCATGCTGTAAAGACTGATTTAAATATCATTTGCACAACAGCGAAAAGAATAGTAATAGACAACTATCAGCCACCTTTAAATTTTGTGACAGAAGTGTTGTGTGATAAGTAAAAATGAGGAAGCATAGTTAGCTATTAACATGAGTCTAGAAAGTCATGTATGCTATAATAAGCATCTCTCTGGAACAATACTGATCCCAAGGTTGCGGGTTCAAACCCGGCCCAGGCCGATGGTTTTTAAGTGTGCTTAAAAACGACAGCTCCATGTCAGTAGGTTTACTGACACGTAAAAGAACTCCTGCGGGACGAAATTCCGGCACACCGGCGACGCTGATGTGATCCTGGCAATTGACAGCGTCGTTAAACAACAAAATAATTTTTAATTTTTTAATCTCTGGAACAAGCTGTTCAAATCTCTTTGGAATCAACGCTTGAACTGTTCATTTAAATTTGTTGGCAATTTATTAAATCATATAATCCCACAATACCTTATTCGTTTTCCAAACAGGGATGTTGTATGTTAAATAACTCTTAACTTTGTTTTGTTTGAATGAATGAATGAATTTATAACTTCATTTGTTTACATAAACATTACACATGTTACAACTTGGAGTACTTAGAACTTACCCTAGGGTCCTATACAGCTTGAACACCTGGTTATATTGTGTATGGTAACCCTTCCCCTTTCTCCCATTTACACATGTTTACCCTTTCACTTATCTTATCCTGCCCCCTCCTTTAAATTTTTATTTCTGTTATTCTTACATCTCCCACCACTATTCCTTTCCCTCTTTCTCAACTTTTCTTATCAGCTTCACTCATAACTTTTATTCATCAGCTTATTTTGTACATTTCATTAATTTTCTTTTCAGTACTTCACTATAACCTCACTTTCACCGTGTATAAAAACCCTGTACTTCCTAAACTTCCTAAATGGATTACCCAACCATTTTTTTTTAAACTTTGTTACTCTGGCTTGAGAATTTAATGCCATTCTGGCAGTTTGTCACAATAGCTCAGTGGTAGAGCGTCCGCCCGGCAAGCGGAAGGTCTGTGGTTCAAATCCCAGTTGTGGCATTGAATTTTTAAGTTCCGGTTCTACCTCTTAAACTTTGCCCACACACGGCTTGTGTGTTTAAAAACACCAACAGTAAGTTTGTTGGCATAAATAAATAATATCCCTTTCTTTCTTTTTCTCCTGGCTAGTTGTCGCTTTCCCCCTCACCCTCACTGATTTCGCTTCTTCTCTGTGCTCCTTACTGTCCAGTGTTTTCATCCCCCACCTTGGCTCTTTCGTGTGCCACATCCTACCATTTCGTCATCTTGTGTTTTGCTCACCCCTGACCTTGACTTTGATGCACTTGTCACTGAAACCACACGTGTTGCAGGTTGCTAAGTAGTTGTCTGTTCTATGATATTTCTTGCTGATGCTTGGTGTTCCCTTGTTTTTCTTGGTGCAATGCCTGCTGGTCCTGCCACTGCCCGTCGCTTGGTCCGTTCTTCCTCTCTGCTGCCTGGCTAACTGCGTACAGCTTGAAGTTTTTAATGCATACCCTCTTGCCTTCATTTCTTGCTTGTCTTCTCTGATTAATTATCTTCTTCATTTGTGCCCTTTGTGCATATGTTAAGTCCTTATTGATGTAAATAGGTGATCCTCTCAATTTTCTTGCCTGTTTTAGTACTTCTTTAGCCATTTGCGTGTTTGTAAACTTCACAAGAATATTTCTTTTGCCTGGTATTTTGCCGATTCTGAATGCGTCAGAAATCTCGTGGCCTCTCAGATGTATTTCCAATTTGTTCACTAGTAGATCTCTTAAATCCTGGTATGCTGCCACTCCACATTTTTCTTCAACTCCTGAAATCACTTCATTATATTTTCTGCTTTTATCTTCCATTCTTTCTAGCGTTCTTTTTAAGTTTTAAATTTCCCGTTTTAACGTATCCATTTGTTTGTTTCTCCTATCGTACTTCATCCACTCTTGTCTGAATCTCTCTGCCAGTCCTTTATCTCTTGCTAAAACTATTTTGTTTATCTGCTCTTTAGTTGGTGTGTCACTTAACACCTTTTTCACCTTGGCCACGGGAGCTTCCTTCACTATACGTCTGCTCAGTTCCACTGCTAGATCTCTACTTGTTTTGTTTCTGGTGTTGTGGAAATAAATACATTCATTTGTCATAAAACTATTAATATTTTGGTTCACATAACATAATGTGATGTATAAATGCAAACTGGGCACAGTGAATATCTTTAATTCTTTAATAAATGGCCAACATGAGTCAATTTTAGCAATATTTGTAATGTTTTTTTGTGGGGGTGGGGGGGTCTTGAAAACTAAAGAACTCTCTTTACGGTTTCCCCAAAACATTATCTTGTTTCTCAGTAGACTTCCCGCATATGCAAAATATAACATTTGTATAGTATTGATATCTAATTCTTTCTCTATTATCCTTAATGAAAACTAGAATGTGTTTAATTTTGCTATTAAGTTGGCTATATGGATTCCGCTCTCTGAATGTTGATCTAGCCATGTGCCTATAGTCGGCTTGTATTACTTTGGTTCTATGTATCTGAAGGTCTAGGTCTGAATACAATTACTGCTCTTTTTGAAGGATTTAAAAGTAACTTATTAAACCAGTTCTCCATTCTGATTATTAGGTTCTCTTTATCATGTGGTCCCTTCATAATTATGTTGGTATCATCTGCAAACATGTGTATTTAAGTGTGTTGAAAAGTCATTTCTAAATGTTAGAAACACAACTGACTCCAGTATGTATCGAACCCTGAGATATTCCATGACTAGCATTTTGCATTTAGGAAGTAAAACTTCTTAAAGCATGAGAGGTAGAACTGGAACTTAAAAATTCAATGCCACAACTGGGATTTGAACCACAGACCTTCCGCTTACCGGGAAGGCTTGTGTGTTTAAAAACACCAACAGTAAGTTTGTTGGCATAAATAAATAATAATTACCTTCTTAAAGCATTTTGCCAATAAATATTTATTATTTGAACCATATGTTTGCAGTTACATAAATAAGACTGAAAGCATTCCTGTCCCTTTCCTCTTATCCCATACAACTGCAGTTTATGTAATAGAACATGTTGAGCCATTTCAGATACTTTTGTTAAATCTAAATAGAGCCCTGTACATTCACTTCGTTTATCAATTATGTCTAGAATATGCTCAATAAAACTATAAATTTCTGTTATTGTGGACTTACCCTTAAAATCCATTTTGACTATAATGAATCACTTTTTTTCATAAAATGAATTTAATCTATGGCTTTTCCCAGTATTTTTGATAGTGAGGAAAGAATAAAAATGGACCTTTATCTACCATTTGCTTATCCCCTTTATTTATTGGTTTCATTTTGGCTGTGTTTAGCATATCTGGAAACTGACTAAGATTTAATTACTGAATGACATAGTTACCCATAATTCCACTATACAGTATCTAAATAATGGAGGAACACAAAACTTTGAAACTAGCTGCACTACATTCTACCAGTCTGCATCCTCGGCACTCGTTGCCATGTGCTCCTATCATAGAAAAGCACGGATGAAACCATACATTTTTAAAACTACCTTTAAAGGCTTTATTCATCAGCCTCATGAAAGGATATGCTGAAACTGGGCACTGCCATTGCCCATTTATTTTTGGCACCTCTTTAGGAAACTATCCATCACTCGCCTTAGTTCACATTGAGATATGCTGGCAATTTCTTGGCAGATATTTTGTTTTAATTCTTCCAGGATGTGTGGGTTTATCTTCTAGACTTCATGTTTTAAGTTACTCCAGAGATAGAAATCGCTAATTGGAGCTCTGAGAAACCTTTCTACACTAATGACACGCCATACACCAAATTTTTTCATCATGAACAATATTAGGTTCTGAGTTATAGGGCCATTTTTATTTATTTTTTATTATTATTTATTTTATTATTATTATTTTTTTTTTTTTTTGAGAATTAACAGGCATAGAGCGTGATTTTTGCCTTTCTCAATAAGATTCTGCAACAGCTCATTCAGTCAATCTTTCGATGAGAACAATTGAAAGTGTGCTTCAGGACAGAACTATTAGTAGAGATTTGTGGCCCCCTCAGTCCCCTGACCTAACCCCCTGCAATTTGGTAGCTTGAATATTCCTTGTTCAAAAATAGTTTGAAGGCACGTCATCAACCAGTTGTGCACATGCTCCTTGCTGTCTTCATTGTTTTCAATTTGTCCTCCTGCAAGTGATTCTTTCATGAGTGCAAACAAAAAGGTGAATGGGGCAGAAATGTGGACTGGAGGGAGGGTGTGTGTTCAAGGGTTTCCCAGTGCATGCTCTCCATTGTGTCCATTGTGAGGATTAATGTCATGGGCATACATCTTTTGCTTTGTTAGGCAGCTTTTGGTAACATTAACAATGGGCAACAGTAAGCAGCGTTCTTTGTATGTTACTTGTGAAGAAACTCGGTGATAAACTCCCCTGTATTAAAAAGCACCATCAGGAGAACTGTTCGAGCTGTGAGGCAGGTTTTGGCCTTCACTGGGCAGGCTTGATCCTTTCTTTGCCACTCCTTACTAGCCATCTCGGAGTCCAGAGTAATGATTAAGAAGTCTCTCGCAGATCTCTGCCATTCAGTTAAATTCAGAAGCCATCAAGCACTAAGTTTTCTAAAGCCAAGATAGTTGCTGATGGTGGTATGCGCACTCCCAATGCAGGTACCCACTTCAGCAGTGCACTGACGATCAGCTTTGATAAGCTCTTGGATGGAAGGATGTCATCTGTGAGTTTTGATCTTGGGCATTGAGCATGACCTTCATTTTCTACAATTTCCAATGAGTTAAAATATACGAGGATTTGGCCCCCTCATTGTTTAAAAATGCTGTAGTAGTTCTTTGTGCAAGAGGCAAACATGGCTGTTCTGAGGCCAAAACAGAGAAGCACGTTACCTCTCACTAACATACCAGCCTTCAACCCCCACTCCATCATCCCACTCGGAACTGCTTGCTAATGTTTTATTTGAGTCATCCTCATAGTGAGTATTTAAACCAATAAAGATATTGTCATAGGTGGAATGGCAACACAAGACCGAAAGACCTCAATTCATCACATAAGATTCGTCGTCGTACTGCTCTACCAGAAGAGCTGTTGTATCCCATCATATCTTCAACCACACAGCCAGACTTGATGTCCAAGTCGGAGTCATCAGGAATTATGCACGAAGAGATATCAGACTACACTTTGATGCCTCCCCCACAGTCCTATGGGATTGTCCGTGTGCCCAGTGCTCCAGGATCACTAAAGTAAGCTGTGTTTGAGTTAACTCTTATCTTAGTATATATTATGTATAAGTTAGATTATCTAATAATTCAGTCATATGGAATACCCTAAATGCTCCAGAATCACTGAAGTAAGTTGTGACACGTTAAATTTTATCTTAGATTACATAATGTTATAACCAAATGTCCTCCCTTACATTATCTTAGATTACATGTTCTTTTAACCAGATGTCCTCCCTGGCAGTGCTATCTTAGACTACATAATGCTATAACCAGATGTCCGCTGACATTATCTTAGATTACATAATGTTTTAACCAGATGTCCTTCCTGACATTATCTTAGATTACATGTTCTTTTAACCAGATGTCCTCCCTCGCAGTGTTATCTTAGATTACATGTTCTTTTAACCAGATGTCCTCCCTCGCAGTGTTATCTTAGATTACATGTTCTTTTAACCAGATGTCCTCCCTCGCAGTGTTATCTTAGATTACATGTTCTTTTAACCAGATGTCCTCCTTCGCAGTGTTATCTTAGATTATATGTTCTTTTAACCAGATGTCCTCCCTCGCAGTGTTATCTTAGATTACATGTTCTTTTAACCAGATGTCCTCCCTCGCAATGCTATCTTAGATTACATAATGTTTTAACCGGATGTCCTCCCTGACATTATCTTAGATTACATAATGTTTTAACCAGATGTCCTCCCTTACATTATCTTAGCTTACCTAATGTTTTAACCTCTTGAGTGATGGCCATTTAAAACGTCTGCGAGCCGAGAACTGCTACCCAATATCCAGTGCAGGGCATTTAAAGTGCGTCGTATATACACAGCTGTATTTTGTATAAATATTAAGTTATTTTAATGAAACAAAAACTGGTGTAAAATTCGTTATATGCAGTATAAATGTACATCATCAGCAAAGTTGAGTTGTATTTACAAAACGTTGAAATGGCACAATTTTGTTTCACTGTGGTGAAAAGTCAACTTTGCTCTATGGAACGCATCTAATATAAGTTCTCGGAAAGAAACAGTAAAGAAACACCCATTGTATGTGTGGCTTATGCGTCAGCATACTGTGTAACTACTGTATGCATGGTCTCTTGAGTCATCAGAATAGAGCAACATTGCAACTTTTGCTTACGCGAGTTTCATAACTTAGTAGAGTCCGTGTCTTTCTTTGTTGAAATACATACGTATACTTTCCTGCTTGTAGCTGAAGGGAGAAGTGGTATAAAAAGGTGTTTTTGCACCAACTGGATATAACCATATACAATTGTTTGGTGATTTGGACAGCTCTCTAAACCCACACAGGACAATGGCCGACCTTGACTTCCGACTATAAATAGATCGCAGCCTAATTGAACAATACCACGTTGGGGGTTGAAAATCCAAAACCCCTGCACTCCTCAGACTTCAAGGAAAACATGATCCTAAAAGGATACCACCAACAGCAAAGAAGTCCCGCCCATCTCGAAAGTGTTTCGTGTGCCGCAAGAAGGGAATTCGCGAATGTGGAGATGTACCTACCCTTATGTGTTTATCCCTGTTTTGAGGTAAATCACTGCAGAAAGAACATATTAAGGTAAGCCAATAAAGTATATAGACTTTACTAAAATGTCTCATAAAGGGAAAATTAAAATAAGTTGAGTTGGATAAGGGATAAATAGGGGTTAAATGCACAAATGCACAGGACGTGTATACACGCCCATATCGCTCATCCGTCATTTTAAATGGACGTGATTTCACGTCCATATCCCTCGAGAGGTTAACCAGATGTCCTCCCTGGCAGTATTATCTTAGATTACATAATGTTTTAACCAGATGCCCTCCCTTACATTATCTTAGATTACATGTTCTTTTAACCAGATGGCCTCCCTGGCAGTATTATCTTAGATTACATAATGTTTTAACCTCTTGAGCGATAGGCATTTAAAAGCTCCGCAGGCCGAGAACGGATACCCAATATCCAGCGCAGGGCATTTAAATTGTTAAATGCGCTAAAAGTGCTTCGTAAATACACAGCTGTATTTTGCATAAATTTTAAGTTATTTTAATGAAACAAAAACTGGTATAAAACTCATTATATGCAGTATACATGTACATCATCAGCAATGTTGAGTTGCATTTACAAATCCTTGAAATGGAACTATTTGTTTCACTGTGGTGAAAAGTTAACTTTGCTTTGTCAAACGAATCTAATATAATTTCTCGGAAAGAAACAGTAGTGGACCCATTGTATGTGTGAGCTATGCATCAGCAAATCACAGCACAATGTGAAATAGAACACTACTGTATGCGTGGTTTATGAGTCATCAGAATAAAGCAGGTTTGCAATTTTTCCTTACACGTGTTTCGTAACTTGGATATAGCAGGCTCCGTTCACTTCTTTCTTGAAATACATACATATACTTTCCTGCTTGTAGCTGAAGTGAGAAGCTCTTGAGTGTTACATCTCAGAGCTAAAACATGGCATCAACAAGCAGTGTTGCACAAAGGTTAGCGAGTGGTGGAAGTGTAAGGGCTTCTGAAATTGCACAGGATAATGTGGAGGACTTCTTGCTGTGTGACAGCGATTTGGATATTGATGGCGAATTTTCCGAATTTGAGGGGGTGTGGAGGATATAGGTACAAGTAGCAGTGAGGAAGAACGTGACTAACTTCCTTCAGGTGTTCCTGAAGAGTCAGCATTGTGGAGTGCTGAAAATTATTGCAATACAAACAGGCACATCTTCACGAGCACAGGCTCTGGTGTTCAACCCCAGGCTCAGCTGACTTCTGACAGCCAACCAATTGACATTTTTACAAAATTTTTTACTACCGACTTAGTGTCTCTCATTGTTTCGGAAACAAATGTATATGCGAGTAAGGTGAAGGAAGACCTGCTCTCTAAAGGTAAATTAGGGCCTAAGAGCAGAATTCAAAGGTGGACAGAAGTAACACTCAATGAGATTTACAGGCTAATTGGTCTAATTATACTTATGGGTGTTATTCGTAAACCTGCATTATACATGTATTGGTCCACAGATGACATGCTAGCTACTCCTTTTTTTGGAAAATGCATGTCAAATAACAGGTTTACGTCAATTTTGCGGTTCCTTCATTTCACCTGCACAGAGAATGTAAATGACAAACTCCACAAAATTAGGCCTGTTTTTGATTATAGTATTTCAAAATTTAAAGAAAATTATGTGCCTGGTGAAAAGGCCACTGTTGATGAAAGCCTAATGCTTTGGAAGGGCCGCTTAGGTTGTAAGCAATACATCAAAACAAAAAGGGCTAGATTTGGCATAAAGAGTTTTGATGTTTGTGAAAGTAAAACGGGATATCTTTACAATAGCTGCATTTACACTGGTCAAGGGACTGACAATACTGGAGACAAAGATTTGGGCTTATCTGGCTCCATAGTAATGCACCTAATGGAACCTGTGCTTGATCAGGGTAGGACTGTGTACTTAGATAACTGGTACAGCTCTCCTAAATTATTCATGGCCTTACACAAAAGAAAGACTAATGCAATTGGAACAGTACGTTCAAATCGTATTGGTTTGCCAAAAGATGTGAATACGAAGGCTCTAAGGAGAGGGAAAATGGAGGTGCATCAGCTCCCACCTTTGACCTACCTTGCCTGGCAGGACAGGAGGGTAGTTACGGCATTATCCAATTGCAGCTGTAAGATTTTGATGATTGACACTGGAAAAATAGATGCCCATACCAAAATGTGCATTTTCAAGCCTGACGTTATCCAGGAAAACAATATGCACATGGGCGGTGTCGATCTAGTAGATCAGGTATTGCAAGCATATCCCTCTTTACGAAAAACAGTGAAATGGTATAAAAAGGTATTTTTGCACCAGTTGGATATAACCATATACAATTGTTTGGTAATTTGGAGAGCTCTAAACCCACACAAGACAATGACCCACCTGGACTTTCGACTATCAATAGCTCGCAGCCTAATTGAACAATACCAGGTTGAGAGGCCTCTTCATACTGGGGGTAGAAAATCCAAAACCCCTGCACCCCTCAGACTTCAAGGAAAACATTATCCTAAAAGGATACCGCCAACAGCAAAGAAGTCCCGCCCATCTCGAAGGTGTTTCGTGTGCCGCAAGAAGGGAATCCGCAAGGAAACTGGGATGATGTGTTGCGAATGTAGAGATGTGCCCTTGTGTGTTTATCCCTGTTTTGAGGCATATCACTGCAGAAGGAACATATAAAGGTAAGCCAGTAAAGCATATAGAATTTAATTAAATGTTTCATAATGGGGGAAAATTAAAATAAGTTGAGTTAGATAGAGGATAAATAAGGATTAAATGCACAAACGCACAGGACGTGTATACACGTCCATATCGCTCGTCCGTCATTTTAAATGGACGTGATTTCACGTACATATCCCTGAAGAGGTTAACCAGATGTCCTCCCTTACATTATCTTAGATTACATATTCTTTTAACTAGATGTCCTCCATGGCATTATCTTAGATTACATGTTTTTGTCAGTCTGGGTGGCTCAGTTGGTTAGATGCTGGCCTACTGATCCCAAGGTTGTGGGTTCAAATCCAGCCCAGGCCGATGGTTTTTAAGTGTACTTAAAAACGACAGCTCCATGTCAGTAGATTTACTGGCATGTAAAAGAACTCCGGTGGGACAAAATTCCAGGACATCGGCAACGCTGATGTGATCCTAGTAATTGACAGCAGCCTTAAACAACAAAATAATGTATATAATTTAATTTCCCTACCATTATCTTAGATTACATGTTTTAACCAGATGTCCTCCCTGGCATTATCTTAGATTATGTGATGTTTTAACTAGATGTGCTCCCTGGCATTATCTTAGATGACATAAAGTTTTAACCAGATGTCCTCCCTGGCATTATCTTAGATTATGTGATGTTTTAACTAGATGTCCTCCCTGGCATTATCTTAGATTATGTGATGTTTTAACTAGATGTGCTCCCTGGCATTATCTTAGATGACATAAAGTTTTAACCAGATGTGCTCCCTGACATTGTTAGATTACGTAATGTTTTAACCAGATATCCTCCTTGGTAGAAAGATTGCATGTTTTAATGAAATATCCCCCCTTCCACGCCTTTTCTATGTATTGGAAACAACAAAATAATTATGGAAAGTTGGTGTTAAGATGTGGGTTTATGTTTTCCAGTAAACCTGTTGGAAGTGGCAGACCTGACCAGCTGAAACCTTCACCAGCATTGTCCCGTAAGATCTACGATAGACAAGAGTCGACATCTCCCCGCACCACAAGACGAGCCGCTGCTCTGGCCCAGAGTAATCTCCTGGGGAAACCTGGCTCCATGTAAGTACATAAACCTCGGAGAAATGTTAATTTGAGGTACATCAACGACAAGTTTTAATTGTTGATGTGTTTTCTTTTCACTGCCCCTCCACCCCCTTGCAGCGTATTTGTATTCCTGTTTGTTCTGCCATTAGTGTTAGTAATCATTAGTGTTTTGCCTGCCGCTTGGGTCCTGCTATCCATGTTGCCCAAATAATGCTTACTGTGTCGATAGGAGTCATATGAAATATTTCTAGTCCAGAGCATTACACAGTTGCAATGTTCTATTGCCCGGTATCTCTAACTATGACATTGACTGTTCTGTTGAACTTTCCAACATGTGACGCATGTTTGTCAGTGCCATATTCTCTCAAAGTACAACTTTATATTTTTTGGTGTAGTATGTATTTAGAATTATTTGATAGATTTCTTTGGAAAACGCTTCATTTATGAAACTTAAGCTTTATGATTATTTTCTGCGCTTGTAGCTGAATTAAAGAAAGCAGTGCAGCCAACATCACTCAAAGCAATATAGCCATCACTATCTTTTGTTACCAAATGGTTGTTACAAATGAATTACATGTTGGGTGATATGTGAGAAACAATAGGCTTGCGTTTTATTGAACCTTCAGACTCACGTCACATGTTTGAAAGTTCCTTATTGAACATGATTATTTATCTTAATTGTCAGTAAAATGAAAAACCTGACACTATTGACAGTGAAGCTGTATAAATCAGTAAATATTAGTGGCTAAAACTTCACTTATCGTTTTAATTATGAATTATATCCAAACATGGTTCGCAAATCAGTTATTTGTATCTTCAGTGTTTTTACTATTTTATATTCTTGGATATAATACATAGAGGGTGGTAGTGAAATAATCTGTCAGACTGATGGGGGTGGTGAGAGAGTGGATATAAATCAACAAAAAATTCCAATAACTTTTTTAATTTAAATGCACTGTTAACTAGATAATCACATTTACAGGTGAGAATGTGAGGTCACAGATGTAACAAATTCTCTGTTAAAGTTTGATGGATTATTTCACTTCGATCCTGTATATAAT
Source organism: Tenodera sinensis (assembly GCA_030765045.1). Taxonomy (NCBI): domain Eukaryota; kingdom Metazoa; phylum Arthropoda; class Insecta; order Mantodea; family Mantidae; genus Tenodera; species Tenodera sinensis. The sequence continues at coordinate 396,389,479 of CM060964.1, forward strand.
TACAAAAGATAAGTGAAGTTTTAGTTGCTAATATTTATTAATATTTGTTGATAATTATCAGATTTCATTGTAGTAACTGTATGAATGAAGTATATTAGCTATTGGAGTTGATACACGTGGAGTGGAATGTAAACAGAAGGGAGGATCCTGCCTGTCTCGTAGGATGACATTGCACATGCTTGTTGAAGAAGAGAACTGTGACAGGAACTCCATGCAAGTGCTTGCAGTGAAAACTCAAATGGCAACACATATGTTCCAAAAGAATTAAAATGAACCAAAAAATGGTATGTGTGCAGTCACATAACTTGTTGTGCAAGCTACTCTTAACTCGTCCTTGTATCTGCTTCAGGTTAATCTAGATAAACATTTATACAAGTGGTTTTATTATAATTTTCCTTATAGATACAATGGGAATAAGAGGATAGAGTAGGCTTGTGATAGTTGAACGTCTTAAAAGCTGATTGTTTTGTGATGGATTTGAAATTCCATTCCCTTTGCATGGCCAGGACAAAATGGAATGAATGTTTTCCTATTTGAGAAAAGTAGAAGTATAAGAGGTAGAATTTTTCAGTTGTGATTCTACCTCTTAAACATTGCCCACATGCAACTTGTGCGTTTAAAAACACCAGCATTAAGTGGGTTGGTATAACCATCTAAAGGTTACTTAAACTCAGGACATAAAGTACTTACAATCGTAAGTCTGATGTGAGACTCTCTTCGTGGTTCACCGGGAGACATAGAAATCAATGTCATTCTGGCAAGTTGTCACAGCAGCTTAATGGTTAGAGCAACCATGCGGTGAATGGGAGGTCTGTGGTTCAAATCCCAGCTGTAGTATTGAATTTTTCAGTTCCAGTTCTACCTCTCAAACATTGCCCACATACAGCTTGTGTGTTTAAAAACACCAAGAGTAAAAAATAAATAAATAATAATGGCCATCTAAAGGTTATTTAATCCTGGGACATAAAGTACTTGCAATAGTAAGTCACCATTGGGGTAATTTGTCTCTGATGTGAGACTGCCTTTGTGGTTTACCGGGAGAAATACAAACTGGTTTGAGAATTCAATGTCATTCTGGCAGTTTGTCACAATAGCTTAATGTTAGAGCACCTGCCTAGTAGGTGGAGGGTCTGTGGTTCAAATCCCAGCTGTGACATTGGATTTGTAAGTTCCAGTTCTACCTCTCAAACATTGCACACTCATGGCTTGTGTGTTTAAAAACACCAACAGTAAGTTTGTTGGCATAAATAAATAATAATTACCAAATTTGGTGTTTGTCATCATTTTTATACTTTTGACAAATACAGACACAGACCTTTTTCTAAAAAAAATGCCTTTTTTTCCCTTTTTTTTTCAGTAAATCTCAATTTATTTCCACTGAAATCTAAGTGTCAAATGTTTGTGTGGAATACAATACTTCCCCTTACTGTAAGAACATCATAGAGAAAAAGTAGAAAAGTGAAGCAAGTGATAGATTATCAGACAGTACATGAGTTGTGGCTTGAACATTTTTGAGATAATTGACTACAGTGAATACTGGTACAGGTTCCTTGTGCACTGCAGACAGAGATAGGTAAGAACACATTAATGTTTTGAAATAAATGCATGCAGTAGTTGTTGTTGGCAGAAGTGTGCGCTTGTTTTACTTTATGAGGATAGTGAGAGTGTGGTGTGTTTGAAAATAGCCAGCATGTCTTGCACCATTTCCCAAGTACGTGCAGCACAACTCTCGATGCAGGTGAAGATAGTTCCTTAATACATTGCATATATTATTGCTTATTTGAATGGTGTGAATTAACAAAATAGTTCAGCTCTCAAGGTATTTTAACATGAGCTTAAATATTTTACTTCTGTTTATTAATGCAAGAATGGAAATGAAACCAACATAAGAAATCACATGATTTGCCAAAAATTGGTTCTCCAAGCAAAAGGAAACAATTAAATTCTTAAAATGTTCTTAAAGAAAACATTCGTTGTGGAAGAAATACATGAAAAGAATCACTGAAAAAAATTGTGAAATCAAACAAAGAATTAATGATACATACATATTGGGAAAATTAACAATATAAATGTATAATTCCAGTATCACAACCTCTTGCTCAAAGGGCTATCCAAAAGAATTGCAAAACAATTCAAACACATAAAATACTACCACAAAATCTGTTTCAAATCAGGAAGCAACAAAAACCAGTTCATAAAATTAGTGCACCACCATGACACCGTAGAACTACTTCAAAATGGTTCTTAACGTGAGGCTCAAATAGAATAAGGGAAGGTAAGCAAATAAAAGAAATTAAAAGAAAATGCACAGAAAACTAAATCTAAAAGAAATTTGAGATCATCAGAAAGCCGAAGATACCCAGGGATGATGAAAAAAAGAAGACATCTGTGACTTTGAGAACTTCACAAAGATAAGTGCAGTAAAACTTTGTTTATACGTTTTCCAGGGGACCAAAGGAAAAAATATATAAATGTGAAAAATGCATAAAGAAAGTTGGCAAATAAAAATTGGAAAATGTATACAGCATATGGGTTATAGTTGAGAAGTGAACAACAAGAAATAATAGGATTGTTTAACAATAATCAGCAATATAAAAGAACACAAATACAAGAGAAGTGTACCAAATAAAAATAAACACAAAAGTTGAGTCACTTTAGGAAACAGTCCGTTATCTTGGCTTATGTTTTTTATTGGCCATGGCCGCCATGCCGTGAATGGTATCATTTAGCCATTATTTCCTCAGAAAGGTTATGACCTGTCACAAAATGTTTGTATTTTCTGCCCTATTATTTGTAGAAACACCTAACACACACACTTTCTTCAACTTCCACTGCCTTAGCCACAGTTGTATTTATGGTAGATCAAGCAATCCTCAATTTCTTAGCAATTTCTGTGTGTTTTATGCTGCCACTTTCCTTCACTACATTCAAAATGTATAATTTTTCAGCAATCATAATGCACTTCCTTTTCTTTTCACCCACGTTCACTAACGAGGTTAATCACAACTGAAGCACAGAGCACAAATGACTGAGGCATATACAGTTTGATATTTCACAACTTTGCTCAAAAATAGCTTCAAGACCGCTTTCACTTCTGCACTGACGGATGTTTTCCAAGAAATGTAGTACCTAACAAACCCATGAGGCGCATTGGAAGGAATGTGAAACTGTTGAGTTGTTTACATGAGCTTATCGCACATACATGATGAGACAGTGTATGTACACTCTATTCAGAAGCAATCATGTCTTCAGGACAGCAATGTCTCATATGTTGACAGGCGCGAGAGATCATCCTTTTGTGTTGCGTTACTGACTGTACATTAAGTCGTCAAGTCACTAGTATTTTGCTATTCTAGTAAACAAATGACAAGCGATTGGAGCACTCTGACAACCAAGGTCAATATGCCAGGAGTGTGAGTTTTGGCTTTGAATTTTTCTTGAGATTTTAAAGAAGGGAATATCAGAAACATATAAATGGTGCATTTTGCTCTTGGTGGTGTAAGCTATGATCGTATAAGTATAAAAATAATATAACTGAAAGTCATATAAACAAAACAATTTGCCGTAATGTTCTATAGGATTTTGCTGGGACTGTTGAAAAAATGTTACAAATGTAAAAATATGTATAAGTATGAAACGTATAAAGGAAGTTTTACTGTACAAATTTTATAAGCATTTCAGCAATTAGAGTTTAGAATATATAGTTGCATTTACAGTTGCAAAATTGTATTGACTGCATGTAAGAAGTGTTAGAGTAGTAAAAGTAAAAGTGAGAAAAATGTATTGTTGACATTAATAATTACCATCTAGAGGTTACTTAATCCTGGGACATGAAGTACTTTCGATTGTAAGTCACCCTTGGGGTATTTTACTCTCATGTGAGATTCCCTTGTGGCCTACTAGGAAAATATGAATCGGTTGGAGAATTCAATGTCATGCTGGCAAGTTGTCACAGTAGTTCAGTGGTTAAAGCAGCTGTGCATGAAGTGGAAGGTCTGTGTTTCAAATACCGGCTGTGACATTGAATTTTTTAGTTCCGATCCTACCTCTCAGTCAAAAAGGTATGTTTGCAAAACAAAATGAAACTAAAGGGATAAGTAGGTAAAGAACTTAAAGAATTGCTTGCAAAACAAGACAAAAAAGTAGAATAAAATAATGATGAAAAAGAAATCTAAATAAGACCAGCTTGCTACTGAAGTAAGAACTGAACTGAGGCAGTTAGCAGCTGAATTACACAGTAAGATTAGGAAATAAAAACTAACTGGATCAAATTTCAAAGAGAAACTATATTAGAAATCAAATTGATGTTTAAAAGTGAGATAGAGAAAGTAAAACAAAATTTTATCAGCGTAAATGTAAGGGAAGAAGTTGATCAGTTAAAAGTAATGAAAATGTAGTGAAGGAAATAGATGCAGTTACTCAGAATATAAATGTTCACACAACAAGGATTGGTTACAAAAGTAGCTGATAACCAATCTAAAATAGAAGCAAAATTTGAAAAGCAAATAAAGCAAATCATTGACAAAATAAATGTAACAAATGAAAAGTCAAATTGAAAGAAGTTGGGAACATACTTCATGTTCTAAATATATACAGAAATGTGAGGCTTAACTTTAATAATGTCTATATATGGTAATGAGCAGGAATTAGATGGCAACTACTTCAGATGTATGATGTATATCCCATACACACATGCACTCTCACTTACAATCACTCTCACTACTCTCACATTCACTCACTCTCACAATCACTCTCACTACTCTCACATTCACTCACTCTCACTACTCTCACATTCACTCACTCTCACAATCACTCACTACTCTCACATTCACTCACTCTCACAATCACTCCCTCACTACTCTCACATTCACTCACTCTCACATTCACTTACTCTCTTATTCACTCACTCTCACAATCACTCTCACTACTCACATTCACTCACTCTCACAATCACTCTCTCACATTCACTCACTCTCACAATCACTCTCTCACTACTCTCACATTCACTCACTCTCACAATCACTCTCACTACTCTCACATTTACTCACTCTCTCACTACCCTCACATTCACTCACTCTCACAATCACTCTCTCACTACTCTCACATTCACTCTCACAATCACTCTCACTACTCTCACATTCACTCTCACTACTCTCACATTCACTCTCACTACTCTCACATTCACTCACTCTCACAATCACTCCCTCACTACTCTCACATTCACTCACTCTCACATTCACTTACTCTCATATTCACTCACTCTCTCTCACTACTCTCACATTCACTCACCCTCACATTCACTCACTCTCACAATCAATCTCACTACTCTCACATTCACTCACTCTCGCTACTCTCACATTTACTCACTCTCACTTACAATCACTCACTACTCTCACATTTACTCACTCACAATCACTCTCACTACTCTCACTATCACTCTCTCACTACTCTTACTATCACTCTCACTACTCTCACATTTAGTCACTCACATTCACTCTCTCACTACTCTCACACACTCAATCTCACTTAAAATCACTCTCACTAGTCTCACATTCACTCACTCTCACAATCACTCTCTCACTACACTCACATTCACTCACTCTCACAATCACTCTCTCACTACTCTCACATTGACTCACTCTCACAATCACTCTCTCTCACAATCACTCTCACTACTCTCATTCACTCACTCTCACAATCACTCCCTCACTACTCTCACATTCACTCACTCTCACATTCACTCACTCTCACAATCACTCACTCACTACTCTCACATTCACTCACTCTCACAATCACTCCCTCACTACTCTCACATTCACTCACTCTCACAATCACTCTCTCACTACTCTCACATTCACTCACTCTCACATTCACTCACTCTCACAATCACTCACTCTCACAATCACTCTCACTACTCTCACATTCACTCACTCTCACAATCACTCCCTCACTACTCTCACATTCACTTACTCTCACAATCACTCTCACTACTCTCACATTCACTCACTCTCACAATCACTCTCTCACTATCACATTCACTCACTCTCACAATCACTCCCTCACTACTCTCACATTCACTCACTCTCACAATCACTCACTCTCACAATCACTCTCACTACTCTCACATTCACTCACTCTCACAATCACTCTCTCACTACTCTCACATTCACTCACTCTCACAATCACTCTCTCACTACTCTCACATTCACTCACTCTCACAATCACTCCCTCACTACTCTCACATTCACTCACTCTCACATTCACTCACTCTCACATTCACTCACTCTCACTACTCTCACATTCACTCACTCTCACAATCACTCCCTCACTACTCTCACATTCACTCACTCTCACATTCACTTACTCTCATATTCACTCACTCTCACAATCACTCACTAAAGGGATAAGTAGGTAAAGAACTTAAAGAATTGCTTGCAAAACAAGACAAAAAAGTAGAATAAAATAATGATGAAAAAGAAATCTAAATAAGACCAGCTTGCTACTGAAGTAAGAACTGAACTGAGTCAGTTAGCAGCTGACTTACACAGTAAGATTAGGAAATAAAACCTAACTGGATCAAATTTCAAAGAGAAACTATATTAGAAATCAAATTGATGTTTAAAAGTGAGATAGAGAAAGTAAAACAAAATTTTATCAGCGTAAATGTAAGGGAAGAAGTTGATCAGTTAAAAGTAATGAAAATGTAGTGAAGGAAATAGACGAAGTTACTCAAAATATAAATGTTCACACAACAAGGATTGGTTACAAAAGTAGCTGATAACCAATCTAAAATAGAAGCAAAATTTGAAAAGCAAATAAAGCAAATCATTGACAAAATAAATGTAACAAATGAAAAGTCAAATTGAAAGAAGTTGGAAACATACTTCATGTTCTAAATATATACAGAAATGTGAGGCTTAACTTTAATAATGTCCATATATGGTAATGAGCAGGAATTAGATGGCAACTACTTCAGATGTATGATGTATATCCCATACACACATGCACTCTCACTTACAATCACTCTCACTACTCTCACATTCACTCACTCTCACAAACACTCTCACTACTCTCACATTCACTCACTCTCACAATCACTCTCTCACTACTCTCACATTCACTCACTCTCACAATCACTCTCTCACTACTCTCACATTCACTCACTCTCACAATCACTCTCACTACTCTCACATTCACTCACTCTCACAATCACTCCCTCACTACTCTCACATTCACTCACTCTCACAATCACTCTCACTACTCTCACAATCACTCTCACTACTCTCACATTCACTCACTCTCACAATCACTCTCACTACTCTCACATTCACTCACTCTCACAATCACTCTCTCTCACAATCACTCTCTCACTACTCTCACATTCATTCACTCTCACAATCACTCCCTCACTACTCTCACATTCACTCACTCTCACATTCACTTACTCTCATATTCACTCACTCTCACAATCACTCTCACATTCACTCACTCTCACTTACAATCACTCTGTCACTCACTCTCACATTCACTTACTCTCATTCACTCACTCTTACAATCACTCACATTCACTCACTCACTCTCACTTACAATCACTCTCTCACTACTCTCACATTCACTCACTCTCACATTCACCCACTCTCACATTCACCCACTCTCACATTCACTCACTCTCACAATCACTCTCACTACTCTCACATTGTGATATTCTTTGGGAGAAAGTACAAGCCACCTCTGCCATAATTGCCACTAAAAGCACCCCATACCATCACACTTTCTGGATGTTTAACAGTTTTGACAGTAAATTTTGGATCATATCGTGACACATTTTTTGGCCTCCTCACCATTTTGGACTTTCCTCTGACCAGTTTGAAAGTGCTTTCATCAGAAAATATTACTTTACGCCAGTCCTCTGATGTCCAGTGCTGATATGTCTTACAAAAATTTATCCTTTTCTTCTTCATAGCTTCAGTCAGAAGAGGCTTCTTGGCTGCACACCGACTTGGTAAACCTAAGTCTTTTTGAAGTCGATGCTGAATGGTCCTTATTGCAACATTGTTGAGAAGGTCTGGGTGTTTCTTCTTTAACCCTGCCACTGTAATCCATGGATCAGCCATTACTTCACGTTTTAGCAGGCCATCAGTTCTTGTTGAAGTCTTTCTTTTACCACCTGAGCTGATTTTTTGTTTTGGTGTGTTGCCAGGTGGAAAAGATGCTGCTGCTGTTTTTAGGTCATAAATAGCTTGTGTTGAAACCTTTAGATCGGCAGCTACACGAATTACAGAGGTACCTACTTCCAGTAGAGTTAAAGCACGAGTCTTCTCCTCAGAAGTGAGCTTCTTGCGTCCCATTATTTGTATTATAATGAGAAATACACAACTTTAAAAATAGCACTCAGGTTAAAAATTTAATTACGATGACAAACTGGAGACAAAACACTCTGTACAAATACCAGAGACTGACTGAGACCTGGCCTGCTAATAGAAGCAAGCTGCTACTGTGCACTCAAGAATCACATGATTTGCAGCTTCGCCTGCTCCTTTGTATAGTGGCGGGATAAGAACAAACTGAGCACATTGTCTACATAAAGATTTTCCTTGCACTAACTATGTAAAGATTTCAATTGTGGCGATTGTAGAATAAATAAACGAGGACCCAGTACTGAACCTTGACGAACTCCTAACTTTACAGTTTTAAATTTGGATGTAATTTTTGTTGTTAAATTTCCCTGGTTATGATATATTTGCATTGGCTGTCAGTATAATAGAAGGAAACATCCACCTGGAACTGGAAACAAAATCTTCTGATGTGACCCAGAAGGTATATAAATGGTGCAACTCTGTTAAACTACAAATTGCAGCTAACAAATGTGCGTATTTGCTATTTAAAGGTAAATTATTAAGAAACTCAGTTATAAGAATACACGAAGAACGTATTCAACGCCACAAGTATATTAAATACCTTGGAATAACGCTTGATGAGAAAGGCAACTTCAAGACACATGTCACTCAGGTCTGCAACAAAGCCAGTAAAATTATGATGAAGATTGCCAGTATTGCCAACGTCAATATAAACTACCTCTCCCTACCATTAGAACATACCATAATTGTATCTTTACTGCTATCATTACATATGGTGCAAGAGCGTGGGCAGAGTGTATGCAAAAATTAAACCTCGTCGCAGATCTCAGAAAATGCCAGAGGAAAATTCTTCTCCGTTTTACTGGAGCAGCAAGAACGACCTCTACTATGGCTCTTCTTGTGGCCACTGGTACCTGGCCAATAGATCTACAGGTTCGCCTATATGGTGCTTACTATTGGCTAAAGAAAAGCAATCAACAAAAGATAGAAGATATAATAGGGAAACGATGCTATATGAAAAGACAAATAAGGACTGAATTAATATCCTTATGGCAGTCAGAATGGGATAACCTGCAAACTGGGAGACGCACCTATATGTTTTACCCTAATATACGAGAAATGTTACGACTAAAGCACCTAAATCCCTTACAAGCTGCATTACACTATATTACGGGCCATGGGCCATATGGCACTTACCTAAAACGTTTTAGCATCATAAACTCTGAAATGTGCACCAGATGCAATACAGAAGATACTCCTGAGCATGTAATGTTTAACTGTCAGAAATACAGCGAAATAGCACAATCTAACAGGGAAAAGCTCATGTACCTCACTTTATCAGAAATGGTCAGGAATAAGGAAAATCTAAATACTTTAAATGAGTTAGCGACTCAAATCAGTATAGCAGAAAGATCTTTAAGACAAACTGAACAAGAAAGAAATCTAAGAAATTTTTATACACCTCCAGCGACTGTTGTAGCACCATCCCGTCGATCGTTAAGATTGTCAAATCAATATAACCGAAACCAAGTGTCCCAAACACCTGAATCTGTTATACCAAGAACAATTACATAGAACAGAAGAAGATTTCATTGGATCACTGGACGACAACTGTAAGCAGAAAGGAGAAGAACGAGGCCAAAACGACAGCCTGATGAGACTTGAACTGCCTACCAGAGACGAATAGCAGCGGCTAGGGAACAATAAATTGGATGAATACTATGAGATCTCATATAACTTTAAAATATCACTAATTTTCATTATTATTTAGTTTAATTTAGGTTTGTAACTTCTGCACATTCTATTGTGAACAAATTGTAATCAAACAGTTTAAATAAATCAAAATATCCGCACACTATGTCCAGATATAAGAAATTAGGTATCTGGACATAGCTGGCAGATATTATTTTATTTTATTTTATTATTTTATTTTATTAGTATAACTGGTTTGTGAGATGGCGTAGGACTTGGCTGGCTGTATAACAAGTGGTTTAAGAGATGGCTGGCTGTATAACAAGTGGTTTAAGAGATGGCTGGCTGTATAACAAGTAGTTTGTGAGATGGCGTAAGACTTGGCTGGCTGTATAACAAGTGGTTTGTGAGATGGCGTAAGAGATATAACAAGTGGTTTAAGAGATGGCTGGCTGTTAATAACAAATAACACACAGTGTACCTGATAGTGATTATTATTGTTGTTTAGGGCAACAAACAGGAAGCGACAGTGACACTGCTCCTCTCCCTGCCCCCACACAAAGTGCTTGATTAATGAACTAATAGAGGATTTTTTGTAAATATATGATGACTATGTGTACTATATGGAAGTGTTGAATAAAGAGATTTGTTGACAAGCGTGTGAATTGGCTAACCTGTACTAATGTAGTTGCATGTGACTAACTAACCTACTGACACTCCTGCCATCCCCATAACACCAGGGAGCAGGGTCTGGATGGCAGCGGAAGTCCTCCTTCATCCCCACCTGCATACCGTCGTCTCAACAGCCGAGAGGAAAATGTGTTCTCTCGCCTCACTTCTGGCACCACCACAGCCAGCGACCAACAGATTGGACGTGGAGTCATCTCCAACTACGGTGGCAAGGTGAGTATTGCTCACATTCCACACGCATCTCTGAGTCACAATGATGGAAACATTGGTATATCTATAGCTTATCCGGCCTTAGAGTGGGTACCTATGGATGTGAACATTACGTCACAGCACAAGTGAATTGGTGGAAATAGTTCCTTACTACGTTGCATATATTGTCACTTATTTAATACTTTCAAGTAATGAACGAGGTGAATAAATACTGTAATTCAACTTACAAAACATTTAAACATGAGCATAAATATTTTACTTCCATTTATTATCACGTGGTACTCGGTAATTGTCCATTTGCATTGTTACTGCAGTGAAGTGATGCTCTGACACTCGTATTACTAGTAATGCACGTGCAGTTAGTGTGGCAGAATGTTCAGTTTCTCAGAGTAGTTAAGGAAACATAAAAGCAGAAAGCCTCTAAGAAGTGTGAAAGGACTATTGTATTATATGTGTTTAACTTTTTCTTTCAACATTATGACACTCTGACTGTGAAGGACGTAACCAAAGTGACATCTGAGGTAACTGGTATTTCTGTGTACACTGTTTCAAATATGAGGACAGAAATGAAATACAAACAGAAACTGTAAAAGTCCCTAAAAGGAAAAGGGAAGGACCATTTAGTGTTTTAGGCAAAGTGGATGACTGTTAAATGTTATTAGCTTTAAAATGCATACTTTCTTTTTAAACAATGGGCCTCCTGTAATAGATAATGAACAGTGAGCCAGATCTTCCAAATTTTAGGTAAACCACGTTCCACCGTTTGTTGAAAGACATTGAGTTTCAGTTTACAAAAAGAAAGACAATGTGATATTTGATCGGGAAGCTATGGCGGTGTGGAGACGTTACCTGAGATCTGAGGGAGCCACGCTTCAATCTGACGACTGAGGTTAATGTAAGTTTTTACTCACAAAATTGCATTTCATAACTTTTCTTAGCCAATTTCTTTAATTAGTTAATATAGTTTATTTAATAAATATGAGCCGGGTGCAATTGTAACCTCACACTGTTGCAGTGAAAGATTTGAGGTTGTGATGTAAACATCTGTGTGCAGAGAACAACATGTGCTAGTTGGGGAGTGATACAATTGCAATGTTTATGTGTGTACCCACTTTAAGCTCAGAGGGACTATAGTAGGCCTACCAAATTCCAGTTTTCTGTGTAAAATAGTTTTTGCAAAAAAAAAAATTATTGGGTCTTTTGTCATTATGTTAGTGTAGTATAAGAAAGCTTGATATAAAACATTTGTTCTAAATGAAGTTAAGCTCTGTCTGTATGTTTCTCTTGATTATGTCTACAAAACCTAATACATTTTTATTTAGCTGTGTCAATTACTTTGGGTGAAAAAAATTCAATACATTGATGGCTATTTTTTTTATCAAATATTTAATAATTTTCAAAATCAAAATTCAGTGAGAATTAAACTGTTCCATATAGAGCGTTAAAAATACCAGGTTTTATGAAGCAACTATCTGAGAATGTGTGCAAATTTTTAAAGAAATGTATTAAGAATTGCACTAGGGGTATTTTGAATATTAAAATATGTAGAGAATAGAAAGCAAAGAAAATGTCTTGAAAGTTTTAAAGTGCTTGACAACATACATTTACTGCTTTAGGGTTCCTTCAGCTAATTCTTAAAGTTTTGTTACTCTTAATTGTTGTTGTTAGCTAATGCTGGATTTCTGACAATGAAGTCATTAATCCTCTTGCTCTCCAATATTTTTCACTGATGGATGGGGCACTAGAAGTGGCCGGGCATATTTGAAGGTGGTCTCGGTCCATTTCCTCTTGCAGATCACATAGAGGACAGAGTGGTGAAGAATATATCCCAATTCTGTTTAAATGTTTTGCCAGACAATCATGTCCTGTAATCAACCTGAAGGTTGCAACTGCTGTTTTTCGAGGATACTCAGGAATCACTGTTTGAATGTTTGGTAGTTCCCATCTTTTATTCTTTGATTTTTCATAGTAATATTTTGCAATAATTTTTTTGAATTCAGAGTTGACTAATCTTTTAGCTGCATAAAATGGTAAATTAACTATAGATTTTTGTACACTGCTGGTACCCTTTTTTGCAAGAAAATCAGCTTTCTCATTACCACTCAGTCCACAGTGAGCCGGTATCCATTGGAAGACTAGGTGTTTTTGAAGTGCTGTTAGATGGCTAAGCATCTTCCAACATTCTATAATACTTTGGTTTTTTGGGGACAACTTGGAAGTAATTGCTATAATTGCTGCCCTGGAATCTGAGAGAATAACTGCTTGCTGAAAATGTGAAATTCTGTACAAAAGATTTTGTAGGGCCATTCGAATTGCTATTAATTGTTACTCTTAATTGTGGTTTTGCTGATTTGAATGTATTTAATGTACTTAGTTCACTGTGCTTTAATCGTGGCTTATCCCTAACATTACTGACTGAACTTTCTTTACGAGCTGTGACCCTGTAGCCCCAGAACCCATACTGAATTCATGATAGCTGAAGTCACTGCAATTTGCAATTTCTTTTTAGAAATAAAAATTCTTGTATAAAATTTAGGAAAACATGACTATGTGGTTAACACATGTACACATAAAAATTTCACCATACTTTTGCACTATTTTAGGGGATGAATGTTTACAGAAAATCCCACAAGATGTGTCCAGCACTAAATATGACTGCCTAATTTAAACTTCAAAATTGTACTCAGTTTTGCTGCAATGGGGTAATGGAATGCATTTCAGGAGCCATGCCTGTCTGCACTTGGGCATCATGATGTAACAGTCTTTTAAATGGTGATGCGGTGTAAGTGACGCTAGATTCTAAACGTACAAAGTACATACGCAATTTTAACGCAAAAATCAGATTTTTCATCATTTTTGCCCAAATTTCACCAAACTAAGTTACTTGCATCCCGCTCAAGAAGCCTGTATTTGGACAAGTTATTACTTTTATAACTGGACATGAAAAATTCAGAAAACATCTGATAACTATGGGATTAATTCAAGCATAACCCATGTCATCTGTGTTTATGAATGAAGGGAATGGTGAAACACATTTTTTGGAGTGCAAAGACATTGATCAGAACACCCAACTAGAAACAGGTGCTAATCTAGTGAGACAGATACTACACTTAATTGAAAATGCACATATCAATCTCTAGATGAAGAAATAGGAAGCATACAAAAGTGTTAGGCTGAAGTGCTTTAGCGAAACCTGCTTTCCAACTAATCATAGTCAAAACATTGTTCAAAATGTGGCTCTGAATCAATACACCACTGCCAATGCTTTTTCCAATCTTCATATGCATCTGGAAGTCAACTGCAGAGCTATTCAGCCATTTCGATCAACTTAGTCACCTTGAAATAATGTCCTTTAAGTTCCTTTTGAACAAAACAAAGTCGAGAGGAGCCATATCTGGACTGGGGGGGGGGCTGCATTGCCACTTTGTTTTCCCAGCTCCTCCCTTACCATTAGCAGTGTGCATTGTTGTGATGGGGGATCCAGGGATCAGTGACTCTGTATCTAACAAACATTTAATCTGTGATCAGACTTTGCACTTTGGTCACGCTTTCTTCAGTGCATATTGAAGTCGGACATTCACTACATCCATTGTCTTGACATCTCGGCCATCTTATGTTGCTTAAAAACATGTGTTCTAGACTCAGCTTCATTCTTGTAAGCCTCAAGAATCGTGCCATAATCTTCCATAGCAGATTTGTTCAGTTTAATGCTACATTGTGAAACTTAATGCAAAATTGAAACACTTTCACTTGAGGCTCATGTACCATTCCAAGAGCTTGACAGTTGTCGGGTTTCCTATCTCACATGGCCCAAAGAGATGTCCCTCCACCTCGTCACATTTGGACAAACTAGAACTCCACCCAAGCCAATCAACCACCAACACAAGTCCAGCCCACTGCCCACCCAGACCAATCACAACAGACCTCCCCTCCAGCTACCGATATAAATACTGCAGCCCATGGAGCAACCAGCATAGCATCTCCACCAAGGATACTTTGAACTTGCCACAGTTGCAGACAAAACATCTGGGAAGGAGCCCTGTAGACCACAGCCCACTAGCCCGGATTACATTGTATCTAGTATTGACACTGGCCGTGAAAGCCTTAAAACTTTGATGAATATGGCAAACCATTGATTCCAAGTAGCCTTTCATATTATCTGTTTAGCTGTACATAAAAAGGGGGATACTATGGATACCAATAACTGCGGGCCAGTTACATTAACTTCTGAATTGAACAAAATCTTTGAAAGAGTTATTTTGCAATGACTGTTCCACTTCTTTGAAAAAATAACACCATTATAAATTCACGATATGGCTTTAGAAAACACTTCTCGACAGTTTTGGTAATCATGAAGTGCTCAAATAATATAGTGAAACTATTATTTATTTATGCCAACAAACTTACTGTTGGTGTTTTTTAAACACACAAGCCGTGTGTGGGAAAAGTTTGAGAGGTAGAACTGGAACTTAAAAATTCAATGCCACAACTGAACCACAAATTTACCAGGAGAAATACGAACTGGTTTGAGAATTTAATGCCATTCTGGCAGTTTGTCACAATAGCTTAGTGGTAGAGCATCCACCCGGTAAGCGGAAGGTCTGTGGTTCAAATCCCAGTTGTGGCATTGAATTTTTAAGTTCCAGTTCTACCTCTCAAATATAGTGAAACACTTAGAAAATAAAGAAATATCAGCAACTCTATCTTTAGACCTCTAGAAAGCATTCGACTGTGTAGATCACCGCATTCTACTGGATAAAAACTGGATAGGGGACTGACTAAAGTTTAATCAGCTCACACCTTACAGGCAGAAAACAGGCAATACAAATATATCATAACCAGGGAAATTTAATAACAAAAATTACATCCAAATTCAAAACTGTAAAGTTAGGAGTTCTTCAAGGTTCAGTACTGGGTCCTCGTTTATTTATTCTATATATGAATGATATTCCTATGATAGAGAAAAGGAAAATTATTTCTTATGCAGATGATACTACTGCTGTATGCTGGAGTTTTACGACTGTGGAATGGAATGAAACTATGACAAACACTATTGATACATTATTATTTATTTATGCCAACAGACTTACTGTTGGTGTTTTTAAACACACAAACCGTGTGTGGGCAAAGTTTGAGAGGTAGAACTGGTTTACCAGGAGAAATATGAACTGGTTTGAGAATTTAATGCCATTCTGGCAGTTTGTCCCAATAGCCCAGTGGTAGAGCAGCCGCCCGGTAAGCGGAAGGTCTGTGGTTCAAATCCCAGTTGTGGCATTGAATTTTTAAGTTCCAGTTCTGCCTCTCAAACTATTGATACACTTTTTAAATACTTTAAATGAAATAATCTCAAAAGCAACTTATCTAAGACTACATTAATCAAGTTTAATCTAAGAAATGTAAATGATGTACATAATACTTTCCAATTATCAGAACCCAGCATAGTTAGTACCAATAAACATAAATTTTTAGGAATCATACTTTATCAAAACTTGACATGGTTGGAACACATTAAATATATATGCGGGAAAATAAGCAAATCGCTAGATCTGCTTAGGCATTTTCAAAATTTTTTAGAAGAGAACTAAAATTGTTATATTACGGAGTCATATACCCACATATGATAACATGGGATAGAGATCTGGAGATGCAATGCTAAATCACACATGGAAAGACCTTTTAAATTACAGAAGAAAGCAATTACAACAATATATCACTTATACTCTAGGGATTCATGCAGACAGTATTTTAGGGAAGAACAAATTCTTTCAATATTTTCATTATATTGTGACTTTGGTTGGTGGGTGTGAAGTAAAGAAGACAGATGTAGTCGAGATAAAGAAACACTTTTATTTCCGTAAACAGTAACTTTGTACACTCGTTGCAACAACAAGAAAGTCTTTTCCGATTCTCCAACAGCACGGCTCCGAGCTCGTAACACAAAGAACTAACTCTTCTCCGTCGGCACAACTCTCCACATCGTCTGTCCGTCTCCGTCGGCACGACTACTCAACCTTCACATACGTCTGACTGACTCCTGTCGCACTTTACCGCTATTTATATCTCCCAGGCACTATTCTGGAAAGTTCAGTTATTCGGTGGAATACAAAGAGGAAGATTCCAGAAGCTTCTATCCTTTTCTCTCTTTCGGCAAGCGCCCCAACAATGCGGCCATTCTCTGTCTCTTTCCTTCGGCTCCTTTGCGGTAGTGCCGACAATAATGCGATGGGTGACACTGCGGTTGTCGGCAATTAGATGCGGCGGGCGCGGTGACAATATGTATATAAAGTAATAATATATGCACTACAAAAGCACAACTTAAGAAACAGTGTCCATCATTATAACCATGACTTCATTGACAAGGCTGTAGACCAAATGTTAGTTACAAAGACCCTTGTGTATTGGGGCTGATAGTAAGTTACCAAATTCAATAAAGCAAACTAACACAACTAATACTTTTAAGTGTGAGCTCAAGAGCTATTTAATAAAAAGTCATTATATAATCTGGATGAATTATAAATTTGTAATTGTTGATATATAATTTTAATTATGTAATTGCAACTTGTCAAAACTGTATTGCAGTCTACTGGCAAAGTTCCTATCATATCAAAACGTGATTGATTGTGAATGAAATAATGAATAAGTTAACAATGGTTTGAAATGTTGAGTATAGTGAATTGTGTTGCAGGTGCAGGCGAAGGCCCCACTTGTGTGCACTCATGTTGCAGAAGGACATTCTCGTGCTGTACTCTCGGTTTTTGCAACTGATGACCTTCTCTTCAGTGCCTCTAAAGGTACACACATACATACACACATGCACACACATATGCACACATATAACACGCACGCACAGCACTTCATTTGCACTCATTGGGTCGGAAGCATGTCAATTTGCCTTTGTGCATAAATACAATACTTGCAGATATTTATACTTTATTCTTAACTTTTTCTTATTTAATTGAACAGGCAAATATGCAAATTAAATTATATTTAATCAATTATAATTAGGGCATAGATTTCAATGACCTAAAGAATATTAAAAAATTACCTTACAATAATGAGTTTTTGACCTTAAAATTTATTAAAAATGATCTAAAAAAACAAAGAATGACAAAAATGACCCTCATTTGTTATCTTGCATATTTCACTTATACTTTATCACTGAATACTGCATTACAATATGTTACAAACAGCTTTTGTAATGTGAAGGACTGGATATTGTCAACTATTGCGAACTTACTTCTTGAAGCTTCTTTCAGCATGAGCAGAACACACTCGGGCATACTTAAAGTAACAAATATGTTGTTGTTTGCTAATGCTGGATTTGTGACAATGAAGTCATTAATCCTTTTGCTCTCCAATATTTTTCACTGATGAATGGGGTGCTAGAAGTGGCCGGCATATTTTAAGGTGGTCTTGGTCCATTTCCTCTTGCAGACCACATAGAGGACAGAGTGGTGAAGAATATATCCCAATTCGGTTTAAATGTTTTGGCAGACAATCATGTCCTGTAATCAACCTGAAGGTTGCAACTGCTGTTTTTCGAGGATACTCAGGAATCACTGTTTGAATGTTTGGTACTTCCCGTCTTTTAGTTTTTGATTTTTATAGTAATATTTTGCAATATTTTTTTTAAATTCAGAATTGACCAATCTTTTAGCTGCATAAAATGGTAGATTAACTATAGATTTCTATACACTGCTGGTACCCTTTTTGCAAGAAAATCAGCTTTCTCATTACCACTCAGTCCACAGTGAGCTGGTATCCATTGGAAGACTAGGTGTTTTTGAAGTGCTGTTAGATGGGTAAGGATTTTCCAACATTCTATAATAGTTGGTTTTTTGGTGACAACTTGGAAGTAATAGCTATAATTGCTGCCCTGGAATCTGAGAGAATAACTGCTTGATGAAAATATGAAATGCTATACAAAAGATTTGGTAGAGCCATTCAAATTTCTTTTATTTCTCCATCAAAGTTTGTAGTTCCATAACTTAAAGATTTGTAATAGGAAAAGAGGTGACATGTGACTCCAGCACCTGCTCCATCTCAGTTTGATATCAATGATCCATCAGTATAAATATGGAGCCATTCATGTTCTGGAAATCTAGTATGGATTGTCCTTAATGCCAATAATTTTAGAACACTAGTTGCAGTATCACTTTTTTTAACTTCTTCTGTCAGGTGTAAATAATATGTGATGTCTAATGTTTGTGTTGGATTGACTTCAGATATGAAGTTTTCCTTTGAATTAGGAAGGTATATACTCCTCTTGATGTCTTGAATTTTGGAAAGAAAGCTCTCCTGAGTCTTTAGTGTATGTGTAAAATTTCTCTTGTTCCATGTATTGAATGGCTGTCTGATTAACTTCCTGTATAAGAGCTGCTTTTTCTATTTCATATTCAATAGGGTATTGGTTGGTTAGTATTTCCATAGCTGCTATTGGTGTGCTTTTGATATCTCCAAAAGTAACAAATATTGTGTGTTTCCAGCTCTTGTTCATTGAGGGAATGCTTCTTACCAGACAGTACATCAACTATCTTCAATACTTTAGCAAACACAAGTTTGCACACTTCACCTTGCACACAACTTAGATTACTTACAACTACTTTTATCAATTCTGTTTGATTTTCAATTTTGCAGAAATACTTGTTTTTAGTTTGGACATGACTTGAACCACTTGTGACAGCAGGCGTGGTAAAGCAGCAGCTAGACTCACCCCATATTCCTTTAGCACACAAGTCATAGGGGAGCCACATTGCAATAGATTTCCAAGAATTTTTAAATTTTGAGGTTCTGAAACTAGACTATGCTAAAATAAGAACAATGCAACCAAACTTCCATCAAATGACAAAATCCTGGATTTGTTCTTATGGAGGGATGTCAATGAAATGCAGAATGTTACATAAAGAATCATAACTGCTTCACATGTGGTCACAGCTTTATGAAAATTGGATATGTTTACTTTGTTATATACAGGTGTCCATAAATGATTACACTGTTAGCGTAACATGCTGTAGCTCTTCAATGAACACATCTAATAAAACTGAAGTTATAACTTAAAGTTTGAACTAAATAAACTTAAAAAACTTCAGCATACCTTCAAATAGTTATAGTGTTATAAATTGTTGTAATCAGGGTAATCATTTGTAAACACCTGTATATGTAGTAAATTTCAAAAAAATTGAACAAATATGTTTTATGAAACTAGATAAGTATTTTTCCAAAATTAAAATAAACCATTTTAAAAATAATCTTCAAAGATAATTACTTGAAATTTTGCATAGTACTTATTTAATTACAGTAAAATAATTCACTTTCAGAATTTTGATTTCTGATGCTTGGTTTATTTTGATTTTTTAAAAGTTGTTATTGTTGTTTTCTAGTGCCTTGCATCTGGCAATGAAGCCATTAGCATTCGTGCTTTCCAATACTTTTGAGCTGTAGTTTCTTCTGATCTTAATGCTTCACAGGTCTTCAAGTGGTCTTCGTTCATTTCTGCTGGATCGTTAAACAGGACACATATCGGTGAGGATGAGATACCTATTCTGTAGAGATGACTTGCTAAGCAGTCGTGATTTGTCAATAGTCGGAAGGTTGCAACAGCTGGTTTCCTTGGTCTCTGGGGGATTATATCTGGGTTGGAAAGTAGCGTAAACCATTTTTTATCTTTGGCATTTGTTTCTATTTCTTGTAGGTATGAATGAGAAAATTCTTTAATGATCAAGCGTTTTATTGAGGAATATGAGAAACTGAATTTAGATTTTTGTTTTATTGTTGTGCCTTTCTTTGCAAGTGAGTCTGCAGCTTCATTCCCCATGACTCCACAGTGTGCTGGAATCCATTGGAGATGAACAGTCTTATTAACTTTTAGGAGTTGTGTTAACATTTTGTAGCATTCTCTAATTTTTGTTGACTTCTTTGTAGTATTTGAACATATTCCTTGAATTGCAGCTTTAGAATCTGAAAGAATTACTGCCTTGTTAAATTTATTTAAGGGAAGATTTAATAATTGTCGGAGAGCAATGTGTATAGCCTCTATTTCTCCATCATAATTTGTTGTGTCTCTGCCAACAGAATGATAAAAGGAAAAATGTGAACACGTAACTGCAGCTCCAGTAAGGTTTTCCTTGGAGGATCCATCAGTATATATGTGCAGCCATTCTTCTGTGGGATACCTAGTATTGATTGTTTCCAGAGCTAGAAGTTTTTGTATTTCTTTTGGTGTGTCTGATTTACTTATTTCCTCTATTAATTCCAAACTGAAGGTAGGTTGTAATAATTCCAATGGATTTTCTCTTATAAGTAGATTTTCTCTGGTGTTAGGAATGTTCAATTTGGATTTAATCTGTGTTACCTTTTCTAGGAAACTACTATGAGTTTTAAGGATTGAAGGGGGGAAGTTCTCTTCTGTCCATTTAGAGTTTGGCAGTCGTAACATTTTCTCGTGTTGGAGCAATGCTTGTTCTTCTATTTTTGTTGTTATTGATGGGGTCCGTGTTAAGGCAAGCATGGCATCAATAGGTGTGGATTTAACTGCTCCAGTGATTAGGCGAAGAGCCTGATTTTGTATTTGTTCAAGTTTATTGATGTTAGCATTTGCTGCTGTTATTAAAGCTTCAGAACAGTACAAGAGGTTTGGTTTAACATACATTTTGTATGTTGTGTTAAGGACTCTCCTTGAGCAGCCCCATTTAAAAGTAATACTCCAAAACTGTTGCATTTTGGCAACAATTTTGTGTTTTAGTGTTTTAGCTTTCATCTTTTACCCCATGTTAGTACGTTGCTCTTCAGGGTTTTATTTTATAGTGCTAATTTGTAGGCGGATGTTTTTAGCTGTTAACGTTTTTTAGTTGTCATTTTAGGTTTCTACTTTTAGCCTGAAAAGTTTGTGAGTGTTTTAAGATTTTAAATTTTGACCTATGGCCCAAATGACCTAGCTGTCGACAGGCCCGTGAACCCCACTCACTCACTCACTCACTCACTCACTCACTCACTCACTCACTCACTCACTCAGTCACTCACTCACTCACTCACTCACTCACTCACTCACTCATAATGTGTGTTTGCAGTGAAATGTCAATATGAAACTTGTAGGTGGAATGAATACCTTGTATGTAAATGAAATGAACTGTATCGCTCTATTGGGGCCAATCTGTACCTACCTTAGGTAAATGGTATAAACAGTAATGAAGTATTATATTTCAAACTATAGCTGGTATTAAAAATAATACGTTATTTTTAATAATATAGTATAAGAACAAAATTATTTACTATGAATGTTATCTTATTTCTTGGAAGGGTTGAAAATGTGTTACAATCAATTAAATTCATAGGTAAGTCGATTAACAACACTAAAAAAGAGCAAGTTTTTTTAACCACCACTAGAGGAGACCTCAGGAAAAACATTGCCAGTCACACTACAGAGAACCAGTTCATGTATGGTTGGTAATGGAGGAAAATAGCCTCTGAAACATGTTTCAGCAAGTGTTGTTTAGTGTCATTACCTTTGAATTTAATGAATATTATTGTTCATATAATAAATTAACATGAAATATGCATAAAAAATTGAATAACGAAGTACATAGGTTTGTGTATGTGTGTTAGATCGGACAGTGAAGGTGTGGGACCTGCAGGCAGGCCGCGAGATTCAGTCGCTGACTGGACATCCCAACAACGTGGGATGTGTCAAGTTCAACGAGGAATCTCGCCTGTGTTTCTCCGTCTCTTCAGCATATATTAGAGTGTGGGACTTGAGAGAGAACCCTGTGAAGACGGTCAAGATCTTGTGGTATGTAACATGTCACTTTGTCATGAGTTCCTTCCGAAGTGAAGTAAAGCTGGTGGTCCTGTGTTGTAGATTTACTGCAATGCACTCTGAGCAAAGTTAAGCAGTCTTTTGTGCCCAATATACGATGATACACTGGCAACTTCAGCAGTTAGTCAATTTATTATATATATTCGTGCAGGTAAACACAGCAAGTGCAAAGCAAGATGACACGAACTTTGTACCACCTGAAATTGATTTGATTGCAACTCTTTGTAAGTGATTGTGAATCCTAATCAACATTCCAACTCCAGTTCATAGAGATCGATAATATTAGACATTTTGCAGTTATGTCTAAGCCTGCCCTAATTCCTTGAGTCTCGCTAAAACAAAATTTAATGAAATTTTTGTTTATTTCTAAGCTTGCAAAGTCTATTTACCTTAATGGAATAGTTGATCTAAATCAATGTTCGCAAAATATAATGAATTAGATTTTAAATGTAATAGATGCAGCTGACAAACAATAGGTTTGCCACAAATGCCATATATTGAAAGTAATATTTCAGCTCGTCCTCTCCTTGGTATTGTAACGAACAGTGTAAAATATCATGGAATTATTTTCACAGTCACTCAAATTTGTTGAACTTACCTTGAGAACTTTACAATATTGAAATCCTGAGAACTAATTCCAGTTTCACTAAAACACATTTTACGGTTATATCTAAGCCTGCTCTAATTCCTCAAGTCTCACTAAAACAAAATTCAATGAATTTTTTCATTTATTTTTAAGCCTGCAATGTCAACTTGCCTTAATAGAATGGCTGATCAAAATGAAAGTTTGCAAACTGTAATTAAATTCTATGTAGCCAAATCATCATCTCATCTTGGATTAGGAGTTTCTCCTGGTCTCATGTTTCCTTCCATCTCCTCATGGATGTTCCAACACTTGTTCTCATCGTCTGGTACTCATAACATAACTTAGGGAAGCATTTTTCATCCATTCTTTGTACATGTTGTTTCCATCGGCTTCTGTATCCCTCTATTTTTACTTTCTCTACTGGTAAGTAGGGGAAGTATTGTATTCCACCCAAAAATTTCATGTCGAGATTTCACCGGAAATATGTTTTGAGACCCCCTGAGTCCAAAAAAGCATTTTTAGAAAAAGGTCCATGTGTGTCTGTCAGTCTGTGGACAGCATAACTCAAAAATGAAAAGTCGGTTAAAAACCAAAGTTGGTATTTAAGTTTAATGTAAAGATGAGACACGATTTTGAAGAAAATAGCCCCACCCTAAACTACCCTTTACATAGAAATTTTTTTGAAAATATTGATTTTCTTGAAAATGGCTCTATTTTGATTAAAATGTCATATGTTTGAGATATTTTTATGACAAATGAAATGTATATTTTGAATTTTCTGGCTATAGCCCCTGTAGTTGTATTTACTCTGGACGACTTTTGCATAACTGGTAAACCGTTAGAGATAGACCAAATCATAGCATACAAAAAATGGAGATCTTGCTAAAATACACAATTTGTGTCTAAATAAATTTTCTTGTTAGGGTGAACCATTTTGGAGATATTCCTTGTTATGTGTGTGAGTTTCGGAAAACTTAAAACTTTTGTGAAATGGAACATCGTTGTTCATTTGTTTTGCATGTTAATTATGCAAAGAGAACGAAATCTCAAAGCTTTAAAATATTTGACTATCGCTCAAAGTCTACTGTATTCTAATACTCCCCTTGCGCCTATAAGGAAATAAGCAATAAGATAATTTGTACAAATGTTTATCTAAACTAACACGAAGAAGATATAGGAATAAAAGTTTTTAAGAATGGTAAGTACAAGAGTAGGGAAAGTCATGTGAGTGCAACACATCAGATTTTTTCATTTATATTATAGATTTTACCAAATCTATTCTCAAAATTCACTACCTTCTTTTTTATGAAAAGCGATTTTAAATGTAATAGATGCAGTTGTCTGCCACAAACTACATATATTGAAAGTAGTCCAAAGTGGCAATTCCCATACAAAATTACCAATTTTAATTTTTTTGAATTTTCAGTTGTTCCTTTGGGTGTTTCCTAATGTCTATTTACTAAACCATCCTAGTATCGAGGCGAACAAAACAAAACAGAAATTATTCTAATCGGTTGAGCCATTTTAGAGTTTTTGCAAGACTAACACACGACAATTGATTTTTATGTACTTCAGATATACACAAGGGATGGAATAGAAACAGAAAGCAAAATTAGTAACTGCATGATAGGAAATGAAGCTATGACCTTTGTGACTACAGCCTTTGACGTTACAAATTGAGCCATAAGAGCAACCAACAAAACGTCTGGAGTAGGCTTCACAATGCAGGAAGGTAACTAATCGTTGTTCAGTGTCGCACTGTCAGGTGATTAGTCCGTGATTTGAGAGGTTTTTGTGGCATTGAATATTGAACGCTGATAACGAGCTGCTGAAGATCAATATTTCTATACTCGGGCAGCAGCTTTAACAAATTTTTCATGAGGCTTTGCTTTAACACCAACTTATCAGCATCTGATATTAATGTGTTTAACACATATAAATGTTATGTTTAGTCTCGGAGCATACATTGCCTATCTGAAATTACTTATCAGTCACATCTACCTTCTCTCAGTGTAGGTAGTTCATTAACATCCTGTACACAGAGGTGAGAGGTGAATAAGTGCAAATATTTGTATCAGCATTTCAGGGCGATGTGATGAACCACTATTTCTGATAGTGATGCTCATGGGGAAAATGTTGCGATGTTTTTAAGGTGGATAGTATTCCCTCTGATAGGCGTCTGATTACGTAAGAGGTCACACTGCTGTCCTCGCTCTGCCTGTTGCCATGGCCGACCGTGATTTATTTAAGTTTATTTTATTTGCATTAAACACAACACCATTAAGATCAATAGACATGCATTTGTTCTCCGGTTCCTTAAACTACAAACAACCTTGCATTGCTCTTACAATGGTGAAGAATTAAATTTAAGCCATAACACAAAAACACTCCAGAAAAAAATAAAACCTAAACACAAAAACAGGTGTACAATATCCTGTACAGTTAAATAAAATAAATGAAAATGCCACTGTGTACGTAATATGATTTTAACTTGTTTATGGCTACAACAAGTGCTCAAAATGTCTACTATTAGCCCTACAACAAGCTTCCATGTGTCAACACCATGATTGTCACATCATTTCCCACACATGAGCGTCAGCTCTCACACTTGCCACTGCATCCCAGATTTGTTACCTAAGAGACGCTTCATCATTAATTTCAACTGGGTAAACTAGGTCCTTGAGATGCCTTCAGAAATAAAAGTCCAAAGGATTGGGGATGTTGGCAGTCAACACAGAGGACCATATCGACCAATCCATCGATTTGGGAACTGACAATTTAGAAATTGGCACACTGGTCTACTGATATAGGGAGGTGCACCGTCGTGCATGAACCACATTTGTAGACGTGTATGCAACGGCACCTCCTTGTTTGCAAAAACTGTCGATAGTGAACACCTTTTAGCGTTCTAGGCAATTCCATCAGCTCATCCCCAATGATCCCGGCCCAAAGATTTACCATGAATTTCTGTTGAAAATTCCCACGGCAAATGGCATACAGATTCTCTTCCACCCAGATGTGAACATTGTGGAAATTAAATATACCATCACGAGTAAACATTGCCTCGTCTGTAACCATTATGTTGCGAGGAAACTGCACATTGCTGTAAGAACCAGTTACAGAACTCCTCTATTCTTGCATAATGTGCTTCTTACAGATGTTAGACCCTTTGGTAAGGGTATGGATGCAGCAGATGTTCATGCAATGTGTGGCAAACACTCCAAGAACTTGTACCTACGTCCCTTGCCAAGCGCATAGTACTCACACCAGGCCTCTCTTCTGCAATACCTAAGATTTCGTCTTGACGTCGTAGTGCTCCAGCATTACGGGTTGGTCCTCTACCTTCATTATGGGGATGAAGAGAACCTGTATCACGGAGTCTTTGATGCACTGCAGTGAACGTTCGTCTGTTAGGAAGATGGCGATTTACAAGTCCCTTGCAGCATTGGCAGATTCCCCAGCAGCACCATAAATTAATTGAATATGTGCTAATTCTGCGTATGTAAAACCATTCATACTGTATACTTTGTAAACAACAGTCTGCTGCTGAATATTGGCTCTTATTCCTTTGCTGTAAGTCGCATGAATGACGGCTGGTGTTGTGTGTGATGTAAACACAGGTGTTGTTGTGTGTGCACTCTGTATAAGCACAGAAAGCACACAACGCACAGCCATTCAAAAAACATGGTATCATTAACTTTGTGGATCATTTGTGACATTGCTACCGAGATACACATATGTTATACGCATTGTTCTGTACTATATATAAAATTGTTTGCACTTATTGACCTCCTACCCTGTATATACACACAATTACTGACATATCCAGTACACATGTACAGTATCTGATTTAAGGACTAACAAAGTTGAATTTGGGACACACTTGCTCTGTTTCAGTAGGTTGAGTGGTGGTTGTGGTCTCAGCACCTCCAAATACCTAAAGCCTTGAAAGCTGTAATTTTATAAGAATGCAATAAGCTGTATATTGTATAAGGTTGTATCCTTAGCACAGCTGTGTGGGGAGACATGAGGTCCCTGTTGGAGCAACAACACATCCCACCCTCCAGTACTGCACCTCAGTCATGTTACCCATTTTGGGAGGTAGCGGCCCAGCATTGGGCTTAGTTTGGTTTTATACACAAACCAAACCTTCCAGAACATAAAATATAAAGCAAACCAGTGGTCACAATGCTTTTTGGAATACCAACCACGAAATAGATACAAATACTGAATTGTTAAAAGAAGTAAACTCTAAACTCTCCTTTAAAACTCGCTGCTTGGTGCAAATTGTTTATCCATAAATGAAAACAGTGAATTGTGAAGTTAGAAATGTCACTCCAGACGTGATGCCATGTACTGCACTGTCTACTGGGGTGTACAGAACCGTAACTCGTCAAGTTCTTACAACCCACTGAAATAGCTTAATTTTTACTAAATAGGACAAGGGTGAATCCAGTTAGGATGTGTAGATATTTTGAAAAGAATGTTACACTGAAAAATAGCAAGTAAAGTTTGCCTTTATTGTAACAACTTCAAGCATTACAAAATAGAGCTGAACACCTTGCCTTATAAACCAGAAATCCACTCACCGCCACTTCAAGTTTTTACACAGAATACAACTTTTGAAAATTTATTTTCCTTCCACTATCAAGTCTTTTTTATTCTGAAATTCCTGCCATGTTGAAAAATGTTGTTTGGAAGATCTTATACATGCTTAAACATTTAAGTGTGTATATACCGAAAGAAAGCTGAAGGTTAATCTAGAAAAACCTAATGGCGTGAGTTAAACATAATGCCTCCCCGACCAGTCACACCATTTGAGTAAGCTGCATTAAACGTTCTGCTTCTTTGAAATCGCAAGCCAGAAGAAAGCACACCGTCTCTCTCTCAGACCTAGTTCCCTCAAAGTTGAATATCAGGTGATACGCATGCACCACTGGCTCGGCCAGTTGCCGTGGGAGGGCAGCTAATTTGCAGGTTGACTATGCTCACCACCTTGTGGTAACGGCACACTGGTTCATTTTCAGGTTTGATGAGCAACTAAGTTGATTGTGGATGCTTTAAATTGGGAGCCATATAACGGCTCAGTACCACAGATCTGTATACACAGGGCCACTAATTAACTTAGGCCATATGCACAGTTTAACAGCATTAAATTTAATATGTTATGGAATTTCAAAATGCAGATTACTTAATACTTTTAGATACGTGTATATTATATGTGGTATACAGCAGTCTCGCAAGTTTGAGTCTAAGCTAAGCCCAAGCTATTTAAAGATTGTTATACAGTTCTTCTTTCCTTGAGCACCAGTCTCTAACAGTCAGCTGGTTTACCCTGGTGCATTTATTGTGTACTTTTGTGCCCCCACCTCTCCTAAAGTGTGTGCGGAGTTTTAGAGAAAGAAAATATATTCACAGAACTTAGAGGTTCCACTTTGCTCAAAGAAGTTGTAAACAAAACCACGTGACAAGGAAGCATTTCATTGGTTACTGTGCAAACTACTAATTTATCTGCATAGCATGTCGTCTCTTCCTCTATGTAAAACAGCTCAGTTCTTATCATAACATTCATAATAGACCGTAACTTGAACTGGAATATGTGTGTGGAAAAAGTCATAAGCAAAATTAATTTGGGTTTATATGTACTAAAACAAATAACACAAATAATAGATTAAAAAAAAAGTATCAAGCAAATATACTATGCTTTCATTCATTTGCACCTAAACTATGGAGTGGTACCATGGGACACAACACATAAAACACTACCTTTAAGACTGTTTAGGCTGCAAAAGAAAGCAGTACGTTTAATTGCTGGAGTAGAAAAAAGAGATTCATGTAGAAATCCATTTAATAAACTAAATATTTTAACATTACTTTCATTATATATGAATGTATTAAACTCTAATCAAAAAGCTATAATCAAAACAAAAAGAGTATTATTCACAAATACAACACTAGAACAAAAGAAAATTATGTTAGAAATAGACTTATAGGCACCCAAAGCAACAAATGCATAGAAAATACAGTAAAACCTAACTAAACTGGATCCCCTATATACCGGAAAATAAATCTCGGAACGGAGCTATTTCATATGTTAAATAACACTCTAAACTGGAAAACTGCCTAACGAGGAAACGGAATAGTTTTTCCGAAGCCTTTTGCATAAATAACCTAAGACTGATTTTCATTAGGCTTAATACATAGTTAGGTGCTTTGATAACGAACTTGCCACGACTGAAGACTTTGAAAGTGCAGCAGATATTGCTGCTGGAAACAGCAGTTGTGAAGTCCTGAAAGGAATGGACGACAAGATGACCACAATGAAGCCAAAAATATGCTCTTTCAGAGAAGCATTATCTGTTGTGAGTGACCCTCAGGAATTTGCAACTTCAAAGAATGTTCCAGAACGCGTGGAGATGATGCAGGATCATAGAGCGTTCTCTTGTGAAGAAGTCGCAACAGTGCACTTTGACGGATATGTGAGGGAAAAGAAACTAATGGAGAAACTGCAATTGTGCATGACATGTAAGTTGAGAATACAGCACTGCATACAATTGAACATATTTTTTATTCACAGAATTTTATTTTAAGTTATTCCTTCAGTTTAATTCTGTAAGATTATATTTTTTGTACTTTGGTTTACTAAAATATGTAGACGGAAACCCGCAAAAATGGAAAAATATTACTGGAACAATGGTGTTCTGTTTTAGGCAGGTTTTACTGTAGTATCAAAGATTTGTTCAACCATTTACCATCCAAAATTAAACAGATAACAAAAGAAAAAAATTAAGCTAAAGACTATTAAATCTTACTATTTATTTATGCCAACAAACTTACTGTTGGTGTTTTTAAACACACAAGCCGTGTGTGGGCAAAGTTTGAGAGGTAGAACCATCTGAAGGTTATTTAATCCTGGGATATAAACTACTTACAATAGTAAGTCACCATTGGGGCAATTGTCTCTGATGTGAGACTGCCTTTGTGGTTTACCAGGAGAAGTACGAACTGGTTTGAGAATTTAATACCATTCTGGCAGTTTATCAAAATAGCTCAGTGGTTAGAGCAGCCGCCCGGTAAGCGGAAGGTCTGTGGTTCAAATCCCAGTTGTGGCATTGAATTTTTAAGTTCCAGTTCTACCTCTCAAACTATTAAATCTTATTTATTAGAAAAGGTATTCTACTCTATAGAAGAGTACCAAAATAGATAGAATATGGTGTTTATGCACTTTTCATTATTTTGTAATTCTTATTATTTTTGTAAATATCACCGGCCTGCAAAGGTTTTGTGGCACAGAATATTTTACACCATAATGGTCAATTCAGATGCTCTGATTTCGAAAATAACAAGAGCTTTTGTGTATCACGTACAGATTTTGAACAGTTCTGATTCCACATAAAATTAAAAGTTTGGTATGCTAGTATTAGCATCACTGCATATTCGACTTAGAGCATGGTTGATTAAAACATGCAAACATGCTAAATCATATGACGTCATATTGTGTATCTCTGTTTAGAGATAATGTTGAACCTATCTCATAAACATGTATTGCGGAATACATAAATGAAACCTATCTTGGAATCTGAGTCCAGTTTTAAACTTCTTCTCAGCTGGTCTCTTTTGAAACCATGTTGTGTTGTGTTGTGAAAGAAATGGCACGCCAAAGTGGTATATCTAGGAGGGGCTGTGTGAACCATCCTATCAATTTCTGTTATGTCTGTGCTTGTTATGTGATAAAGCAACAGAAAAAGAACATTACCACATTTATCAAGAGTTTATATCTGGTCTATTTTAAAATGAAATTAGGAGATAGACAAGAATTTTGCGCCTCATTGTGTGTAAAAGTTGTGTAGAAAATCTAAGACAATGGTACAATGAAGTTCCTTCATCTATGTATACCTTTTGGTGTTCCTATGGTATGGCGCAATCAACAAATCATATTGACTGTCATTTTTGTCTGTGTAATATATTTGGATTCAATAGGAAAAACATATCCAAACTTGCCATCAGCAATTAGACCTGTGCCTCACGAACCTGATGTTCCTGTTCCATCACCGTATTGCCAGAAAGTAGTAGAGTGTAGAAGATGAAATAAATTGGTTCCCAGACTTACAAGTTGAGCCCAAATCCATTGAATCAGTCCAAATTAAATGATTTGGTACGTGATTTGGGTCTTACCAAAGAAAAAAGTGTAATTTTAGTTTCAAGGCTGAAAGAAGACAATCTTTTAGCATCTGGAACAACTGTCTATTGGTACAGACTTTGAGAAAAAGAGTTCAACAAATGTGTAAAATAAGGAGAACTAGTGTATTGTTGTGATATCCCTAACTTGATAAGTCATCTTGGAACAGCTTACAAAGCAAAATATTGGCATCTGTTTAAAGATTTGAGTAAGAGAAGTCTGAAAGATGTTCTACAATGTTAGCTTCAGTTCCAATAGCTCACTCTATATCCCATAAAGAAACGTATAGTATCCTGGAAAAAGTTAAATATAATGAGTACAAGTGGTTTGTGTGCTGTGATCTTAAGGTGGGCCAACAAGCAGGGTACATGAAATTTCTGTGCTTTTTGTGTGAACTGGCCAAAAAGAAAAGACAGCTAGCACTAATCACATCTACAACCGCTCCGAGCACGCCCTGCTTCGGGAACGTATTCACCAGATTAGACGTGAACTTGCTTACAACAATGGTCAACTTCTTGCCTTGCATCTTTGGCTCAGCAATTCTCTTCACGAATCTCATTGGGATAACATAGATAGAATTACATATAGTTCCATGATTTACAACCAGAACAGCACCACCACGCACCACATGAAGAAGTTTGAACATCTCTCGACTGCCAACATACGACCTACTCCACCGGATACAAGTCGTACCATTGTGAATTTCTCGGATCATCAGTTGTCACCAGCCGATACTTCCCTGCTTTCCAAAGGACCCAACTACGCAGTGGTCCCTCGGACTATACCAGTTGAGGACATAATTGCTAACATCGAGTCAGGGATACGAGGCCTTCCGAGAACAACAGCTGATGAGATACGTCGGGAGTCTGCTAGGATTCTTCAACGTGCCAAGGCTCCACCTAATAATTTAACTCATGAAGAGAGGACCGCAATAAAAAAGCTCAACACCAATAAGGACATCATTGTCTGCTCTGCGGACAAGGGGAATGTAACGGTAATTACGAACCAACGTGACTACCAACAGAAAATCTTGGATCTTCTGAAACCAGAAACATATCACAAAATTCAACGAGATCCCACAGCACGTATTCTTCGGAAAACGAACCTGCTTATTAAGAGCTCTTCCCTGCCAACAGAAGATAAACGCCGAATCACCAGATCTGAAGCACAGGCTCCTTGTCTCTACAGCTTACCCAAAATCCACAAACCGGAAATACCACTAAGGCCCATTGTCAGCGCTATTGGATCTCCTACCTACGCCTTAGCCAAATACTTAACTGGTTTATTACAACCACATGTTGGCACGACGGATTCTTTCATCAAGGATTCGACCCACTTCATTCAGAAGCTGCAAAGTGTAACCATACTACCTCAACATCTACTGGTCAGCTTTGATGTTACATCACTTTTCACCATGGTTCCTGTTGATGAAGCCCTTGAGCAGTTGAAACCCATGTTCTCCGATGAAATACTTGCACTCTTCCATCATCTGCTGTCCACGACTTATTTGCAGTGGAACCAGTCCTTCTACGAACAGCCAGATGGTGTCGCTATGGGCAGTCCCCTGAGTCCTGTGGTTGCTAATTTTTACATGGAATATTTTGAAACCTTAGCCCTAGAAACGGCCGCACAAAAACCATTGGTCTGGTTCCGATATGTAGACACTTCGTCATATGGCCCCACGGAGAGAACGCCCTTCAGGACTTCCTTCAACATCTGAACAGCATCAATCAAGGCATTCAGTTCACGATGGAAAAAGAAAAGGATGGACAACTAGCGTTTCTGGACGTCTTAGTTAGCAAGAAGGCCAACGGGACACTTGGACACACGGTCTACCGCAAGCCTACCCATACTGACCGCTACTTAAACAAACAGTCCAATCATCATCCCAGACAGAAGCGTGCAATGATCAAGACGCTTGCAACCCGTGCTTCCCGCATCTGTGAGCCGCACTTCTTAAAACAAGAACTTGGCCACTTAGAACAAGCATTGCTTTCCAATGGCTATTCAATCCAAGAAGTAAGAAGAGCTTGCCGGCCTCCTAAGACTCAACCTGTCATCCGGAATCCAGATCAGCCCAAAAGTAAGGGCATTGTGTTCCTACCATACTTAAAAAATGTCACCGACCGAATTGATCGCATATTACAGCGACATAACGTCAAGACAATCTTTAAACCCACCAGACAGTTAAGCAGTTTACTACGATCACCCAAGGATCCCCGAGAAGCTTTGTCATCGGCTGGAGTATACAGTATTCCTTATGGTTGTGGCTTAGTTTACATTGGAACTACTCAGCGCAGTGTTAAGACCAGACTCACGGAACACAAAAGAAGCTGCCGCCTGTGCCAAACTGATAAGTCTGCGGTCGCTGAACATGCCATTAATGCAGTCGGTGAACACAGAATTAAGTTCCAGGATACGCACATCCTTGCATCTACCATACATTACCATGCCCGACTACAGCGAGAGGCTATTGAAATTTACAAGCACCCTAACAACTTTAATAAGAAGGAGGAGGCCTTAAGATTAAACAGCAACTGGCATCCAGTCATAGAACATCATAAGAAGCAGGATAGCAAGGTAAGCCAATCAGGAGAGACCAGCAGCATAAGAGAGATAGAACCCCCTCCACCAGCCACCATGCCTCTGCATGCCCCGGGCCAATCAGCGCACGTTGCGCATGGTATAAATGGAGCCCCACAGACAGTCGACGCATCAGTCACAGTGATACCTTCCACGAGGAGACTTTGACAACGCCACTGAGGATGTTTACCGCAGTTGTAAACGAAACGTCTGGAAGACAGATCTCCAGCAGACCGCGGCATAACAGCCCGGAAGATACTTCATTCTACAATTTAGATGCCGGCCGTGAAAGCCTACATAGCTTTAAAAGATATAGTGCCAGGGACAAAAAAATGTAATAAATTGCCCGCTGGTTGATTCGCACAAGGTTTTGCCACCCTCATTGCATATCAAATTAGGGATAATCAAGCAATTTGTTAAAAGATTTGGACAAAGGTGGCTGTTGTTTCCTATATCTCATTCAGAAATTTCCAGTGTTGTCTGAATAAAAGGTGAAAGAAGGCATTTTTCACTAATGAAGTATGTTCATTTTAAACATATGAGAGACATAGAGGTTCAAGTTTGGCACTCATTCAGTGAAGATAAGTTTTTGGGCAATGTTAAAGATGACCAATATGAACACTTTGTTCAAAACGTGCTCGAAAAGTTAAAGGTGCTCGGATGCAATACGAGACCAAAATGGCATTTTCTGCATTCGTCAGGACCACAAACACAAGTCAACTCAGCATTCATTTTCTGCAAAGCGGAGGAGAAAATAACATTATAAGGTATGCTTGAAATGTTACAGTTCAGTGTACACTGTTGCATCTATGTAATTGAGATTCATTCTTTGTTTGAATGATTTCACACATTTTAAATTGTGCTTAAAAACCAGAAACAAACTCTAATATTACATTCTAAAGTAAGAACAAATAGAAACTAAAAACTTCTCTTATCTTAGTAATGTTGCATGTTCTCCTTGAACAAGCTAACCCTGGGTTTCAAGTTGTCTCCAACTCATTCTCAAAGCTATACAAACAAATTTGTTACCAAAGCTACAATCTTTCATTTTTTTCTGAAAACAAAAACAAATACTGATATTCAATTTTTATATACCAATCTCTGAAAACGAAACTTTATAAATACAATCTATAGATGGTAATTCGAAGTTCATAACACGGTTCCTGTTTTTTAAAATAAAAATTGTTTCCCAATCCATTAAATCTATCGGACCACTTAATTGTTTTAATAATTTAACTTCTGGATTAATTTCATGATTAAATGACCAAAAATGATCTGCCACAGCTGATTTATCAGTTTGTTTGTATTTAATATTTCTAAAATGTTCTTTTATTCTGGTTTCTAAATGGCGTTATGTTTTTCCAATATAAACCTTATCACAATCTAAACAGCTAAATTGATAAATGCCAGATTTTTTATTATTTGGTATTTTGCCTT
The DNA here is from genome assembly GCA_030765045.1 of Tenodera sinensis. Lineage (NCBI taxonomy): Eukaryota > Metazoa > Arthropoda > Insecta > Mantodea > Mantidae > Tenodera > Tenodera sinensis. The sequence goes on from CM060964.1 coordinate 396,425,025, forward strand.
TTATAGAAAAATTAAGTAAATGTTGTATATTAAATTTATTTTGAGGAACCAAATTTATTCCATATTCTTTAAAAATCTTTGTAAATTTTTTATTGGCTCATGGATGGTAAGTAAACTGTTTAAAAATACAATTATCTTTTATTTTTGTAAGAGTTGAAACTTCTTTAACAGCTTTTTGATACTTAAATTTTTCTATCTTTTCATGTATAAAATCTGTATTAAAACCATTAATTACTGCAGTGTTAATAATGTGTTTATATTCTATGTCAAATTCATCTTTATTAAGGGGTATATTTATCTATAAATTAAACTATTGAAAAAAAAAAAAAAATGGACGCGAACTGACTAAAGTACTTTGACAAACTGACTTAAGACTTGTAATGACACCAGGACCGACGAGAATAGGGACAGGAAACCAACAACCGACTTCACCAGACAAAATACTAACTTCTAAACAGACATTTACACAAGTCGAAGACATTACCACAGACGCACCTCCAGATACAGATCACATTCCACTCATACTAACACTTAGAACACATCCATGGTACACACAAGCAAACAGGACAATAATCATAAATGACTATAAAAACGTGGACTGGAACATTTACAAACAAACAGCGGAACGACTCACACAGAATACAACACTCACACCACCTACAACATGGCATGACGTTGATATGTATGCCACAACACTCAGACATAATAACACAAGCACGAAAAGAATCAGCACCAGAGAAAACAACATAAACCCATACAGCAGACCACTACCACAACACATTACACAAATTATAAAAAAGAAAAGAAAAGCACACATGCAGTACATAAAAACACACTCTCCAGAAGACAAACGTATACTAAACAAACTACAACAAGACGTTAAAGATGCCATTTCAAATCACAACATAGACAAATGGAATACGTTACTCGACAAAATGACAGACACAGACCACAGAGACCCAGCCAATTTCTGGAGATTGGTAAAAAGTACAAGACAAAAAACATATCCACAATACCCAATTAAACAAAATGGACAGACTATACATGACACCACACAAAAACTAGAAATTTTCAGACAACACTACACAAACGTATTCCAAACTCCAGACAACCCAAAATTTCATAAAACACTTTTTAAAACAGTTAATACACACATACAACGCAACCAACACCTTTACACACCACAAATGGACACAACAGAACTAGACGAAAACGACGAAACTGACAGACCAATAACAGTACAAGATATTAAAACCATCATACACAAAACAAAAAACACAGCACCAGGACCAGACAACATTACGTACGAAATGATAAAACGATTACCTGACAACACAATGGAACTACTTGCTACCATACAATTACATGTACAGACACGGTTATCACCCACTACAATGGAAGTGCGCACACATACTACTCTTTGAAAAATCAGGAAAAGACAAAACGGACCATAGAAACTACAGACTGATATCCCTTATCTCCACCCTTTCCAAGGCTTTCGAAAAGATTGTAGCGTACAGACTGACAAGCATAACCACACAGAAAAAGCTCATACCATCGACACAAGCTGGCTATAGAAGCGACATTACTATATAGGACCAACTAGTACGTGTACTTTCAAACTTACAAGACTCATATAATAGAGGATTTGTCACAGTAGCGACATTCCTTGAAGTACAATCCGCTTTTGATAAATGTAGGACAAACGGACTTCTTTACAAACTTACAGACTTCAATATTCCACCACGGATTGTATGTTGGATAGCCAGCTTCTTAACAGACAGGACAGGACAAATACGGATCAACGAACAACTTTCTAATACCGTACACATGAACGCAGGAACACCACAAGGGAGTGCTATCTCGGGCCTCCTGTACATATTATACACAGCTGACACACCACAACCCATACTCAAGAACATACATCTAGCCCAATATGCAGACGATACTGCATATTGGAGTACACACGCCACACTTCTAGGAGCCTGAGGCAAACTAGAAAAACAGTTAAACACATTTCTAAAATGGACACGAAAATGGAGAATTACCATAAACATACAAAAAACACAAGCCATTGTAATTAGAAAAATAAGAAAACACACATACAGAACAGCCACACTTACTTTCAACAAACAAACAATTCCATGTAAAAAGCAGTAAAATACTTGGGGGTACACATACACAATAAACTCAGAATAAAACCACACTATACACAACTACTCAATAAAGCACGTCCCATACGCTCAACACTAAACTATCTGGCCAGACTCAACAAAAGAGGACTCACACCACAAATATTACACAAACTCTACATCACACTAGTCCGACCACAACTCACATATGCAGCCGTAGCCACAATGCCCCTCATCACAACAACTATGATGAACAAAATAAAAGCATTTGAAAGGAAATGCCTACGGACTGCTCACAAACTTTCACCATCATTTAAATCCAACACTGTACATCAATACACAAACACAACACCCATAGACACACACATAGCAAAACAATTCATAAAATACATACACAATGCACATACAAGAAGCTACAGAAGAACACTCATAAACACTGCACAAAAGATGAAGACCATACAAGAAACACCAACAGATAAACCCCCCCCCCCCCTTATTACACTCATACATGTATATGATAAGTATCAAGAACAAGAAGAACAAACTACGAGACCATCTACAACACTTTCAAAACATTTAGACACACAATTAAAAAAACACACACTAAAAACCCCTAACATACAAAAATATACTACACATACAAAAAATACCAATGAGCCATGCAGCAGCATCAAAATAAAATAACAACAAGCAACAAAACTTAAGATCTTCTTTAGGCAGAAGCACATGAACGGAGCCATGGATGTGGAACACGGGAACTGACACAGGCACACAAAATACACAAAATACAACACACTACACTACACAACGTCAACAAAAACACAATGAACACAAATACGCACCAAAGGCGAGGGAAATCCCAACCCGAAAAAAGAAACAAATACCACACTAGGCTGAAGAGGGATTTCCCTAAACAGCCTGGGCATGTTGTACACATGCCCAAATTAAATTCTAAAGAATTTAACCATTTTTAAAAAAAAATCAAAAGGTTTTTTCTAGGAATGCTAACAACATAGTATTGTCTGATAATGATAAACTCGTTTCTTTTGATGTAACGGCTTTATTTCCTAGCATTCCTATTTAAGTATCAAAAAGCTGTTAAAGAAGTTTCAACCCTTACAAAAATAAAAGATAATTGTATTTTTAAAAAGTTTACTTACCATCCATGGGCCAATAAAAAATTTACAAAGATTTTTAAAGAATATGGAATAAATTTGGTTCCTCAAAATAAATTTAATATACAAAAATTACTTAATTTTTCTATAAAAGGTAAAATACCAAATTATAAAAAATCTGTTGTTGTTGTTGTTTTCTAGTGCCTTGCATCTGGCAATGAAGCCATTAGCATTCGTGCTTTCCAATACTTTTGAGCTGTAGTTTCTTCTGATCTTAATGCTTCACAGGTCTTCAAGTGGTCTTCGTTCATTTCTGCTGGATCGTTAAACAGGACACATATCGGTGAGGATGAGATACCTATTCTGTAGAGATGACTTGCTAAGCAGTCGTGATTTGTCAATAGTCGGAAGGTTGCAACAGCTGGTTTCCTTGGTCTCTGGGGGATTATATCTGGGTTGGAAAGTAGCGTAAACCATTTTTTATCTTTGGCATTTGTTTCTATTTCTTGTAGGTATGAATGAGAAAATTCTTTAATGATCAAGCGTTTTATTGAGGAATATGAGAAACTGAATTTAGATTTTTGTTTTATTGTTGTGCCTTTCTTTGCAAGTGAGTCTGCAGCTTCATTCCCCATGACTCCACAGTGTGCTGGAATCCATTGGAGATGAACAGTCTTATTAACTTTTAGGAGTTGTGTTAACATTTTGTAGCATTCTCTAATTTTTGTTGACTTCTTTGTAGTATTTGAACATATTCCTTGAATTGCAGCTTTAGAATCTGAAAGAATTACTGCCTTGTTAAATTTATTTAAGGGAAGATTTAATAATTGTCGGAGAGCAATGTGTATAGCCTCTATTTCTCCATCATAATTTGTTGTGTCTCTGCCAACAGAATGATAAAAGGAAAAATGTGAACACGTAACTGCAGCTCCAGTAAGGTTTTCCTTGGAGGATCCATCAGTATATATGTGCAGCCATTCTTCTGTGGGATACCTAGTATTGATTGTTTCCAGAGCTAGAAGTTTTTGTATTTCTTTTGGTGTGTCTGATTTACTTATTTCCTCTATTAATTCCAAACTGAAGGTAGGTTGTAATAATTCCAATGGATTTTCTCTTATAAGTAGATTTTCTCTGGTGTTAGGAATGTTCAATTTGGATTTAATCTGTGTTACCTTTTCTAGGAAACTACTGTGAGTTTTAAGGATTGAAGGGGGGAAGTTCTCTTCTGTCCATTTAGAGTTTGGCAGTCGTAACATTTTCTCGTGTTGGAGCAATGCTTGTTCTTCTATTTTTGTTGTTATTGATGGGGTCCGTGTTAAGGCAAGCATGGCATCAATAGGTGTGGATTTAACTGCTCCAGTGATTAGACGAAGAGCCTGATTTTGTATTTGTTCAAGTTTATTGATGTTAGCATTTGCTGCTGTTATTAAAGCTTCAGAACAGTACAAGAGGTTTGGTTTAACATACATTTTGTATGTTGTGTTAAGGACTCTCCTTGAGCAGCCCCATTTAGCACCAGCTAACCTTTTCAAGATTTGTAGTTTCTTTTCAACCTTTTCTGAGATGTTTGTTATATGTTTTTTCCAAGTTAGCTTTCTGTCGAAAGTGATACCTAAGTATTTGGCATCATCAACTGCTTTGAGTGGTTTACTATTATAATTTATGTTAATATTAACTGGTTTGTATTTTAGTGTAAATAATTCATAATTTGTTTTTTCCAGATTGATAGTCATGAGCTTTTTGGAGCTCCATTCATGTACTTTGTTTAGGGCTGTATCTATTCTGTCTTTAATTAATTCAGGTTTTTTTGGAGAGCCTGAAGTCCAAATGACTACATCGTCAGCAAATAAAGCAATTTTGGTTTCTAAAGTTTTTATTATTGATGGAAGGTCATTTATATATATGTTAAAGAGTGTTGTGCTCAGAACAGCCCCTTGTGGAAGTCCTCGGTGTGTTTGTTTATATTTGGAAATGTATGTATTATATTTTGTGGCACAAAATCTTTGTGAAATAAACTGAGTTATCCATTTAAGCATGTTACTTTTCACACCTATTGATTGCAACTTCTCAATTAATTTGTTTCTCCAGACTGAGTCATATGCTGATTTAAAATCAATGAATACTGCTAAGGTATCCTCCTTTCTATTGAAAGCTTCCTTGATGTCTTGGCTTAGTAGGAGTACATTTTCACTTGTAGTATGATTCTGTCTGAAGCCGGTCTGTGAACTATTAATTAAGTTGTAATATTCTAGGAACCAGTTAAGTCTAGATGCCACCATTCTTTCCATCACTTTTGAAATAACACTGGTCAAAGATATTGGTCTGAAACTATTAATATTGTTTGAAGGTTTGTTTTTCTTTAAAATCGGGATGATAATGGCTTTTTTCCAGTCGGAAGGTACAGTCATTCTCCAACACGTGTTATACAGTTTAAGTAGGATTTCCTTTCCTTTCCTGCCAAGGTGTTTAATAAACTCTGGGTGGATCTTGTCAGGTCCTGGAGATTTTTTGTTCTGTAATTGTTCTATTGCTAAATCCAGTTCTGTTTCGTTAAAATCCTGAATAAAAATATCATTTCGTATACCTTTTGGCTTATTAGTTTCTCTGATAGTTTTTTGGATAGCCTTATCTTGTTTTTTATACGCTTGGGGTGTTCTTTGTGACTGAGCATAAAACTTGTTAAGGGATTCTGCTATTTCCCTATCTGTAGTTAAGCTTTTGTTATTATGTTTTAATGGTTCAGTTGTATTTTTTGATAATTTTGTTTTATTAAGGAATTTGTATATTTTATTTCCATCTTTCCTATAGTCCATATGCTCTACAAAATTTGTGAAACTGGCCCTCTTTGCTGTAATTAGTTCTTTCTTAAAAAAGGCTGCTTTTCTTCTCCAGTTTTGTACATCTTCTGGACACTTGGTTCTTTCGGCTTTGACTCTTGCTATATTTCTTTCGTGTTTTAACTTAGATAAAGATGGAGACCAAAAGTAGCTATATTTCTTTAACTTTCCTTTGGGGATATGTGTTTTGGCTGCTGTCAATAATATTTCACAAATTTTTTTATTCATTTCATCTGCTGACTTGAACTCTGATTCTAACAGTATATTACACTTCCCTTCTATCTCATTTTGGAAACTGGACCAATCTGCTTTTTTAAAATTCCAAGAAGTTTTAATTTTTGGTTTGTTACTTTTATTTATTAGACCTCTTATGGTGTTTATGGTGATTCTGTGGCCTGAACCTGGGTCTTCTATTATTTCTCTTTTTGTATTGTCAATTATATTATAAAAAAATCTGGCATTTATCAATTTAGCTGGTTAGATTGTGATAAGGTTTATATTGGAAAAACATAACGTCATTTAGAAACCAGAATAAAAGAACATTTTAGAAATATTAAATACAAACAAACTGATAAATCAGCTGTGGCAGATCATTTTTGGTCATTTAATCATGAAATTAATCCAGAAGTTAAATTATTAAAACAATTAAGTGGTCCGATAGATTTAATGGTTTTGGAAACAATTTTTATTTTAAAAAACAGGAACCGTGTTATGAACTTCGAATTACCATCTATAGATTGTATTTATAAATTTTTGTTTTCAGAGATTGGTAAATAAAAATTGAATATCAGTATTTGTTTTTGTTTTCAGAAAAAAATGAAAGATTGTAGCTTTGGTAACAAATTTGTTTGTATAGCTTTGAGAATGAGTTGGAGACAACTTGAAACCCTGGGTTAGCTTGTTCAAGGAGAACATGCAACATTACTAAGATAAGTGAAGTTGTTAGTTTCTAATTTGTTCTTACTTTAGAATCTTGTTGCTTCAGTGTTAATAGCTTCAGTTTTCCTTATCTAATATTACATATTTCCTTTGTGCATGGTAAAAAAACGGTATGTGGTATACGAAAAAATGGAAAGCAGATTTGAATTCAGCATACCAACATTAGGTTTAGAGAGCTAAAAAAAATCCTGTGCCGCAGAAAAAAGGTTTAAATTCGCAGGCCAGTGTATTTTGTATTCATTTTATGTACATACAAGTTGACGATCCATGTAAAATGTTTTACAGTTGGAGACAAAGTGTCAAATCAGTATCAGTATCAAATAAAAAGTATTCTGTGGATATTGTTGTGGAGAGAAATATAAAAAGTGTATTATTGTGACAACTCAATTTATGAAACAGAATCTGTTTGTTCAAATTCATTTCGAAGTAGATATTGCAGAGCATTTATAACACTATAGCACTTGCACTGTGACTTATTTAAAGATCTGTTGCGCATCCCTGTCCTATTATCTCTCTCCTATCTCTCCTATTATCTCTCCAGTTGTTTAGGATGAACTGCGAAAAGCTACTTCATTCACTTAATAACCTAGTTCAGTTTTCACTGAGCTCACTGTCACTTCACTAACATGAACTTGTTTAACTGTTTATTGTCACTTCACTTTGTTTGAGTGGCATAACAAAATATGCACAATGTTGTCTCTTCTTCCAGACAGTTCACTTGTTGGGAAATGACTCATGTCACCAACTCGCTCAGAGAACAGCACCAGAAACACATGTGCTAACTCAGTCACTCCGCAAGAGCTGTTGGCAACATGTCTCTGGCTTATTGTGTTTACAGTGCCACAGTATGTATAGCAAGTTGTTTTTGTGTTGCAGTTCATCAGGCTTGACGATGGCTGGCAACTGCAATCTGAACCAGTCACTGCCAGCGGGTGAGATTCACCTCAATGATGTAGCACTGAACCATTATGGGACAGTGCTATACTCTGCTGCAGGAGATAGAGTGAGAGTGTGGGATCTCAGGAAGTAAGTAACTAACTTCAAATTATCATCATCATCGTCATCATCATCATCATTATTATTATTAAATGTTCTCCATTCTTCTCTGTTGGTATACTTGTCATTTTGTGTGATCAAGTTCCTCATTAACTATGTCATGGCACACATACATAGAGGTAGAGAAGGTATTGTATTCCACCCAAAGTGAGATTTCACTGCAAATTGAACTTTTCAAGCCCACGGAGCACAAAAAGAAAGCATTTTAAAGGAAAGATATGTATGTGCACGTGTGGTTCATATCAGCGCTGCTGAATTTTATCCAGGAATTGTTTTGTGAGGGGCATCTCAAAAGTAAGTTACACTATTTTTTTACTTTTTCGACTTGTAAGTAGAGAAAGTATTATATTCCACCCAAAAATTTGATGTCGACATTTCACCGGCCCCCTGAATCCAAAAAAAAAATTTTTTTAGACAACTGTCCATGTGTGTGTGTGGACAGCATAACTCAAAAACGAAAAGTCAGTTAAAAACCAAAGTTCATATTTAAGTTTAACGTCTTTCAAAGATGCGACATGAAAATTTTGAAGAAAATTGCTCCACCCCAAACTACCTTTACATGGAAAATTTTTCAAAAATTTTGATTTTCTTGGAAATAGCTCTTAACGATTTTTATTAAAATGCCATATGTTTGAGATATTTTAATCATAAACGAAATGTATATCTTGAATTTTCTGGCGATAGCCGATGAAGTCCTGTGTACTCTGGATAACTTTTGAATAACTCATAAACCATAAGAGATAAAATCTTACTATACAAAAAATGTAGATCTCGCTAAAACACACAATTTATGTCTGAATTAATTTTTTTGTATTTATATTATTGCTTTTATTATTGTTTTTATTATTACTATTTTTATTACTATTTTTATTATCATTATCATTATCATTATTATCATTATTATTATCATTATTATCATTATTATCATTATTATCATTAATATCATTATTATTATGATTAATATCATTATCATTCTTAATATCATTGTTATCATTATTATTATCATTATTATCATTTTCATTATCATCATTATCATTTTCATTATCATCATTATTATTGTCATTATCATTATCATTATTAATATCATTATTATTATTATCATCATGATTATCATCATTATCATTATCATCATCATCATTATTATCCTTATTATTATTATCATCATCATTATCATTATTATCATCATCATCATCATCATCATCATCATCATCATCATTATTATTATTATTATTATTATTGTTATTATTATTATTATTATTATTATTATTATTATTAACATTATTATTAATATTAATATAATTATACCTATAACTAATGTTTTTATATAGTTACCATTTTTTAAATTTAAATTTACATATATATTTCAAATTATAAATAAAGTAAGGTTTACTGGTATCAAGTAAACTATAACTGATAACGAGTTATTAAAAGCAACTCTAAACTGCCATCGGCTACCATCAGCATACTATATGTACTGGTTTCCAGCATAAAAACTACAACCAAGTGTTCAAAATCTACATAACCAAAATTTTAAAAAACAAACAAAATAAAAATGTTATACTTTTGATTAATAAGTAAGTTTATATACTTTAATAAAATAATAATTTAAGCTAAAATGACTAAAATTTAATTATTTTAAAATAGTTTTACAAAATTAGCTCTCGCTATTACTTCCTAAACGTCCAGAAATTTTGTAAAATAAATCATGTTTCACTTCACTAATTCCACTTTCACAGCACTAAATCACTTATTTACTTTAGTTAGGTTCACTAAATAATCAAGGCCACATTTCACTTAAAATCCTATCACTCACTTGATCATTAACTCTTGCGGTCATTCAATCCGTCGCCAATGTTTCTCTCAATATATGATGCAGCAATCCCACCATGGTGAGGACTCGACTCGCCACGCCACTCCTTCTTGGTCATCATCTCCCCCTGACTGTATACAGTTGTGCTCAGTCCCGCTTCCCCAATGTCTTGATAATTAAATTCCGTCCTGCTCCCTTTCTCATATATATTTAAGTTTTCATGGCTTCTTGTGGTGTTCCTAGTCTGAATTCTTTGTGATCTTCTTTCTGTTAAATTTCTCGTAATGTTTTGTACTTGTCGAGATTGTTGTTGTATAGTTATCTTTCTAGTGTGTAAACTGATGTTTGCTAGAGCCTCTAAATGTGGAAACAGATCTTTGTTACATATTATGTCAAAGAGCTGATATCCTTGGAGGTTTTCTCTTTCCTCAAGTGTAAAATTGGTGTTTTTTTGACATTCAAACATAACATGCTCCAGTATGTCCTATTTAAAGCATACATCACACTTATCAGTGTTCAATTTATTAATCTTTTTCCAATAAATGCCATAAGGTCCATGACCGGATAAGTAATGTATAATTCCTTTCGTATTATTCAAATGTCTAAGTGCTAATCTTTCCGAGATATTCGTGTAGAACGATTTATAGTCTCCCATTCTTCTTGCCAAATGTGCTTCAGTCTAGTTTTAATTTCCTGCTTAATAGTGCAATACTGCTCTATAATATTAGCAACTGCATTAGTTTCCTTTTTTAAGCTAGAAATAAGCTCCTTGAAGTCTTGGAGTCAACTCTACTGGCCAAATTCCAGTTATTACAAAAAGTGCCAAAGTAGGGGTTGTTTTATAAGCTCCCGTAAATCTTAATAAAACTTCCCCTTGTGTCCTTCTTAGGAGATTTCTAATCATCACATTTTTCATCCTAGTAGCCCAAATTGCAGCACCGTAAGTTATTATTGAGCTGAATATGCTTGTATGATATATGCTAACAGTATGGAGCGGAATTTTATAACCACATTGACTAATTCTAGAAAGTTTCATCTTAATTTTTTCAGCTTTGACCCTTACTTGTTCTGTATGATGATTAAAATTTAACTTCTCATCTAAATATTTCATATTCTTATTTATTTTTATTTTTTCATTTCCAAATTTTAAACTTGGATCTCTCTTGAAATTTCCCTTTAAAACCATGTATCTTGATTTTGATGGGGATATATTCATTTTGGAACTCTTGCACCAGGTTGAAAGTATATGCAACAAATTATTACTTTTTCCTTCTAGTTCTTGTCTTGAATTTGCATCTATTAAAAAAACTACGTCATCAGCGTAAGCTATTACTTTCAGACAGTTGTACTTCCTCTAGGAGTGTTTCTAAAACAATGTCCCAAAATGTGGGCCCTAATATAGAGACCTGGGGGCATCTTTTAGTAATAGTCTTAGTTATTGTTTGATTTACTCCTAGAAGCTTCACTTTTCTATCTTTACAATAGTTTAAAAGAATTCTATATAATGAAACTGGATAATTTAAGCTTCTTAATCTCTTAATAAGGAAAGGCCACCAAAGGTTGTCAAAAGCACCAGAAATATCAACAAAAATGGCGGCTACATATTTGCAGATCACATACATCCAGAGTTCTTAAAATAAACCTTGGAAAAACAGCAAAACAACAACTACTAAAATTTTACAATCTACCCTGGAAAACCACTGTACCTGTTGAATGGTGAAAAGCAATAATTGTACCACTCTTGAAGAAAAATAAAACAGCATCAGAAATAAAAAATTATAGACCAATAGCTCTTACTAGCATAATAGCAAAAATGATGGAAAGAATTGTGTCAAACAGGTTAAATTGGTTTCTAGAATCACAAAATTTAATTTCCCTATGTCAAGCTGGATTCAGAGTGTTCCACTCTACAAATGAACAAGTCTTACTTCTCAGTAAAGAAATCAAAGACTCCTTCAATAGAAAAGAAGATAATGTATCAGTTGTTATTGATTTATAAAGTGCATATGACTCTATGCAGAACAAGACTACTAAAGAAAGTAAAAAAATAGGGATACAAGCTCCAACGTTTTCATGGCTATGTCATTTCCTAACACAACGCTTAATCGCTACCAATATGGAAGGAATATATCTAAATATAAACGAGTACACTGTGGCTTACCACAAGGAGCAGTGCTCGGCACTACACTTTTTAATATATTTATTAACGATCTGCCACAACAAATGCAAGTATCAGGTGTGAAGTGTGCACTATTTGCTGATGACTTAGTAATGTGGACTTCAAAACCAAAAAGCAAAAGTACAGAAACCATGCAACAATCATTAACCAACCTATAAAAGTGAATCAAACATTTTACATTAAATAATTCCTCTTAGCACCGTTCTAAATGATTCAAAACCTTTCCACTTTTTATTTAGTAGAACTTATGCTCGATGAAAGTCTGGTGAAAGTTCCATGTTCACACTACCTAGATATGTCCTTTCACCTCGATTACACACGCGCGAATGGGCAGTTTATGGCGTCACTCCACGCGACACCGCCTTTTTCGTATACATCCGCGTATGCGTCCATCAAATAGTTCTTTCTTGTTAGGGAAACGATCCCTAACCATCCTCCCCTACTTTTATTATGGAACACATATAATTCTAATATTTATACATATATATTAAAATCAAATATGGAAAGATTTATGACGTCTTTGGGCAAACTTAGTTGTTCGTAACAATGTACATTATTAACACGTTTTCGCCATTTAACCAACTCATACCAATATCAAAAAACAAATTACACTTTTAACAAATATTCACATAAACGATTTTCTTTTGGGGTCTTCTAATATTCTGTCTCAACTGTTAATACAATAAAGTCAAACTACCAAATCTTTTCACTAAGAAAAAAACCACTAAAAGTAAAAGTAAATTTTGGGGGTCAACAATTACCAGAAACAAAGGAAGCAAAGTATTTGGGAGTTATATTTGATACCAAACTTAGATGGACCAAACAAATAGAAAATGTAATACGAAGAGCAGAAAGGCACCTTTCACTGTTAAAACGTCCAACAGGAATGAAGTGGGGATGTTCCAGAACAACGCTTAACACGACATACAATGTGTGTATATATATATATATATATATATATATATATATATATATATATATATATATATATATATGTGTATATATAAAGTCATTATTTACTTATTGCAGCAAAGTTCTTGTAACAGCAAATACAAACAAAATTCAAATCTTTCAAAACCAAAGTCTGAGACTAATTACAGGTGCTATCAAAACCACACCAATACCAGGTATGGAAATACTAACCAACCAATACCCTATTGAATATGAAATAGAAAAAGCAGCTCTTATTCAACACGAAAAGTTGATCAGACTCCCATTCAATACATGGCACAAGAGAAATTTTACACATACACTAAAGACTCGGGAGAGCTTTCTTTCCAAAATTCGAGACATCAAGAAGAATGTATACCTTCCTAATTCAAAGGAAAACTTCATATATAAAGTCAATCCAACACAAACATTAGACATCACATATTATTTACAACAGACAGCAGAATTTAAGAAAAGTGATACTCCAACTAGTGTTCTAAAATTATTGGCATTAGACAATCCATACTTGATTTCCGGAACATGAATGGCTCCATATTTATACTGATGGATCATTGATATCAAACTGAGATGGAGCAGGGGCTGGAGTCACGTGTCACCTCTTTTCCTATTACAAATCTTTAAGTTATGGAACTACAAACTTTGATGGAGAAATTGAAGCAATTCGAATGGCCCTACAAAATCTTTTGTATAGCATTTCATATTTTCATCAAGCAGTTATTCTCTCAGATTCCAGGGCAGCAATTATAGCTATTACTTCCAAGTTGTCACCAAAAAACCAAACTATTAGAGAATGTTGGAAAATCCTTACCCATCTAACAGCACTTCAAAAACACCTAGTCTTCCAATGGATACCAGTTCACTGTGGACTGAGTGGTAATGAGAAAGCTGATTTTCTTGCAAAAAAGGTACCAGCAGTGTACAGAACTCTATAGTTAATCTACCATTTAATACAGCTAAAAGATAGGTCAATTATGAATTCAAGAAATTATTGCAAAATATTACTATGAAAAATCAAAGAATAAAAGATGGGAACTACCAAACATTCAAACAGTGATTCCTGAGTATCCTCGAAAAACGGCAGTTGCAACCTTCAGGCTGATTACAGGACATGATTGTCTGGCAAAACATTTAAACAGAATTGGGATATATTCTTCACCACTCTGTCCTCTATGTGATCTGCAAGAGGAAATGGATCGAGACCACCTTCAAATATGCCCAGCCACTTCTAGTGCCCCATCCATCAGTGAAAAATATTGGAGAGCAAGAGGATTAATGACTTCATTGTCAGAAATCCAGCATTAGCTAACAACAACAACTATGATATAATTAGAGGCACCGTGGTGCTGTAAGACTTTGCATATATGCACTTCAAACCACCTAGTATGTTCTTGGTACAAAAAAAAAAAAGAACAATGTGATTGTCATTTTGGTCCACATTTGCACCTGTTTCCCCCTTTAAGCAGCAGGAGATGTTTGCTTCACTAATTCTGTAACTTATACAGGATAAATCTCAAAGAAGCTGTCACTTGCATCATTGGCTGAAGGTTGACCAATAATGCTGAAGAGAAAGGAGTTTAAAGGCAGTAACTATAGATAACCAGATGTAGTGAAATGGGAGCAATTGCAATCGATGGAAGCTTTCCCAGGCCAAGTTTTAACTTTCCATGTTACATTCATACTGTGCATATTAAACTTTTTGCTGTAGAAATTCTTAAAGGTGGCTGTTCCATGAAACAGCCTCTAGAACTCTCTAGTTGTAAGCTGGAACAAATATTATTTGACAGGAACAAATGAAATCCCAATGTGCAATATCGATTTTTTTCCACTCTGCCATTGATGTTGAGACAGGATATTGTAAGACCCCAAAAGAAAATCATTTATCTGAATAATTGTTGAGAGTGTAATTTGTTTTTGGTGTTGGTACGAGTTGGTTGAATGACGAAAACGTGTTACTATTGTTCATTGTTACAAACAATTAAGTATGTTTAAAGACGTCATAAATATTTCCATGTTTAATTTTAATATATATGTATAAATAAAAGAATTATATGTGTTCAATATTACATGCTGAGACAGAATATTGATCAATAGAAAATTGTTCATGTAAATATTTTTGTAAGAGTGTGTAAATTTCTAATTCTTTTAATTTGGGTGTATAAGGGACTTATTTTTTTTAATATTCAAGATAGACAATGTTTTCTCGTCACTTTGAGTTCAACCAATGAGAACTGTTGCGCGGATGAATACATAAGAATGGCGGTGTTGCGTCATAGAGACGCCTGGGACTCTTTTTTTTCATTAGCATCTGTATGCTCAAGGTGAAAGGATGTATATTTGCTGATAGCGTGTGAACATGTAACTTACACCCAAACTTTTAACCAGTGTAGATTCTATCGAATTTTGAAAGTTGTTAACTAATTAACATAGTGATAAAAGTGTAAATTAACGAATAAATATGTTGTGATAAAGGAACGTTGATTTATGCATTCCATTCTGTGACCTCGACCCTGTAGATTAAAATCGCGTATGATATCACACATTTCATCATTCAGTAAGAACATTATCTCCAGTATGCTACGTAAAGAATCTTTTCCTGCTGATGTGTAAAGACTTATTTTTATAAAAACCGTACCAAAATGGCTTACCCAACGTGGAGCGCGAATTTAGAATGGAATGCAAAATTACGAGTACGAAGTGTTAACATCGAATGACGCCATCTCATCGCGCAGGAAAAAGACGCCATTAAACATCGTTTGATATCATCGATATACGGAGAATCAACGTGGGAAAGGAAAAACACCGGAGATCATCTAGCGAAGCCAACTACCCAGGAGACGTAAATAACTGGACGAAGAACCAACGGAAAAGAAAGTAGGATCCAAAATTTTTGTTTTTACATACATTTTATTTCCATTGTATATGATACTCAGAAGTGGCAAAATAGTGGGACTTTCAACCTTAAGTGAATTGGATAAAGAAATTAAAATGTCGCGAAAAGAGATAGAAACAGGAGTGGGGGAAGGGGCAGATAGGCCTAGTTATCAGGTAGAATTAGAAGGTGAGGAACAGGTGGAAATAAGCAAAGACCAAAGGTTAATGATGATGATGTTTGAAAGACTAGAACAAAGTTTAGGTCAGAAACTGGAACAAAATAAGGTAGAAATAGGTCAGAAAATGGAACAAAATAATGCAGAATTAAAACAGGACATGGAACAGAATAAGGCAGAATTAAAACATGACATAGAACAAAGTTTAAGTCAGAGTATAGGTCAGAAACTGGAACAGAATAAGGAAGAGATAGGTCAGAAAATGGAGGAAGTGAGAAAAGACTTAGAACAGAAAATGGAATTAGGTAGACAGAACTTAGAACAGAAAATGGAATTAGGTAGACAGAACTTAGAACAACAAATGGAATTAGGTAGACAGAACCTAGAACAGAAAATAGAATTAGGAAGACAGGAGTGTAAAGAAAATATGAAAGTAATGGAAACTAATTTAAAATTAGTACATAAAAACTTAAATGAAACAAAGGAAGCCTTAGAAGCTAGGATAGAAATTGTAGGAGGTAGGATGGGAAAGATAGAATCAGAGTTGAGAGAGAATAAGATTGTGTTAGAAGGAGAAATTGCTAGATGTAGGGATGAAATAACAGAATGTAATACAAGTGTAGACTGTAAGATAACAAATGTAAAAGCAGAAATAACTGAGGAATTAAGGAAAGAGATTGAGGTAGTAAAGAAAGACATTATTAATGAAACTGTAGAACAAATTGTAATTCCTAAAATTAAGACAATGAATGATGTGATGCTTTCACAACAGGATGCTATAAATGATATGAAACAAAGCCACTTAGAAATAAAGAATGATTTAAAATCAATTTGTGAAGAAATGAAAAAAGGGAAAGAAAGTTTGGCTAATGTAAATGATGTTGTGAAGGCATTACAAAGACAAGATGATTTAGATGTAAGTAATGTACAAGATGAGAGTTATTTGAATAATGTGCAAAATGTTGACTCACCATACAGAGAAAGAGGTTCACAACCAAACAATGACACAACACATAACACATGTTACACCAACAGCATATTACATGAAATCACACCACCTACATTTGACGAGGAGAAGGGAGACGATCCAAAACTCTTTGTTAAAGAGATGGAAGAATATATTAAAGTGAAAAGGATACCAAACGAGCTTAGGATGATGATAGTTAAGAAAAGCTTAAAAAACAAGGCATTAGAATGGCTCAGGTTAACACTAGCTGATCATGAGTCGTATAGCTCATTCAGAAATTTATTCCTATCAAGGTATTGGGGCCCAGCTAAACAAAACCAAACTAGGGTAGAGCTAGCGACAGGTAGATACGATCCAACCAAAGGGTTGTCGTTAGTCGATTATTTTATGAAAGTAGCCAACAAAGGAAAGCTATTAGACCCCAACTTGTCGGAGGCAGAACTAATTGCCAGCATAACAAGACATTTCCCAGACACAGTGAGAACAGGGTTAATTGTTGCGAGGCCAGTAGATTTTGCAGATATGATAGAACTGCTGACAGCCTTCGAAACACAAAATGGTCGGCCTAATGAGCATAGACATAGGAACGGTCACCCAAACTCACCCATCCTAAACCGGAACATGACTACGAACAACCAGAGTGAGGGAGAACATAGAAATACTAGGAGTACCCATGAAAGGGGGAGAGGGGCACACCATTTCCCACAACCACATAATCATGGCGAGAGGATGGAGAACACAAGACAGCGGTACCACGACACAATACCGAATGGTGAATCGAGATACAGAACATATACATATGATCGTGGAAGACCAGGAGACCATACCCATCAAGTGAATCACATACGATTCTGTAGGGAACACTTGAACAACCACAGACCGTCATATGACAGTGGTTCACACCAAAGGGGCAGAGACCAATGGTACACTGGCAACATAAGACAGCAGGAAGTAGATGAAAATGTGCCAAATAGGGCAGATGCTGCACAGAATACAGAAACAACAACCACCACCAACACTCAGGGAAATCACAACAACTAAGTTCGTCCCAACCGAGTGGATGACAAACAACAAAATCTCAGCAACTTACAATTGACATCGACACCATGATGGCTACACGAAGAGAAAGATGGAACCACTGGTCATAACAAAACAGCTGGGTGACCACACATATGAGCTACAGAATACAAATGGCAAGTTGGTAGGAAGATACCATAAAAATAAATTGAAGCCATACAAAGAAAGGACCAAATAGTCTTTGTCAACGAATGTGTAAGGCAGGAGTAGTAGAGATGAAAGAAGATAACAATTTTTAATGGGTTACTTATAGAAAATTATGTTCAGATTAGGAATTACAACAAGGAAGAAAATCAACATAGTCATTGGCTATATCGACCACAAAGAGCATTGTCAACAAAAACAGACGAGGACACTGATTGTCATTAAAGAAATGAATCATAGCAACGAAAGATAATATGTTTTTGACATAAGGATGTCAGGGACAAAAATAAAAATGAATCAATTATGATGAAAAAGATATAATATTTCGACACAAAGATGTCGAGGGTAAATTGAGAAGAAAAATAATACAATTACAGAATAATTGTAAGTATAGAAGTTTTCTCTTATAGAAATAAGAGACAAAGAAATGACAATTAGTGAAATGAGGAAAACCATAACCAGAAAAACAATGCCCATGGATTAAGATGAATATAGCCAATGCTAAGCTCGAAGAAATGTTGAACCAAACAACAATGAATAATAACCCAATCAAGAAAATTAGTACCATTAGTAACATCAGAGTTTAAGAACCGACTCAATAACCTGCCTATACATAAGCTTATAAGACAAAGAAGGCAAAGAACTGAATAAAGTATTGCCATAAACATGATCATAATCATTAGCTCAAAATTTGTATCCTGTTTTTCTCTCCTCATAGCAATGAATACAAGTCAAAAACCACATAATAAACCATGAAACACTTAAATTATATTTGTGTCAATGTCAAATGTACAATAACTGAGTATGTGTTGTATAAGAACCTGAATATGTGTTGTACAATAACTGAATATGTATTGTATGATAACTGGATATATTGTGTAATAACTGAATATGTTGAGTAATAACTAAATGCGTTATGCAAAAACTGAATGTGTATTGTGTAATAACTGAATATGTATTGCATAATAACAGAACATATGTGGTATGATAGCAGGATATATTGTACAATAACTGAATATGTATTGTGTAATAATTGGACATGTTGTGTAGTAATCAAATGTGTTGTACAATAACTGAATATGTATTGCATAATGACTGAAGGTGTATTGTATAACAACAACATATGTGATATGATAACTGGGTATATTGTACAATGACTGAATATATATTGTATAATAATTGGACATGTTGTGTAATAACTAAATGTGTTGTACAATAACTGGATATGTATTGTATAATAACTGAATGCATTGTGTAGTAATCGAATATGTGAAATTTATAAAGACATGCTGTATCATGTCAAAACGAAGGACAAGGACAAACAGTGAAGAAGACTGGAGAAAAAAAAAAAAATGTACAAAGTGATTGAATCATAGGAGTAGGGAGAAGTATTGTATTGTGTTTCAAGATTGTAAATAAGGTGACAACTTGAAAAACAAAACAAGGGGCATATGAGACAGAATATTGATCAATAGAAAATTGTTCATGTAAATATTTTTGTAAGAGTGTGTAAATTTCTAATTCTTTTAATTTGGGTGTATCAGGGACTTATTTTTTTTAATATTCAAGATAGACAATGTTTTCTCGTCACTTAGAGTTTAGCCAATGAGAACTGTTGCACGGATGAATACATAAGAATGGCGGTGTTGCGTCATAGAGACGCCTGGGACTCTTTTTTTTCATTAGCGTCTGTATGCTCAAGGTGAAAGGATGTATATTTGCTGATAGCGTGTGAACATGTAACTTACACCCAAACTTTTAACCAGTGTAGATTCTATCGAATTATGAAAGTTGTTAACTAATTAACATAGTGCTAAAAGTGTAAATTAACGAATAAATATGTTGTGATAAAGGAACGTTGATTTATGCATTCCATTCTGTGACCTCGACCCTGTAGATTAAAATCGCGTATGATATCACACATTTCATCATTCAGTAAGAACATTATCTCCAGTATGCTACGTAAAGAATCTTTTCCTGCTGATGTGTAAAGACTTATTTTTATAAAAACCGTACCAATGCGAAGGGAGAATAGCTAAAGATCGCTTCCCTAACGATACGGGAACTATTTGATGAACGCATACGCAGATGTACACAAAAAGAAGTTGGCATCATGTGATGCAGCACGAGAATTTAAGAATAGCATCCATGTCTTTGGTATGAGAAGACGTGTTTTTAGTGCTCTTGGATGTGAGTAGAAAATTGATTAAACTTTCACGAAGCTTTTGTTCTAAACTTGTTAAAACACTGGAAAGACTATCAATATAATATAAATTGGTGCGACGAAAATGTAAAAACATGGAAAAGTGGTAATAAAGTAATGTAGTGAAATAAACATGGAGTATATGTTCATTCCATTCAGTACCATGACCCTAGATAACGAAAGAGTCAAAAGCTCATCACCATCAATAATTATAAAAACAGCACCAATGTGATGATCAATAATATGCGTTCCTGTTCTTGTTAGTGAGGTGCTGTGAACCAGTGCTGTTGTGTGTCCTGACTGTTGCAGGTTTGATACACCAGACTGCCGTGATGTACCATGTTACTGAGGTGCTGTGTATCCTGTCTGTTGCAGGTTTGAGTCAACAGGCAAGTTAAGTGGTGGCCACCAGGCTGCCGTGATGTGCCTTGCTGTAGGAAAGTTGTCTGAGGAAGAAGATGTGGTTATAACAGGCTCCAAGGATCACTACATTAAGGTACCAGTCTAAAACTCAGGAGTTAAAATGAAATAATTGTACTTGTTGCTTCCAAGATTTTAAAAGAGTCGCAACGTTCCTTGGAGCACACTTAGCAGTTTGGAGATGTTAAAAAGGGTGTATTTTGTTTAACAATGCTACCAGGCAGTACCATGGCTGAGAAGTTAGGGCATTCGTCTACCACCTAGGTGGCCCAGGTTCAATCCCAGGAACCCACATGTGGTATTTGTGGTGTCACGGCGGGTTTCTCCACTTTTTCCCAGCCACTCGTTCCACCAATTGCTCCATTATCTTCTTTCCAATAATCAATTTTGTCTGCATTTCATATCATCCTCTTCCTCACTATCATACCTGGTGCTTGACTGACCACTCGCTTCCAGGTGTTCACTCTCCCTGGTCCATAGGTTCCTCTTCTTCCCAACAGGCATCTGACCCTAGACGAGGACTTGTAAGTCCTACATAAGGGGAGGGTAATCACTTCCTCACTCTCATACTTGCAGGTGTTCACTCTCCCTGGTCCATAGGTTCCTCTTCTTCCCAACAGGCATCTGACCCTAGACGCTGACTTGTAAGTTCTACATAAGCGGAGGGTAATCACTTCCTCACTCTCATACAGACCACTTCACTCTGTCTGGTACATAGGTTCCTGTGTTCCCTGACAGACGTCTGACCCTAGAAACTGGCTTGTAAGTCCTATATAAGGGGAGGGTAATCACTTCCTCACTCTCATACTGACCACTTCACTCTGTCTGGTACATAGGTTCCTGTGTTCCCTGACAGGCGTATGACTCTAGACACTGACTTGTAAGTCCTACATAAGGGGAGGGTAATCACTTCCTCACTCTCATAC
The DNA here is from genome assembly GCA_030765045.1 of Tenodera sinensis. Lineage (NCBI taxonomy): Eukaryota > Metazoa > Arthropoda > Insecta > Mantodea > Mantidae > Tenodera > Tenodera sinensis. The sequence continues at coordinate 396,446,828 of CM060964.1, forward strand.
TGACCACTTCACTCTGTCTGGTACATAGGTTCCTGTGTTCACTGACAGACGTCTGACCCTAGACACTGACTTGTAAGTCCTACATTAGGGGAGGGTAATCACTTCCTCACTCTCATACTGACCACTTCACTCTGTCTGGTACATAGGTTCCTGTGTTCCCTGACAGACGTCTGACCCTAGACGCTGGCTTGTAAGTCCTACATAAGGGGAGGGTAATCACTTCCTCACTCCCATACTTGCAGGTGCTCACTCTGTGTGGTACATATGTTCCTGTGTTCCCTGACAGACGTCTGACCCTAGACACTGGCTTGTAAGTCCTACATAAGGGGAGGGTAATCACTTCCTCACTCTCTTACTGACCACTTCACTCTGTCTGGTACATAGGTTCCTGTGTTCCCTGACAGGCATCTGACCCTAGACACTGGCTTGTAAGTCCTACATAAGGGGAGGGCATTCACTTCCTCACTCTCATACTTGCAGGTGTTCACTCTGTCTGGTCCATAGGTTCCTTTTCTTCCCAACAGGCATCTGACCCTAGACGCTGGCTTGTAAGTCCTACATAAGGGGAGGGTAATCACTTCCTCACTCTCATACTGACCACTTCACTCTGTCTGGTACATAGGTTCCTGTGTTCCCTGACAGGCGTCTGACCCTAGACACTGGCTTGTAAGTCCTACATAAGGGGAGGGTAATCACTTCCTCACTCTCTTACTGACCACTTCACTCTGTCTGGTACATAAGTTCCTGTGTTCCCTGACAGGCGTCTGACCCTAGACACTGGCTTGTATGTCCTACATAAGGGGAGGGTAATCACTTCCTCACTCTCTTACTGACCACTTCACTCTGTCTGGTACATAGGTTCCTGTGTTTCCTGACAGACGTCTGACCCTAGACAGGGGCTTGTAAGTCCTACATAAGCAGAGGGTAATCACTTCCTCACTCTCATACTTACAGGTGCTCACTCTGTGTGGTACATAGGTTCCTGTGTTCCCTGACAGACGTCTGACCCTAGACACTGGCTTGTAAGTCCTACATAAGGGGAGGGTAATCACTTCCTCACTCTCTTACTGACCACTTCACTCTGTCTGGTACATAGGTTCCTGTGTTCCCTGACAGACGTCTGTCCCTAGACGCTGGCTTGTAAGTCCTACATAAGGGGAGGGTAATCACTTCCTCACTCTCATACTTGCAGGTGCTCACTCTGTGTGGTACATAGGTTCCTGTGTTCCCTGACAGACGTCTGACCCTAGACACTGGCTTGTATGTCCTACATAAGGGGAGGGTAATCACTTCCTCACTCTCATACTGACCACTTCACTCTGTCTGGTACATAGGTTCCTGTGTTCCCTGACAGGCGTCTGACCCTAGACACTGGCTTGTATGTCCTACATAAGGGGAGGGTAATCACTTCCTCACTCTCATACTGACCACTTCACTCTGTCTGGTACATAGGTTCCTGTGTTTCCTGAATGACGTCTGACCCTAGACAGGGGCTTGTAAGTCCTACATAAGCGGAGGGTAATCACTTCCTCACTCTCATACTTGCAGGCGTTCACTCTGTCTGGTCGATAGGTTCCTCTTCTTCCCAACAGGCATCTGACCCTAGACGCTGGCTTGGAAGTCCTACATAAGGGGAGGGTAATCACTTCCTCACTCTCATACTTGCAGGTGTTCACTCTGTCTGGTCCATAGGTTCCTCTTCTTCCCAACAGGCATCTGACCCTAGACGCTGGCTTGTAAGTCCTACATAAGGGGAGGGTAATCACTTCCTCACTCTCATACTTGCAGGTGCTCACTCTGTGTGGTACATAGGTTCCTGTGTTCGCTGACAGACGTCTGACCCTAGACATTGGCTTGTAAGTCCTACATAAGGGGAGGGTAATCACTTCCTCACTCTCATACTGACCACTTCACTCTGTCTGGTACATATGTTCCTGTGTTCCCTGACAGACGTCTGACCCTAGACATTGGCTTGTAAGTCCTACATAAGGGGAGGGTAATCACTTCCTCACTCTCATACTTGCAGGTGCTCACTCTGTGTGGTACATAGGTTCCTGTGTTCGCTGACAGACGTCTGACCCTAGACACTGTCTTGTAAGTCCTACATAAGGGGAGGGTAATCACTTCCTCACTCTCATACTGACCACTTCACTCTGTCTGGTACATAGGTTCCTGTGCTCCCTGACAGACATCTGACCCTGGACACTGGCTGGTAAGTCCTACATAAGGGGAGGGTAATCACTTCCTCACTCTCATACTTGCAGGTGTTCACTCTGTCTGGTCCATAGGTTCCTCTTCTTCCCAACAGGCATCTGACCCTAGACGCTGGCTTGTAAGTCCTACATAAGGGGAGGGTAATCACTTCCTCACTCTCATACTTGCAGGTGCTCACTCTGTGTGGTACATAGGTTCCTGTGTTCGCTGACAGACGTCTGACCCTAGACATTGGCTTGTAAGTCCTACATAAGGGGAGGGTAATCACTTCCTCACTCTCATACTGACCACTTCACTCTGTCTGGTACATATGTTCCTGTGTTCCCTGACAGACGTCTGACCCTAGACATTGGCTTGTAAGTCCTACTTAAGGGGAGGGTAATCACTTCCTCACTCTCATACTTGCAGTTGCTCACTCTGTGTGGTACATAGGTTCCTGTGTTCGCTGACAGACGTCTGACCCTAGACACTGTCTTGTAAGTCCTACATAAGGGGAGGGTAATCACTTCCTCACTCTCATACTGACCACTTCACTCTGTCTGGTACATAGGTTCCTGTGCTCCCTGACAGACATCTGACCCTGGACACTGGCTGGTAAGTCCTACATAAGGGGAGGGTAATCACTTCCTCACTCTCATACTTGCAGGTGTTCACTCTGTCTGGTCCATAGGTTCCTCTTCTTCCCAACAGGCATCTGACCCTAGACGCTGGCTTGTAAGTCCTACATAAGGGGAGGGTAATCACTTCCTCACTCTCTTACTGACCACTTCACTCTGTCTGGTACATAGGTTCCTGTGTTCCCTGACAGACGTCTGACCCTAGACACTCGCTTGTAAGTCCTACATAAGGGGAGGGTAATCACTTCCTCACTCTCATACTGACCACTTCACTCTGTCTGGTACATGGGTTCCTGTGTTCCCTGACAGGCGTCTGACCCTAGACATTGGCTTGTAAGTCCTACATAAGGGGAGGGTAATCACTTCCTCACTCTCATACTGACCACTTCACTCTGTCTGGTACATAGGTTCCTGTGTTCCCTGACAGGCGTCTGACCCTAGACATTGGCTTGTAAGTCCTACATAAGGGGAGGGTAATCACTTCCTCACTCTCATACTGACCACTTCACTCTGTCTGGTACATAGGTTCCTGTGTTCCCTGACAGATGTCTGACCCTAGACACTCGCTTGTATGTCCTACATAAGGGGAGGGTAATCACTCCCTCACTCTCATACTGACCACTTCACTCTGTCTGGTACATAGGTTCCTGTGTTCCCTGACAGACGTCTGACCCTAGACGCTGGCTTGTAAGTCCTACATAAGGGGAGGGTAATCACTTCCTCACTCTCATACTTGCAGGTGCTCACTCTGTGTGGTACATAGGTTCCTGTGTTCCCTGACAGACGTCTGACCCTAGACACTGGCTTGTAAGTCCTACATAAGGGGAGGGTAATCACTTCCTCACTCTCTTACTGACCACTTCACTCTGTCTGGTACATAGGTTCCTGTGTTCCCTGACAGGCGTCTGACCCTAGACACTGGCTTGTAAGTCCTACATAAGGGGAGGGTAATCACTTCCTCACTCTCATACTGACCACTTCACTCTGTCTGGTACATATGTTCCTGTGTTCCCTGACAGGCGTCTGACCCTAGACACTGGATTGTAAGTCCTACATAAGGGGAGGGTAATCACTTCCTCACTCTCATACTGACCACTTCACTCTGTCTGGTACATATGTTCCTGTGTTCCCTGACAGGCGTCTGACCCTAGACACTGGCTTGTAAGTGCTACATAAGGGGAGAGTAATCACTTCCTCACTCTCATACTGACCACTTCACTGTCTTTTACATGGGTTCCTGTGTTCCCTGACAGGCATCTGATCCTAGACACTGGCTTGTATGTCCTACATAAGGGGAGGATAATCACTTCCTCACTCTCATACTGAACACTTCACTCTGCCTGGTACATGGGTTCCTGTGTTCCCTGACAGACGTCTGACCCTAGACACTGGCTTGCAAGTCCTACATAAGGGGAGGGTAATCACTTCCTCACTCTCATACTGACCACTTCGCTCTGTCTGGTCCATAGGTTCCTGTGTTCCCTGACAGGCGTATGACTCTAGACACTGACATGTAAGTCCTACATAAGGGGAGGGTAATCACTTCCTCACTCTCATACTGACCACTTCGCTCTGTCCGGTACATAGGTTCCTGTGTTCCCTGACAGGCGTCTGACTCTAGACACTGACATGCAAGTCCTACATAAGGGGAGGGTAATCACTTCCTCACTCTCATACTGACCACTTCGCTCTGTCTGGTCCATAGGTTCCTGTGTTCCCTGACAGGCGTCTGACTCTAGACACTGACATGCAAGTCCTACATAAGGGGAGGGTAATCACTTCCTCACTCTCATACTGACCACTTCGCTCTGTCCGGTACATAGGTTCCTGTGTTCCCTGACAGGCGTCTGACTCTAGACACTGACATGTAAGTCCTACATAAGGGGAGGGTAATCTAATGAAGAAGGAGAAAAGGAAGAGGAAGAAGAGACCAATGCTCCCGATTACCAGCATCATATCAGCATCACCAGTGTGCCAGAATTTTGTCCCACAGGAGTTGTTTTACATGACATTAAATCTACTTACATAGGTCTGTTTTAAGCAGATTTAAGAAGTATTGGTCTGGGTCAGTAGGGCAGCCATCCCCATCGACTAGACATGTCACTATTCCAGTTTTGTAAAGATGTTTATTCAAGCAAGTATATTTGATATTTATTTTATCCCCAAGCTTAACGTTTACCATAATCATGTCCTGTATGTGTGTGCACACAAAGTACTTCATGTGCAGCATGACTAATACATGCCTTAGAAGAACTACATTTGTTGATTGAACTAAATGTTACATACGTTAGAAAGTGTCGAGGAATTGCATAGCAGAAGCACAGTATTGCCTCACATGTGGTACAGTTAGTATATGACCAAGTCCCCTACAGATTATAATGGATCTCAGGGAGTGTTTGAACAAGACACTACAGCTGTGGCCCAGTGATGGAGATGACACTAATACTAAAATATAGCGACAGAAGGCATTCAGGTTCAAATCTCACCTCTTAATGTTTATACTTCAATCCCACATTTTTTGGTCTTTTTTATGATGGATATAATTTATCAAATGTTTATTTTAAATACAAGGGTGGTCAAGAAAGTAACCTCCATTTGGAAATAAAAGTTAAACCAGTTCAGATATAAAAAAATTATTATACCTGAAAACTACAACATTTTTCTATTTTTCCACATTTTTCCAAACAAGTTGAAGCACTTGTCGTACCTTTTAACAGTCTTTGACATACCCTCTGCATAACACTCTGCCGCCTGTGAACATAGCCAACCTGTCACGGCGCCGAGATACAAACCACTGTTTCATGTATGGGAGCAGATGAAAATCACTGGAAGCTAAGCCCGGGCTGTAGGGGGGATGGTCAAAAACGTCCATTTGGAAACTGGCCAAAAGTTCATTTGTTGTTTGAGCTGTGTGCGGGCAAGTGTTGTCATGCAGAAACACAACCCCAGATGTAGGAAGACCACGATGCTTGTTTTGGATTGCCCTTCTTAGTCTTTTCAACGTTTCGCAGTAAGCTTCAGAATTGACAGTCGTGCCACATTCCATAAATTTAACAAGTAAGATGCCCTTGACATCCCAAAAAAAGCCGTACAATTCATGATGAATTTTGGCTGCTGAGTGATGTTTTGTCAAAAGAAATCTTATAACACCGCACACTTCACACTTGGCGGGATTTTCTATTGCGACGCTCATGTTTTGAGGTTATATCTTTCAAACACGTGACAGTATGATGCTCTCTCTTAGACAGCTAGAAGCACACTGATGTGTAGATGTTGGCGCTACCCCCACCATTTCCTGTGCTACGCACAAACGGCAGTTACTTTCTGGATCACCCTCGTATTACTAAATTAAATTACATCAACTTGCTTTCAATGATAATATCTTTCCCCTATTTAACAAACCATATCATGCGATTCATTTCATAAACATAATTCTATGTGATAGTTGTTGAATAATATGTTTGTCTTAACTTGTAATGTACTTGTTCTATTTTATTGCATTTTCCTAATCAAGAGACCTCAAGAATGGTAGGCTTGATTCAGCACTATTAGGAGTGCTTTTATCCTATTCTAGACTGAGGTAACTACACAGCGTTCTGACACACAAGCACCGCTCTTGGTGACTATTTGAACTATTAGGATACACCTATTTTATTTCAATTGAAATATCGCTGCCTTGTTAGGCTACTACTGTGTTAGCTTTGATTGATATAAAGGATGGATGAACAGCTGGGACCACATACGTAATGTTTCAAAGTTCATATATCAACTGTCAACATATGAGGTGTGATAAGAGTAACGGCTATTTTTAAATTTCACAGGCTTTGTAAATCCGATTTTCAAAACTTACTTTTTATCTTGTTGCTAATGTATGTTTGCGTTTTCAGCTGTTTTTGATTAATTACTTTATTGTTGGCAGTCAAAAAGATCGTGTTTGTAAGTGTTCTGCGAATTTCGGCAAAGTTTTGCTTTCGAAAAAGACAGATTTAAGAATTGGCATTAAATTTTGCTTTAAAAATGGAAAATAAGTGCAGCACCTCATTCAAGATGTTAACTGTGGCTTTTGGGGAATCCACTATGAGTAAGACAAAAGTTTAGGAGTGGTATAGAGACCTCAAAGAGGGTTGAGAAGATGTTGAAGACGATGACCGCCCTGGACTCCATAGCACATCAATTACTGACGAGAATGTGGAAGAAGTAAAGAAAATGGTTCTGGAAAATTGCCACATCGCCATCAGAGAGGTTGCTGATGATGTCAGCTTATCCTTTGGCTCATGCCAAACAATTTTTTCACATGTTTTAGACATTGAACATGTGGCAGCAAAGTTTGTTCAGAACTTGTTGAATTTCAACCAAAAATGATGTCGCAGGGACATCGCTCAGGAATTGCTGAATGAAGTCGACAACGACCCAGAACTTCTAAAAAAGATTATAACAGGTGACAAAACATGGTTATATGGTATGATGTCGAAACCAAAGCCCAATCATCCCAATGGAAACTGCTTGAAGAGCCAAGACCGAAAAAAGTTCATGTTCAATCACATGTGAAGGTTCTTCTGTTTTCTTCAATTACAGTGGGATAATACATTGTGAGTATGAGCCTTATGGTCATTTGGTCAATAAGGAATACGACCTGGAAGTTATGCACTATTTGCTAGAAGCAATCCGAAAAAAAACGAGCAGAATTATGACAAAACCGCTTGTGAAAATTGCATTATGATAATGTTCCCTCTCGCACCTCAATGCTTGTTCATGATTTTCTGGCAAAAAACAGGATGGTTATGTTGCCTCAGACACCTTGTTTGCTGGGCCATGAACGGACGTCATTTTGCCACCATTGAGGAGATAGGAGCTGAACACCGTAACTAGAGGCTGGCCTACTGATCCCAAGGTCCCAGGTACAAATCCAGCCCAGACCAATGATAAAAATGACAGCTCCATGTCAGATTTACTAATATATAAAAACTCGTGCAGCATACCAGTGACACTGATGTAATCCTGGCAATTGACAGCATTGTTAAACAACAAAAAGCGAGTTCCAGAAATGCTTCCAAGATTGGCACAAGTGTATTATATCTGAGGGGACAAAGTGGATGATGATGAATAAATAAAGATCTTTATAAGAAAACTAAAATTTCCCATTACTTTTAGATCAATAGGACTTCTAAAATCCTGCTGTACTACCACCCTCTGGGACGTCCATAAGGCCTAATATCTGTGATGGTGGTGATGGTGATAATGATGAGGATGAGGATATTTGAAGTTCTACAATAGCCCTTCTATTAGGCCCAGGTTCAATCCCAGGAGACCACATTTGAGATTTGTTGTGGATGAAACAGCATCTGGGCATGTGAGAGTGCCAGTATAGAACTTGCCATTCCTTGGTCTTAGGTTCATGATATGTCTATGCTCCTACAAGATTCAGTTATGCCAGGACACAAACAAACAGAAGACATTTGCATTAAATTGAGGAGGACAGTGCTTTACTGATGAAGCAGTTTTCCATGTGCTATGCTTTCCACATGTGGTGGATAAGACTTGCAGCTTCTCATAACTGTCTTACATTGGATGGGACATTGTCATGCTGATTGAGGTTAAATTAATGGTAAAAATGTTGTTTGAGCCAGCCCAAGAACACAAAAAATCTTCTGTTGTGCCTCCATCTTTGCACATTCTAATCCTATGTAATAATGTGATCATTCTAAAGTAAGAACAAATTAGAAACTAAAAACTTCAATTATCTTAGTATGATTTGCTGCTGACCCTGGGTTTCAAGCTGTGTCCAGCTCATTCTCAAAGCCATATAAACAAACTCGTTGCCAAGCTACAATCTTTAATTTTTTCTGAAAAACAATTACTCTTATTCAATTTTTATTTACCAATCTCTGAAAACAAAAATTTATAAATAGAATCTATAGATGGTAATTCGAAGTTCATGACACGGTTCCTGTTTTTTAAATTAACATTTTTTTCCCAAACCATTAAATCTATAGGATTACTTAATTGTGTTAATAATTTAACTTCTGGATTAATTTCATGATTAAATGACCAAAAATGATCTGCCACAGCTGATTTATCAGTTTGTTTATATTTAATATTTCTAAAATGTTCTTTTATTCTGGTTTCTAGATGACGTTTAGTTTTACCAATGTAAACTTTATCACAATCTAAACAGCTAAATTGATAAATGCCAGATTTTTTTATAATTTGGTATTTTATCTTTTTTTGAAAAATTAAGCAAATTTGTTGTTGTTGTTAGCTAATGCTGGATTTCTGACAATGAAGTCATTAATCCTCTTGCTCTCCAATATTTTTCACTGATGGATGGGGCATTAGAAGTGGCCGGGCATATTTGAAGGTGGTCTCGATCCATTTCATCTTGCAGATCACATAGAGGCCAGAGTGGTGAAGAATATATCCCAATTCTGTTTAAATGTTTTGCCAGACAATCATGTCCTGTAATCAACCCGAAGGTTGCAACTGCTGTTTTTCGAGGATATTCAGGAATTACTGTTTGAATAATTAAGCAAATTTTGTATATTAAATTTATTTTGAGGGACCAAATTTATTCCATATTCTTTAAAAATCCTTGTAAATTTTTTATTAGCCCATGGATGGTAAGTAAACTTTTTAAAAATACAATCATCTTTTATTTTTTTAAGGGTTGAAACTTCTTTGACAGCTTTTTGATACTCAAATTCCTCTATCCTTTTATGTATAAAATCTGTATTAAAACCATTAATTACTGCAGTGTTAATAATGTGTTTATATTCTATGTCAAATTCATCTTTATTAAGGGGTATATTTATTAACCTATAAATTAAACTATTAAAAACAGCAAATTTATGTGCAAAAGGATTAAAACTTTTATATTTTATGTAATTATCAGTGTGAGTATATTTTCTGTAAATACCAAATTTCAATTTATTGTTATGTCTTTTAATTTTTAAGTCCAGAAATGAAAGGAATCCATTATTCTCAGTTTCCAAAGTAAATTGTATAGCTTTATCTTGTAAATTTAAAAGTTTTAAAGCATCATTTATCTGTTTTTTTAGGGACAACAGCAAAAATGTCATCCAGATATCTATACCATATTTTAAAAATTAGAGGGAATGATTTTGTAATTTGAGTTTCAAAAAAACTCATGAAAAGATTAGCAAGAAATGGCAAAAGTGGACTACCCATTGCCAAGCCAGAAGTTTGTTGAAAAAAATTTTTCCATTAAAACTAAAGAAATTTTGATCTAAACAAAGATTTGTAAGTTTTACAAAATCATCTATTAAGTCATTGTCTAATTCGAAAGAATTTAACAATTTTTTTAAAAAAATCAAAAGCTTTTTTTCTAGGAATGCTAGGAAATAAAGCCGTTGCATCAAAAGAAACGAGTTTATCATTATCAGATAATATTAGGTTATTAATCTTTTTTACTAGTTCAAAAGAATTTTTAATACTTAAACTCTCAAATGTTTCAAAAGTACTAAATTTTTTAGTTAACCATTTAGCTAAATTATATGTAGGTGAATTTATAGAATTTATAATGGGTCTCAAATTATTTCCTGGTTTATGTATTTTTGGAAGTGCATACAACCTGGGTAAAACAGGATTATTGACTTTTAAAATACTTTTTTCTTTTTTAGGTATCATTTTCACTTCGTTGAGAGATTTTATTAAAAGTTGAAATACATGATTTTAAAGGATCATTATCAATTTTTAAATAATCTTTACTTTCAAGCAAAAGTTCTACTCTATTAATATAATCAGATTGATCTAAAATTACAATTTTGTTGCCTTTGTCGGCTTTAGTATAAATTACATCCTTTTCTTTCAATGATTTAATAATCTGATTATTATAATTACTTTTAGGTTGATTTTTATTTATATCTTTCAAAATTTTAGTGCATTCATTTTAATCAAAGATTTATTAATGTCATTTAAATCTTGACTGGCAATTTCAATATCTGCAACAAAATCATGTGTGTTTTTTGAAAAACTTACACAAGTTTTCATACCTTTGTATAGAAAATTTATTTCTTTCTCGTTAAAGTTACAATTTGATAAATTAATTACATTATTTGTTTGATTATTTGGTTCATTTATATTCAATTTCTGTTGTTTTTGACATAATGTATTTAACTTGTTTTCTAACCTATTAGTTTTTCTTTTCATGCTAAAATTTAGATACTCAAACAATTTTGATTCAAAATTAACCCAAATTAAGTTTCCTAAAATACGTGTAAGTTTTTCAAAAAACTTGACTGGCAATTTCAATATCTGCAACAAAATCATCTGTGTTTTTTGAAAAACTTACACGTATTTTAGGAAACTTAATTTGGGTTAATTTTGAATCAAAATTGTTTGAGTATCTAAATTTTAGCATGAAAAGAAAAACTAATAGGTTAAAAAACAAGTTAAATACATTATGCCAAAAACAACAGAAATTGAATATAAATGAACCAAATAATCAAACAAATAATGTAATTAATTTATCAAATTGTAACTTTAACGAGAAAGAAATAAATTTTCTATACAAAGGTATGAAAACTTGTGTAAGTTTTTCAAAAAACACACATGATTTTGTTGCAGATATTGAAATTGCCAGTCAAGATTTAAATGACATTAATAAATCTTTGATTAAAATGAATGCACTAAAATTTTGAAAGATATAAATAAAAATCAACCTAAAAGTAATTATAATAATCAGATTATTAAATCATTGAAAGAAAAGGATGTAATTTTAGATCAATCTGATTATATTAATAGAATAGAACTTTTGCTTGAAAGTAAAGATTATTTAAAAATTGATAATGATCCTTTAAAATCATGTATTTCAACTTTTAATAAAATCTCTCAACGAAGTGAAAATGATACCTAAAAAAGAAAAAAGTATTTTAAAAGTCAATAATCCTGTATTTACCCAGGTTGTATGCACTTCCAAAAATACATAAACCAGGAAATAAAATGAGACCCATTATAAATTCTATAAATTCACCTACATATAATTTAGCAAAATGGTTAACTAAAAAAATTTAGTACTTTTGAAACATTTGAGAGTTTAAGTATTAAAAATTCTTTTGAACTAGTAAAAAAGATTAATAACCTAATATTATCTGATAATGATAAACTCGTTTCTTTTGATGTAACGGCTTTATTTCCTAGCATTCCTAGAAAAAAGCTTTTGATTTTTTTAAAAAAATGGTTAAATTCTTTAGAATTAGACAATGACTTAATAGATGATTTTGTAAAACTTACAAATCTTTGTTTAGATCAAAATTTCTTTAGTTTTAATGGTAAATTTTTTTTCAACAAACTTCTGGCTTGGCAATGGGTAGTCCACTTTCGCCATTTCTTGCTAATCTTTTCATGAGTTTTTTTGAAACTCAAATTACAAAATCATTCCCTCTAATTTTTAAAATATGGTATGGATATCTGGATGACATTTTTGCTGTTGTCCCTAAAAAAAACAGATAAATGATGCTTTAAAACTTTTAAATTTACAAGATAAAGCTATACAATTTACTTTGGAAACTGAGAATAATGGATTCCTTTCATTACTGGACTTAAAAATTAAAAGACATAACAATAAATTGAAATTTGGTATTTACAGAAAATATACTCACACTGATAATTACATAAAATATAAAAGTTTTAATCCTTTTGCACATAAATTTGCTGTTTTTAATAGTTTAATTTATAGGTTAATAAATATACCCCTTAATAAAGATGAATTTGACATAGAATATAAACACATTATTAACACTGCAGTAATTAATGGTTTTAATACAGATTTTATACATAAAAGGATAGAGGAATTTGAGTATCAAAAAGCTGTCAAAGAAGTTTCAACCCTTAAAAAAATAAAAGATGATTGTATTTTTAAAAAGTTTACTTACCATCCATGGGCTAATAAAAAATTTACAAGGATTTTTAAAGAATATGGAATAAATTTGGTCCCTCAAAATAAATTTAATATACAAAATTTGCTTAATTATTCAAACAGTAATTCCTGAATATCCTCGAAAAACAGCAGTTGCAACCTTCAGGTTGATTACAGGACATGATTGTCTGGCAAAACATTTAAACGGAATTGGGATATATTCTTCACCACTCTGGCCTCTATATGATCTGCAAGATGAAATGGATCGAGACCACCTTCAAATATGCCCGGCCACTTCTAATGCCCCATCCATCAGTGAAAAATATTGGAGAGCAAGAGGATTAATGACTTCATTGTCAGAAATCCAGCATTAGCTAACAACAACAACAACAAATTTGCTTAATTTTTCAAAAAAAGATAAAATACCAAATTATAAAACATCTGGCATTTATCAATTTAGCTGTTTAGATTGTGATAAAGTTTACATTGGTAAAACTAAACGTCATCTAGAAACCAGAATAAAAGAACATTTTAGAAATATTAAATATAAACAAACTGATAAATCAGCTGTGGCAGATCATTTTTGGTCATTTAATCATGAAATTAATCCAGAAGTTAAATTATTAACACAATTAAGTAATCCTATAGATTTAATGGTTTGGGAAAAAATTTTATTTTAAAAAACAGGAACCGTGTCATGAACTTCGAATTACCATCTATAGATTGTATTTGTAAATTTTTGTTTTCAGAGATTGGTAAATAAAAATTGAATAAGAGTAATTGTTTTCCAGAAAAAATAAAAGATTGTAGCTTGGCAACGAGTTTGTTTATATGGCTTTGAGAATGAGCTGGATACAGCTTGAAACCCAGGGTCAGCAGCAAATCATACTAAGATAAGTGAAGTTTTTAGTTTCTAATTTGTTCTTACTTTAGAATCTTGTTGCTTCACTGTTAATAGCTTCAATTTTTCCTTATTTAATGTGATCATTGTTGCAGTTATAAATGACAAGAGACTTACTAATGATATGTGAAACGTTTTTTTACCTGGATCTGATAGAACTAAAATTATAAAAGTTTGTAATGTTAAATGTTTCCCTTGCATGTGTTGACAGTGTTGATGATTATAGGAATGTGGAGCCACCTACATATGCTAATTAAACAATGTGCTTCCAAATTTTGTCACCAAGTGAAAACATTGTACTTCTTACATGAATAGATATGAGAATTTATAATTGGTATAGAAAATCATGTGAATCATGAGTGTTGACATTAGATTTTGTCTGTTTCTTGTAATAAACATGCAAATATATTCATTTATGCCAACTAACTTGCTGCTGATGCTTTTAAACACACAAACCCTGTGTGGGCGATGTTTAAGAGGTGGAATCAGGACTGAAAAATCCAATGCCATCGCTGAGATTTGAACCATGGATCTTCCACTTCATGGGCAGCTGCTCTAACCACTGAGCTACCCTGGCCTACTTGCCAGTGTGACATTAAATTCCCCAAGTGATTCGTATTTTTCCCAGTAGACAACAAAGGGAGTCTCACATCAGAGATAAATACCCCAAGGGCAATGAGCAATTGTAAGTACTTCATGTCCCGGGTTTAAGTAACCTTTGGATGGTAATTGTTATTTATTTATGCCAATAAACTTTGTGCTGGTGTTTTTAAACATACAAGCCATGTGTGGGCAACGTTTGAGAGGTGGAATCAGGACTGGAAAGCTTTACAGTACTTCATGTCCTGGGTTACTTAAACCTGGTGACACCAGAACTGATGGGAAGTGTGTGGCAAGCAATGCTTCACCATTTCAGAAGTCTCTTGTCAATTCATTTGTTCCATTTTCACGATGATGCTGAGACTTGTGGCTCCGGACGTTGGTAGCAGACTTCTATGACATTCAATTTATTCACCATTTGTAAAAATATTATAAGTTATTGTCAAGATGATGATTAATGTGGCTGAATATTTATAAGGAATGATGGTGTAGTATGGTATATAAATTGCTCTTACATATTTGATTACATGCACTTTGAAATTCTTCAATTGAGTAAAATACATTGCCCATTAGATATGACTGTATCTTTTAGTTTTTGATTATCTTCCAAATGTTTGATTCTGTAAGGAGATGATTGTGCAGATCCTTTGCACAATGTTGTATTGTTTAGTGAACCTCTTAATCTATTTCTAAAGTAATTTGTTCTACTTCTGGTGTTGTATGCGTGTATTTAAATTTTTTTGTTCCTTATGATTTTTAACTACATATTTGATACATTATATATAGTGGAAGGGAAGTCATTACATTAATTTAAACCAGTGATATATCTCGATGTTTGGAACACATTTTGTATCCTACATTTCTGTCTGACCATTTTCTATGGAAATATTTTAGTTTTCTCAAAATCAAGCTGGCAACTCTGCAGATTGTGTGGGTGTCACTTTCCCTAGTTCAGTACATATACACAGTAATGGTGCTTCTTGAGAACACAAACAAATACCCTACCTTGTCCTCCTGTGTTTACTGCGCAAGTGTAGGCCAATCACAAGTGTTAGCTCCCAAAACATGAAAGCAAAAGTGAAAGTGCCCAAGCTGTCTACATCCACAAACCGGCTCAATTCCCTGACCAACCTCAATGCAACATTGTCGACTTACTGCACGTGTGAAAAAGCTGCTTGAACTATTCCTTCACGTCTTTTAAGTGATTAATTATTTCAAAAACCTGTGTGATGTCACATAATTACTACCGAAGCTATGTCAGAAATAAGTTGCTCTACGCATCTGTAACGTTTTATTCTGGTTTGTTACTTCACTGGGATCTGGGGGTACCATCTGCTGTTTGGTGTGGGGGGGGGGGGGGGCGTCAATTCTTCTTTGCCGGGCTAGCAAAGCGGCGAGCTTGAATGACTCTTTTTCACCAGTAGTCCAGTAAAATGCTTGCATCCAGGGCGTAGTATGGGTCAACGTACAGTAAGAGTAATTAAAGTTCAGATTCACTTTCTGGAACTCGTTTATTATTTCACTCTCACTCAAAGATATACAATTCAATACAATGGATTGGCGTCCTTCATATCATATGTACGGGGTTCACACGTCGAAATCACGGACCACGCATTTTTGTATATTCTCTAACTTCTTTAGTTTATGACCCGCGTCATAAATTATATGTCTCTTTTGCGAAGAATAATTTCTACTTTCTTTTACACAAGAATATTTATGTATTATGACATTATATGCTGCTAAATTCTAATTTTACCCGGACTTCGCGTGTCCCACACGACGCCAATCCAGACTTTTGTAGAACAAGAACAAGACAAATGAATACAGACATTATTGCCAACTATAATAGCGATTTACAATTTTAGGGCGCTTTTTCTGCCACCACTATAACTAGACATTCAAATATTTCAGGAGGCTTTTTCAAAAAATATCGCCTCACATCTTACAAGTAACAAACTGTTATCTTCGTACATTCCTGTGGAATTATGCATCTGAGTTGGATCAAAAACCATTTATTTTTTCGAAATCGGCTGATCAAAGAACAAAATGCCATTACGTTTTTTTGTTTGTAATGCTTCTATGAAGCACATATTAGAAGGAATGTAATGACTTCCCTTCCACCGTGTATATATAATATAAGCAAGGGACTGTATTTTTTTAATTTAAAAGGTGAGTTAGTTAATAACACTGAACAACACTTACAGCATATTTTTCTGGGACACGTTTCGAAGGTTAACTTTCCTCCATTATCAACCAGACAATAACTGGGTTTCCATGGTGCTTGATGGTGCAGATGGTGATGCTTCTTCTGGTGTTTCTTCTGGTGGCGGTTCGATGAACTTACTAAAAATGTCTCTCTGAGGAATGTCGAAATTAAATACTCGATTTCTATTTTTTAAAATAAAGATTTGTTCCCATGTAGACAGTTCTTGTTTTCCGGTTATGTGTTTGAGAAGTTTCGGTTCTAGCTTTATGTCATGATTTTTTGTCCAAAAGTGAAATGCAACCACTGATTTTTCTAATTGCTTACTCTTAATGTTTCTAACATGTTCCTTGGATCTGATTTCTAAATTTCTTTTGGTTTTTCGTATGTATATTTCATTACAATCACTGCATTCAATTTGGTATATGCCAGATTTTTTGTTAGGTGGAATAGCATCTTTGATGTTTGAAAGTAGTAGGTTTTTAATGGAGTAATGGTTTACTGGTGCTAGCTGAATGTTGTATTCCTTGAACACTTTTTTAAATTTATCAAAGGCCCATGGATGATATGTGAATTTTTTTAATATCATTTTTGTTTTTGCTGCTGTGAGAGTTGTAGTTTCTTTTAATAATTTTTTCTTTTCTGCTTGTTTTACCTTTTTATCTACTAATTCTTTGGGGAAGCCGTTTTTTTGTGCTATTTGAATTATTTTGTAATATTCTGTTTTATATTCTTCTGCTGAAAGAGGGATGTCACCAATCTATGTGTTAAACTATTGAAAATTGCTTGTTTGTGGCTTCTTGGATTGTAACTATTAGCTTTTATGTAGTTGTCTGTCTGCGTTGGTTTTCTGTGAATACTGAAATTTATTCTATCCTTGTTTTTGATTAATTTTAGATCTAAAAATGGTAATTTATTATCTTTTTCTACTTCCACTCTGAAATTTATACTTTTGTCCTGTATGTTCAGAAGTTTTAATGCATCACTGATGTGTCTTTTTGGAACTATTGCAAATATGTCATCCGCATATCGCTGCCAGAATTTGTATGTTTAGCTTCTTAAATGCAATTCTGCAGCTTTCTCTGATGCGTATTCTTTCAATTGTTCTTTTACAGCTTTCTTCTGAAGCCTAAACAATTTTGTAATTAAGGCTTATTTTTGAGTGGAACCCCATAGAATAATACCATATGTTAGGTGTGAGCGAATAAAGACAAAATACACTTGCATAATGCTGTCCTCATCCATCACCTGCCTAGTTTATCTCAAAACATAGATTTCACTTGGTAATTATTTATTTATTTATGCCAACAAACTTACTGTTGGTGTTTTTAAACACACAAGCCGTGTGTGGGCAAAGTTTAAGAGGTAGAACTGGAACTTAAAAATTCAATGCCACAACTGGGATTTGAACCACAGACCTTCCGCTTGCCGGGCGGACGCTCTAACCACTGAGCTATTGTGACAAACTGCCAGAATGGCATTAAATTCTCAAGCCAGTACCTGTCATATTTTGGTTCTCTTATTTTTAAATTTATGCTTGGATCATTCTTGTCTCTCACCCTAATTTGCATCCATTCAGTTGTTTAGGTATTTAATATCATGCCTAATCCCTGTAAACGTGGTGTACTGTTACAATGGTGGTGACTATGTTGAGAAGTAGTCTATGAATCTATGTAAATATTCCAATAAATACATCTTACTTAATTTGTTTGTTTTCTTTATCAGTTATTGGAACTTAGTTTCTGGATGCACATCATACTTTTAGATAAACCTTTGATACTACTTCTATTTAAGTTGGTTCATGTCATATCTAAATGAATGAAAACAATGTTGATACTGGTTATGAATAACAAACATCAAATTGGAAAACGGTAACATACAGAGCTCTCCAAGGGCCTTTATATAGATGAGAAATAATAAAGGACACTGCAAGTACTGTTCTGTTTGCAGATGACACTAGTGTGCTAGTAAGTGAATGTGTCATTAAATTGTATTCTGTTTGTGTATCTTATAGATTTAAAGCCAACAAATTATCTGTAAACCTAGACAAAACAAAAGTTATTAAGTTATTGAGTATAACACATTCCTATACAGAGTGAGATGGTGCCATAGCAACCTGTGTGACTTGCATTTGAGAGGTCCCGCATTCGATTCCCGTCAACTGACCAACCACTCTAGCCAGAGGTGAATGCTGGGATGGATTCTCTACTCCACGGATTCCTTTCTCATTTCCTTCCCTTGTCATCTTTCAGGTGAGCGTGGTACACCAGGATAAAGCACTCGGATTCTGCAGTTCCTTGCCTGGAAACCCTCCATCCTTGCCCACTCCATCACCCCTGCCTCTCCCAGGGACCCCCTGCATCAAGCGTCGCCATGCAACCCTCTCCCATGGAAATACTCTGGTAATGTGCCTTACTTTGCCTCATGCCTCTCCCTGAAGGGGTGGTAGCCCACAATAGATCCTTGTTGGTGTCATGTCCAGTAGAAATTAGGATTAATGACATGTTGTCTATTTGTTTTAATAACATCAAATTTCTGGGCCTTTAAGTAGGCAGATATTTAGATTGGAAAGCTCAGTTGAAGCATAATTTGCACAAACTCAGCCTGTTATGCTATCAGGCACTGGTAAATCTGAGTTCTATAGACACACTTAAATTAGTATACTATGCAAAATTTAACTGTATAACGGAATGTGGAATATCATTTTGGTGCAAATATTCCTCATGCAGACATTGTTACAAAGATCTTTTTAGAAGACTGAAGATATTGTGACAAAAGACAACAAGGTTCAGTTAGTTTTTCTGTCACTTTATTTTCCTTTTAACTAAACCACAAAAACAGTTTTTATCATTGTTATCACAATGTACAGTTCTTTGTGATCATACAGCTTGCAGCTGTTCTGTCTTCTCATAACCTTGACATACACTTTCCTGTCTTTTTTTACTGTCTATAGCTTTTACAGTACAATCAGTCAACACTCACTAAAACTGCTTCACTTCAAGCCCAGCAACTAAGCGCCATATCAGTGCCCCAAACTCTGTGTACACATACAATTCTCACAACAATGACAACTCTACAGCTAGGGTGGCTCTTAGCTTGCATGTGAATTTTTTTCCTTAAACTTTTATAATGGTTAACGACGAAACTGTTCCATTACACTGGAAAACAACCTATGCCACATCTGGTGAAGATTGATTCATTTTAACCGCAGCCTCAACTCTCATAAAGTTAGCCATTTTAGGTAGAAATAAAAATGGTCTGACAACATTTTGATAAGATGGTTATATTGTAATATATTGTATGTACACTTTTTTGACGCAGGTGAAATTTAATCTCTTCCTCTTTCCGTGATTACCCTCCCCTTATGTAAGACTTACACCCTCTAGGACTTACAAGCCAGCCTAGTCAGCGAGCAGAGGGACCTCTGGACCAGACAGAGTGAATACCTGGAAGCGGGTGGTCAGCCAAGCACCAGGTATGATAGTGAGGGAGAGGATGATCTGAAATGCAGGCGAAATGGATGATTGGAAGGGTGATAATGGAGCAATTGGTTGAATGAATGGCGGGGGAAACCAGAGAACCCTGCCCAGGCGCCACTTCGTCCACCACAAATACCACATGTGGGTCCTGCCTAGGTGGTAGGCGAGCGGTCTAACCACTCAGCCACAGCGCCACCATTATACTTCCAGACTCAGGGAAGGATGAGGAATAATCTTGGCTGGAGAAAACTTCCTACCCCCCTGCCGGGAATCGCACAACAGGCAGGTGCTCTACTGACTGTGCTACACTACAGCCAATTTAATCTCCCTATTTTTATAAATATGATGTGACATTATTGATATCCTGTTATATCAATCATAAGGCAATTTTAACTGAAAAGTTTTTGTACTTAATTTTAAATTATATTGAATGATGCAAATGTTGACTGGAAATATACATATGTGTTACGGAAAATAGAGATTGTGTAGAAGAAGTGCACAGAACTAAACTGATTGTGTCAGTGTTCCCCTTTTGAGGTCTGGAAGATGCTCACAATTGTGATATATACTGATTTTTGTTTTTCATTTTTGGTCAGCACACTGTTAAAGTCAGTATTAGCTTAATACACCTTTCTGCTGAATCATTGATTACTACAATCTCATATACCTGCTAATAAGATTCATTATTTTCCCAGTGTTAGGGATCTAAGGACAGGAAATCTGTGGAAATGCTTAAAGAAATTAAAACATTCTGTGCAAATAAAGTCTGAAATATCTTTGGAACCAAAGCTAGAAGTATCTGTTGGCTTAAGTACCTGTTATTCGTTTCATATTTTCATAATAAACTGCATTTCTCTGGCATTTGAGAGCCTTGATCATTTTTTCCTTCACTTCAGTGGGCGCTTTCCTGTCAAAAAACGCTAGTACAGCACTCTCGGGTGTAAGATATCAAAGATGATATTTAAGTATATAATTCGCTGGCCCCGTAGCGCAGTTGATGGAGTACCTGCCTGCTCTGCAAGGGGTCCCGGGTTCAATTCCCAGCAGGGGGTAGGAATTTTTCTTTCCTGAGTCTGGAAGTATAGTGGCAGCGCTGTCACTGAGTGGTTAGACCACTCGCCTAATACCTATTCGTGGTGGACGAAGCGGCATCTGGGCAGGTTTTCTCCAGGTTCTCAGGTTTCCCCCACCATTCATTCCACCAATAAAATTGCTCCATTATCACCCTTCCAATCATCCATTTTGCCTGCATTTCCTATCATCCTCTTCCTCGCTATCATACCTGGTGCTTGGCTGACCACCCGCTTCCAGGTCTTCACACTGTCTGGTCCATAGGTCCCTCTGCTTCCTGACAGGCACTAGCTTGTAAGTCCTACATAAGGGGAGGGTAATCAGGGAAAGAAGAATTAGTATATAATTTAAAGTTACTTGAGAAATCATGTGAATAACCTTTTCATAAAACAGTAGATTGTGTAGCAACTTTAAGTCTAGTTTTGGAGCTTTTACTGCATTGTGGGAGTAAAACCAGGTTTAGTATAAAAGATACAAGAAATACACATATTGGACGAATAACTGAGATTACATACTCACTGTGGAATAAGAATATTTTAGGGCTGTAGACATCCTTAGGCATCCATTGTGCATGGTGCATTGCTCCTGGAGCTCTGAAGGATATTCCACGAGATGGAGCATCACCTAGAAATATTAAACGTTGTAAGAATTCTCTGTAATCTTCTGTTGCTTGTTGGCTATGCAAAGCCTCCTTAGCAAATGATGAATCTTTCAACTGTTCAGTTACTCGCAGATCCTCCAACCCAGGAACATTGAGTGATCGCCATTAGCTTGAGAGCAGCTTGAAAATATCGCCCATCTTTGCTTCATACACACTTCTTAATATTATTTTGTGTATATGATGTGCAGAGAAAATATAATAAATATGTTCCAATGCACATGCCCCACGTGAAGTACCTGTATTTGATTTATCACAAGATATGGCCTGAGACTCCATTCTTCACATTGTGCCTGTCCTGATCCATTCAGCATCTGTGGTACTGCTAGTTAAAACTTCTGTATTATCATTGGTAGTCGTCATTCAACTATTTCACTTCCAGTAACAATTTACCACGAGAAAGAAGCATAGCAATGCATTATTACTTGAGATTTCTGGCCAACTAATGTGAAACACTGTTGGAGGCACTTGTGCATACATATAAGATAACATTTCAGTTTACCTTATCTCGTGCAGCAGGAAGTTCTACAACATGTAGCTAACTAGCTGTTATGCTGTGCTGGCAGCCTAACACACATTTCACTGATGGTCACCAGTGCACATGTTAATATTCACCACTACTTTTATCCTCAATGGAATGTAACTAAGAGGTCCCACATGTAAATTCCCAAAATTTAAAATTAGAGTCACACATATGGGCACATGCACACAGACCCCCCCCCCACACACACACACACACACACACACGCACACGCACACTCGCTCTTGCTGTGGCTGTCACACTGCTCTCGCACTAGCATTTGCTCTCGCTGTCACTCTCACACTTGCTCTTGATTTCACTCTCACACAACTCATGTACTCGCACTAGCATTTGCTCTCGCTGTCACTCTCGCACTTGCTCTTGATTTCACTCTCACACAACTCATGTACTCGCACTAGCATTTGCTCTCGCTGTCACTCTCACACTTGCTCTTGATTTCACTCTCATACAACTCATGAACTCGCACTAGCATTTGCTCTCGCTGTCACTCTCACACTTGTTCTTGCTTTCACTCTCCCACAACTCTCATGTACTTGCACTAGCATTTGCTCTCACTGTCACTCTCACACTTGCTCTTGCTTTCACTCTCCCACAACTCTCATGTACTCGCACTAGCATTTGCTCTCACTGTCACTCTCACACTTGCTCTTGCTTTCACTCTCACACAACTCTCATGTACTCGCACTAGCATTTGCTCTCGCTGTCACTCTCACACTTGCTCTTGCTTTCACTCTCACACAACTCTCATGTACTGGCACTAGCATTTGCTCTCGCTGTCACTCTCACACTTGCTCTTGCTTTCACTCTCACACAACTCTCATGTACTGGCACTAGCATTCGCTCTCGCTGTCACTCTCACGCTTGCTCTTGCTTTCACTCTCACACAACTCTCATGTACTGGCACTAGCATTTGCTCTCGCTGTCACTCTCACACTTGCTCTTGCTTTCACTCTCACACAACTCTCATGTACTGGCACTAGCATTCGCTCTCACTGTCACTCTCACACTTGCTCTTGCTTTCACTCACACAACTCATGTACTCGCACTAGCATTTGCTCTCGCTGTCACTCTCACACTTGCTCTTGCTTTCACTCTCACACAACTCTCATGTACTGGCACTAGCATTTGCTCTCGTCACTCTCACACTTGCTCTTGCTTTCACTCTCACACAACTCATGTACTCGCACTAGCATTTGCTCTCGCTGTCACTCTCACACTTGCTCTTGCTTTCACTCTCCCACAACTCTCATGTACTCGCACTAGCATTTGCTCTCGCTGTCACTCTCACACTTGCTCTTGCTTTCACTCTCACACAACTCATGAACTCGCACTAGCATTTCCTCTCGCTGCCACTCTCACACTTGCTCTTGCTTTCACTCTCACACAACTCTCATGTACTGGCACTAGCATTTGCTCTTGCTGTCACTCTCACACTTGCTCTTGCTTTCACTCTCACACAACTCTCATGTACTCGCACTAGCATTTGCTCTCGCTGTCACTCTCACACTTGCTCTTGCTTTCACTCTCACACAACTCTCATGTACTCGCACTAGCATTTGCTCTTGCTGTAACTCTCACACTTGCTCTTGCTTTCACTCTCACACAACTCTCATGTACTCGCACTAGCATTTGCTCTCGCTGTCACTCTCACACTTGCTCTTGCTTTCACTCTCACACAACTCTCATGTACTTGCACTAACATTTGCTCTTGCTGTAACTCTCACACTTGCACTTGCTTTCACTCTCACACAACTCTCATGTACTTGCACTAGCATTTGCTCTTGCTGTAACTCTCACACTTGCTCTTGCTTTCACTCTCACACAACTCTCATGTACTTGCACTAACATTTGCTCTTGCTGTAACTCTCACACTTGCTCTTGCTTTCACTCTCACACAACTCATGTACTCGCACTAGCATTTGCTCTCGCTGTCACTCTCATACTTGCTCTTGCTTTCACTCTCACACAACTCTCATGTACTCTCACTAGTATTTGCTCTCGCTGTCACTCTCACACAACTCTCATGTACTCGCACTAGCACTCACTTTCGCTCTCACCATCTCTCGCTCCCTCTCCATCCCTCGTTCTCTCCCTCTCTCTCGCTGTCTCTCTCCCTCTCTCATTGTCTCTCTCTCCCTCTCTTGCTTTCTCTTTCCTTCTCTCTGTCTCTCCCTCCCTTGCTGTTTCTCACTCTCCCTCCCTCGCTCTCTCGGCCTCGCTCTCTCCCTCTCCCTCTCCCTCTCTCGCTCTCTCTCCCTCTCCCTCTCCCTCCCTCGCTCTCTCTCCCTCTCCCTCCCTCCCTCGCTCTCTCTCCCTCTCCCGCCCTCGCTCTCTCTCCCTCTTCCTCGCTCGCTCTCTCCCTCTCTCTCCCTCCCTCGCTCTCTCTCCCTCTCCCTCCCTCGCTCTCTCTCCCTCTCCCTCCCTCCCTCGCTCTCTCTCCCTCTCCCTCCCTCGCCCTCGCTCTCTCCCTCTCTCGCCCTCGCTCTTTCTCCCTCTTCCTCGCTCGCTCTCTCCCTCTTCCTCGCTCGCTCTCTCCCTCTTCCTCGCTCGCTCTCTCCCTCTCTCTCCCTCCCTCGCTCTCTCTCCCTCTCTCTCCCTCCCTCGCTCTCTCTCCCTCTCCCTCCCTCGCTCTCTCTCCCTCTTCCTCCCTCGCTCTCTCCCTTCCTCGCTCTCTCCCTTGCTCTCACCATCTCGCTCCCTCCCTCGCTCTCTCTCCCTCTCTCGCCCTCGCTCTCTCTCCCTCTTCCTCGCTCGCTCGCTCTCTCCCTCTCTCTCCCTCGCTCTCTCTCCCTCTCCCTCCCTCGCTCTCTCTTCCTCTCCCTCCCTCCCTCGCTCTCTCTCCCTCTCCCTCCCTCGCCCTCGCTCTCTCTCCCTCTCTCGCCCTCGCTCTCTCTCCCTCTTCCTCGCTCGCTCTCTCCCTCTCTCTCCCTCCCTCGCTCTCTCTCCCTCTCCCTCCCTCGCTCTCTCTCCCTCTCCCTCCCTCGCTCTCTCTCCCTCTTCCTCCCTCGCTCTCTCCCTCCCTCGCTCTCTCTCCCTCTTCCTCCCTCGCTCTCTCCCTTCCTCGCTCTCTCCCTTGCTCTCACCATCTCGCTCCCTCCCTCACTCTCTCTCCCTCTTCCTCCCTTGCTCTCTCTCCCTCTTCCTCCCTCGCTCTCTCTCCCTCTTCATACCTCGCTCTCTCCCTCTCTCTCCCTCCCTTGCTCTTACCATCTCGCTCCCTCCCTCACTCTCTCTCCACCTCTCTTGCTCTCTCGCTCTCTCTGTCTCAACCCCTCTCTCATTCTCACCTCCAGATACTTTGATACCATCGAGTATTGAAGTAACATCCCTAATCCTGTGTTCACATGATTGTGAATATTGCCTAATGGTAGTATGTTGTTTTTCAGGTGTTTGAGGTGAATAGAGCAACTAGCACGAACATCTACACTCCCAAAATGAACCTGATCCCTCCACATTATGATGGTATTCAGTCCCTGGCAATACGAGGAGACATTCTGTTCTCGGGGTCCAGGGACATGTGCATCAAGAAGTGGGACTTGTCAAAACAAGAATTGATTCAGGTGAATTTACAATAATTACATTAAAGCTCTGTATCAGGGACATGTGTATCAAGTAGAACTTGTCAGAACAATGGTTCATTCAGGTGAGTTGACAGTCAAAGGCAAGGTTCTGTTATCAGGGATATGTGTATCATCAAGTGGGACTTGTCAAAACAATGGTTTTATTTGTATTCATTGTCATCCCTAGTTCTGCCAACTATGTACTGACTATCTTTAACAATGTATTTGCTGTTCTTAGCAGATCTTCCGCTGCATTATCACTTACTATAGTGGTGTCATCTGCGTATCTAATGGCTCATCCTCCTGCCTTCTGACTTTCTTTGAATAGACTAATTATCTATAATATAAATAAAAATGGCCCCAATTTTGAACCTTGTGGTACCCCACGAATTACATATGTTTGAAGGACTGAATTTCTGTTAGATTTCCCTCTGTATTATGCACTAGTTCTACGCACTGTTCTGTTTGATAAATATGACCTAATCTAATCTAGTCATACACCCTTAACACCATAATTTTCTAATTTTCCCATTAGTTTCCCAATATCAATACAATCAGATACTTTTGATAAGGCCAAAAAAATTGCTACTACAACCTCTTTCCTATCTAATGCTCTGGTGATTGTCATTTCCTTTGCTTATTGCATGTATTGTCGATTTCTATTTTTGAAAATCCAATTGGTACTTAGACACTATGTGGTATTTATTGCAGTAACTTCGAAACGGTTCTAGAATAACTCCTTCCATTATTTTAGAAAAAACAGAGCCGAGTGATATTGATTGATTGTTTTCCATCACTTATTTTGAGCCCTTCTGTTTGTGTATTGGTCTCACTCATTTTTAGCTTATTTAAGAAGAGTCCTGAATTGAAGCTTTCAAATAGTAAGTGTGAGAGGATCTCAGCTAGTTCATATTTGTAATGTTTCACCATTTCATTTGAATGCTCATCTGAACTACTAAGTTCTTACAATTTTAAAGTATTGATCTGTTTTACCAACTAATCAGTTGCAATTTCTCTGACTACCATAGAGTTAGAAACATTTACCTCGTCTTTTGATTATGTTTTCAGTTTCTGAATTCCCATATTTGTTGGTACTATATTTATTTGATGTTCATTAAATATGCTACACTTTCTGGGTTTGATATAATGGTATTTTTTTACAATGTTAAATTTTCATTTTCACTTTTTCTACTACATATAGTAAGTAGAGGAAGTATTGCATTCCACCCAAAAATGTTATGTTGAGATTTCACCAGAAATATTTTGTGGCCCCCTGAATAAGAAAAGAGCATTTTAAGAAAAAGGTGCATGTGTGCATGTACTCAAAAACGAAAAGTTGGTTATAAACCAAAGTTGGCATTTAAGTTTGTGTTCTAAGAGCGTCTCACAAAGATTTTGAAGAAAATTGCTCCACCCAGAACAACTCTTTACATGGATAACTTTTAGGCAATTTTGATTTTCTCAAAAATGGTTCTAACGATTTTGATTAAAATGTTGTATGTTTAAGATATTTTTATTGCAAACCCATTGTATATTTTGAATTTTCTGGCTATAGTCCATGTAGTCCTGTTTACTCTGCATGACTTTTGAATAACTCGTTAACCGTAAGAGACTGATGAAATCTTGGTGTACAAAAAATGTAGATATTGCTAAAACACAATTTATATCCAAATAAATTGTTTGTAGAGTTAACCATTTCAGAGATATTCCTTGTTATTTGTGTGAATTTTGGAAAACTTTAACCTTCATCAAATGTAAGATTGTGATTCATCTTTTTATATGTTTACCGTGCAAAGAGAACAGAATCTCAAACCCTTAAAAGATCTGACTATCGCTCAGAGCCTACTGTATTCCAATATTCCCCTTGTACCTACAAGGAAATAAGCAATAAGATAATTTCTGCAAATGTTTATCTCAACTAAAACAAAGAAGATAAAGGAATAAGTGTTTGTAAGAATGGATAGTACAAGAGTAGAGAAAGTCATGTGAGTACAGTGCATAAGATTTTTTCATTTCAAGGATGGGACACAAATTTTTTCAAGAAAACATCCACCATACCATAGTGCCCTATGCATGGAAAAAAATTTGGAAAATTTTGATTTTGTCAAATTGCTCTAACAATATTGATTAAAATACTATATGTTTAAGATCTGTTTGTGACAAATGAAATGTTATATCTTGAATATTTTGGGAATAGCTTCTGAAGTCGTCTTCAATCTACAAGGCTTTTGAATAACTGTTAAACTGTAAGAGATAGACTAAATCTTGCTGCACAAAAAATGTACATCTTAAAACATGCTATTTATGTCATTTTTTTGTGGACTGAACCATTTTTTAAATATTCCTTATTTGAGAGGTAGAACTGGAACTTAAAAATTCAATACCACAGCTGGGATTTGAACCACACACCCTCTGCTTACTAGGCGGAAGGTTATGCAATCCCAGGACACAAAGTACTTGCAATAGTAAGTCACCATTGGGGTAATTGTCTCTGATGTGAGATTGCCTTTGTGGTTTACCAGGAAAAATATGAACTGGTTTGAGAATTCAATGTCATTCTGGCAGATTGTCACAGTAGCTTAATGGTTATAACACCCACCTAGTAAGCGGAGCGTTAGTGGCTCAAATCCCAGCTGTGGCATTGAATTTTTAAGTTCCAGTTCTACCTCTCTAACATTGCCCACACACGGCTTGTGTGTTTAAAACTGCCAGCAGTAGGTTTGTTGGCATAAATAAATAATAGTTTATTTCTTATTTGTTTGAATTTTCAGTACTTAAACTTTCTTACGTAGAAAGTCATTGATGTTTTTTTTTTTTATGCCTGTCATACAAAGCAAAAGTAGAATTTCAAAGCCATCACATAGCAAGCAGATTTGACTGTCACTTAAGTCTGCTGTACAGAGGGTTGTTTCCTATCTCTGATAAGTTTGACTTTGTTCCTATCTTACGAAAAGCCATGTCTCCACCACCGATCATGTTCTGTTTGTTTTCCCTTCATCCAAGCAATTGCTTTGCACCTCAATTTCAACTGGAGCAGGCTCTAGCACATTGCAATGATGTCCAGAAGTTCCCACTCCTCTTTACAGGCTTTCCAAAGACTGTCACTTGCTCAAGAGCACCTACTTCCTGCTGTCCTTTTCAACAGTCCAAAGGCGAAACATGCATCGAAGATTTCACTGGCATGTTGCTGTATTCCAGTTTCCTGCTCCATTCTTTGCAAGACTGCAACAGTTGAAACAGAGCTGTGGCTGGACACCTTATCTTGTTGCACCCAGACTTTGTGTTGGTTTCTCACATAGAGAGCCGTAAATTAGGGTGAGAACTTCATCCTGATAATACTTGGAATTGACCTTGCCCTTTTTAGCAACTGTACCAATTATCAGTTTCCCATTGTAGCAGTAACCAGCGATGATTGCAAATCTCTTTGAGAAACTTTCTCTCCATTTTGCATGCCATTTTTGAAAATGTTTTCCACCCCTTGGTCAGTAGTAAATTGGACAGGGTTTGTTACAGTCACTAAGATACACATATGACTCATGTAATGTGACCATAATTTCGATTTTTCTCATATTAGCATAGAAGCTGTTGGTACAATGCTCAAAGATGTGACATGGCAGCAACTTATGAACTTGACCTTTGTGACATTTCTCCATATTTAAATCTTTGTTTATAATGGTGTTAATGGTTTTAAGAGATATTCCCAATTTGTTTGCAATGGTCTGTTGCGTGGCTGAATGACTGCCAGAGATGAGGGCCGTGATCTTCCTTATCACTTCTGGAGAGCGTCTGGTTTCTTCCTTTTGGAGTTAATCCCATGCAACCCTTTGCCTTTTTATTCAACACTGAGCTAATCCCGTACTCTGACACAACAAAATGTTACTTCTTGCATGCTTCAATAATAGCAGAATAACTATACTGTGTGTCAGAAAGGGCAGAAATTATTATTTTGTTGTTTAACGACGCTGTCAATTGCCAGGATCACATCAGCGTCGCCTGTGTGCCGGAATTTTGTCCCGCAGGAGTTCTTTTACATGCCAGTAAATCTACTGACATGGAGCTGTCGTTTTTAAGCACACTTAAAAACCATCGGCTTGGGCCGGATTTGAACCCGCGACCTTGGGAACAGTAGGCCAGCGTCTAACCAACTGAGCCACCCAGACCGACAGAAAGGGCAGAAATTTAGCCTTCCTAATATGGTTCAATTTACATAGGCCACACACATCCAACTGCTATGAAGGTTTGTTTGTTTCACACATGCTTGACCTTGCTGTGCACACAGAAACGCAGCAATCACATTCGCAATTTATCAGAGATTGGAAACAACCCTCCATGTTGTCCTGTTCCCATTGTACCTATAAGGGAATATGAATTTTCCATTTGTACAAATGTCATCTGGGTTAACATGAAGTAGATGGAAGAAAAAACTTTTGTAAGAGTAGTTTGCTGAAAAATGAGTGAAGAAAAACCATTGTAAAGTAATTAATTGTTCAAGGCAAAGTTAATTACGTAGATGTCATTTTAAAACAATAGATTAATAATAATTAATAATGCATAAATAAATACACAGTGTATGAAATGCATTTATTTGTTGCATGGGATTTATGTTTTGGTGATTTGTAGCAAGGGTTGAAATGATAAGTAATGGTAGTATGTTTTGTGCAGTCACTGAATAATGCCCACAAAGACTGGATATGTGGCCTAACGTTCATGCCTGGAGGACAAATGATACTGTCTGGGTGCCGAGCTGGTGTAGTGAAGTTGTGGTCGGCAGATTCCTGTCACCTGCTGGGCGAGATGAAGGCACACAGTTCGCCCATCAACGCCATCACCACCAACTCCTCGCATGTGTTCACCGCCTCCAAGTAAGTGTCCCTTTACCTCAAACAATAAATGATGTAAATACGGGAATATGCATGAGGTGACAATTTGGATGATGGTGTGGGACATTTTTGGTATTGTCTGGTTACAGTTCTGGAGAGGTGAAGATCTGGAAGGCCCCCCAGTGCTCCAGCATGACAATGTCGACTGGCAGGGTGTTTGAACTTAGCTTGTAGAGGAGTGCCATTGTACAACACGACACATTCCACATGTCATTGTTTTGTTAAGGCTATGTCACAGTAACTGCATGTGAGCATTCACAGTTAATAAGCAGTCTGCCCCAAAAATGTGTGTCCAAGCATATGTAGTATATATGTATGTGTGTATCAATATTATAAACGGAACACTCATACCTCGAACTTGGTGGTATATGACACAGAATCATTGACTTTACATTTGTTTGAAGGGAAGCCATGCTTTATTGTACCCTGTGTGAGGTTTGAAGCTGCAACCTGAGGCTAGAATGTGAACTTCTGTAGTCTAGACGGAGATGAAAAGGAGGGACCTGTATGCACCAAAACCTGACGTCTATTGTACCATTCCCTTATTATCCTCTAATAAGTTTAAGAAGTTGCTGGGTTAGATTTTTACTAGATACAGTCTCATTTGTGTGTAATGTCCCAAATTGGTTGTGTGTTCACGGAATATTAGATGCAAGGCTGTTTGCTCCTCTATTCCACACCACCTGCATGTTGGGTCTTTAGACAGCCCCATTGTTTGCAGGCAATGGCCAGTCATTAGTCATTTGTTTCCTGGTTAGTTAGAGAATTTCACAACTTCTTATAAGACATGGCTGTTGCATCATTAGCTTTCCATGTCTTTGTTTATGGATACGATTGCAGTATTGTACATGCTGAGACATGATGTCCCAGGCAGAGTGAGTATAGTTTCCGTCACAGCCCCTGCTTGCTTGGCCATTTTCCACCATGTTAGATTTGGCGCATATTGCTTTAAGGTGGGGGTTTTCTGTATGTAGTCTTAGCCCCAGATACCTTACTTCCCCTCTCACCAGTATGCTTTTTTGTAAATGGTACCACTACAGTCTTCTAGGGATTAACTCCAAGGTCCACTTTTGTGCAATATTTAAGGCACACTGTGCTATTGTTTAAACAGTATTTTCATACTTGCCAAGGATCGGGATGACTAAATCTTCATGTCCTTGGCAATATATCCTGCTATTATTCAATTCATCTACGAAGTCATTGATTCCAAGATACCACAATAATGGGGACAATACCCCTCCTTGTGAACACCCTCTTGTAGGATCAACTACCAAATTTTCATCTAAGATGGTAGCCACAATTCTGCAGTTTTTAAGCATCCATCTTGCTCTTTCTCCATCTGCACAAGGTTGGATCTATCCCATGCTTTTCCACCACCCTATACATAGCTTCGAAGGTTGTATTGCTAAATGCCCCTTCAGTGTGAAGCAATCTCTTGGAAATATAATGCTTTTCTACCTTCCCAACCAAATAGTGAAGGAATGTAATGGGACCATAGTTCCCTTTTGTGCCTGTCAAGCAGACATCCTTAGCCATGGTATGATTAAGGCTTGGGGATGAGGCCTCCAGGTATTAGGAATATGTCCTGAAGAGTCTGCACAGATACACCACCTGTTGCAGTAAAACTAAAATATTCCGCCTGGTCCCAGAGACCAAGACCCATCAGACTTTCTGGAAATCAACACATTGGTCATATATTTGCCAGTCCTCCTGCCTAGGTATCCTAAGACAGTTTTGTGGCAGGTCTATATTTTGCATCACAGTGCATTATGCAAAATGAGCAGTCAGGAGCACCTTCAGCATTATTATCACCAATCCGGTGTATACTCCATTTTCATTGTGAATGATATCTCCTGAATTTATTGGCACCTTTGTGGGAACTTTCTGGAGTCTGGCTTCTGCAGCAACCTCCTCCACACCCTCACAAAATGCCTTCCGGGAGGTTATTTTAGCATTCTATATTGCCTCATTGTATTCCTTCAGGGTATTCCGATATTCTACCCATATCTATTATATTCCTAATTGATCTTTTCATTTGATTTAGGTGTTGGGTGAGATCGTTGTATAGGGCTTGCAGTCAGTTTTGCTGAGATTTCTGTAGACTGTGGTCTGTTTTTCACCCATATCTATCTAAAACCTATTATACATGTGATCAGAAAGAGAAGGTTGTTTTGATACGTGGTCTTGAATCAAATTGGTCCCAAATGTGATATCTTATAGCATTGTCCCCTGTTGTTTTAAGTACAAATTGACCCCTCATGTTAGTGAACTGTGTCCATATGCCAGGTGAACTTCCCTGGTCACCAAATCCCTTGAACTTGTGTGCGTGAAACACCATGCCTTAGATAAATGCAAGTGTTGATTTGTTTTCATTGCTGGCATAGGTTGAGTTACCTCCAGCCCCAATACTCTCCCCTACATCTACTTGCTCCTTTGCAGCATAGTTGATCCCCCTTTAATCTGCAACATGTTCAGGTGTCACCTTGCTGACCTGTGAAAATGCAGGCTTTTCAGGGACTTTTCATCAATCAACCACAATAGTTTGGCCTTCTCCTCTACTTAGCAGTCTCTCTGATTCTGACTCCTAACCTTATCTGGTATCCATAAGGATATCTTTGCGATCTTGAGGATCTCTTCCACTGCCGCTTTAACCAGCAGTCTAGCATCGTCCCACGGAGACCATCTCTTTCAGTCATCCAGTAGTGTCCACTCCCTCACAGACAAAGATGGCTGTTCCTTTATCCAGGTGCTCTCCTGCATCTACCTTCATCAGTCTTTTCAATTAGAGCCATCTGCAATTGCGTCTCTTGTTCAGAGTATATTTGTAGCAGTGGAATATCCTTGCTGGATGACTGCATTGTAGATCTGTTTTTCTGTTTCCTGTGTCATCTCTCCGAGGTTCTATCGTGGGAGTCTCTTTGGCTATTCTGGACTATTTTGAGGTTCTGGGTGGTATTGCCGTAACCCTATTTAATTAGGCTAGACTAGGGGTAATAAATTCAGAGGTAAAGCTAGTTTGTTACCGGGAGAACTATGAAGGGTTACATTCCATTATTAATTCACACACGAGCGTTCCAATCCAGAGTCATTTACTTGAATTATAAAGATGTGAGATTACAATTAACTAAAATGTATACATACATAAATACCTGTGGTAACTGTATAAGGAGATGTGTATCAAGATTGTTTTAACATAATTCACTTAACTAAATGGCCGCTGGGTCAGTGCTAGAGGCACGAACGCCCTCGACCGTCCCTTACCAGAGCTATTCACCAAGAGATAGAGTGCTGGCACATGCAGCTAACTAGTCTTATCTTATCTGGCGCTTTCCCCCACTATTAGCCTAACCATTGCCAGCCTAACTAACCTTAATCACTCTCTATGACTCCACAGGGATAAGGAAACACCAGAGTATTCCACTCATTATGGGTAGCCATTGTTTTCCCTCCTTGACCCTTTGTTCCCTAAGGAGTGCCCAGTGTCATACCTTTGAGTTGTTCAGCCACATCCTCCATTGGTTTGGCTGGCTCTAACCCCAAATATTGTTGTAGACTGAGGTAGCTTTCTCCCCAGTCTGTAAGGTTGATTCATGCGTCCCACGAGTTCTGTGGAAATATAAGTCCACACCAGAGGGGCCCCCAGCTCTGCTGCAAGGCTACATTACTCAGGGAGGTCGCCTTGTGTCCCACAAGTACAGGGGAAGTACAAGTCCACACCAGGGGGGCCCCCAGCTCTGCTGCAAGGCTACATTACTCAGGGAGGTCGCCTTGTGTCCCACAAGTACGGGGGAAGTACAAGTCCACACCAGAGGGGCTCCCAGCTCTGCTGCAAGGCTACATTACTCAGGGAGGTCGCCTTGTGTCCCACAAGTACAGGGGAAGTACAAGTCCACACCAGAGGGGCCCCCAGCTCTGCTGCAAGGCTACATTACTCAGGGAGGTCGCCTGGTGTCCCACAAGTACAGGGGAAGTACAAGTCCACACCAGAGGGGCTCCCAGCTCTGCTGCAAGGCTACATTACTCAGGGAGGTCGCCTTGTGTCCCACAAGTACAGGGGAAGTACAAGTCCACACCAGAGGGGCCCCCAGCTCTGCTGCAAGGATACATTACTCAGGGAGGTCGCCTTGTGTCCCACAAGTACGGGGGAAGTACAAGTGCACAACAGAGGGGCCCCCAGCTCTGCTGCAAGGATACATTACTCAGGGAGGTCGCCTTGTGTCCCACAAATACGGGGGAAGTACAAGTCCACAACAGAGGGGCCCCCAGCTCTGCTGCAAGGCTACATTACTCAGGGAGGTCGCCTTGTGTCCCACAAGTACGGGGGAAGTACAAGTCCACACCAGAGGGGCCCCCAGGTCTGCTGCAAGGCTACATTACTCAGGGAGGTCGCCTTGTGTCCCACAAGTACGGGGGAAGTACAAGTCCACACCAGAGGGGCCCCCAGCTCTGCTGCAAGGCTACATTACTCAGGGAGGTCGCCTGGTGTTGCACAAGTACAGGGGAAGTACAAGTCCACACCAGAGGGGCCCCCAGCTCTGCTGCAAGGCTACATTACTCAGGGAGGTCGCCTTGTGTCCCACAAGTACAGGGGAAGTACAAGTCCACAACAGAGGGGCCCTCAGCTCTGCTGCAAGGCTACATTACTCAGGGAGGTCGCCTTGTGTCCCACAAGTACAGGGGAAGTACAAGTGCACACCAGAGGGGCCCCCAGCTCTGCTGCAAGGCTACATTACTCAGGGAGGTCGCCTGGTGTCCCACAAGTACAGTGGAAGTACAAGTCCACACCAGAGGGGCCCCCAGCTCTGCTGCAAGGCTACATTACTCAGGGAGGTCGCCTTGTGTCCCACAAGTACAGGGGAAGTACAAGTCCACACCAGAGGGGCCCCCAGCTCTGCTGCAAGGATACATTACTCAGGGAGGTCGCCTTGTGTCCCACAAGTACGGGGGAAGTACTAGTCCACACCAGAGGGGCCCCCAGCACTGCTGCAGGGCTACATTACTCAGGGAGGTCGCCTTGTGTCCCACAAGTACGGGGGAAGTACAAGTCCACACCAGAGGGGCCCCCAGCTCTGCTACAAGGCTACTTTACTCAGGGAGGTCGCCTTGTGTCCCACAAGTATGGGGGAAGTACAAGTCCACACCAGGGGGCCCTCAGCTCTGCTGCAATGCTACATTACTCAGGGAGGTCGCCTGGTGTTGCACAAGTACAGGGGAAGTACAAGTCCACACCAGAGGGGCCCCCAGCTCTGCTGCAAGGATACATTACTCAGGGAAGTCGCCTTGTGTCCCACAAGTACAGGGGAAGTACTAGTCCACACCAAAGGGGCCCCCAGCACTGCTGCAAGGCTACATTACTCAGGGAGGTCGCCTTGTGTCCCACAAATACGGGGGAAGTACAAGTCCACACCAGAGGGGCCCCCAGCTCTGCTGCAAGGCTACATTACTTAGGGAGGTCGCCTTGTGTCCCACAAGTACAGGGGAAGTACAAGTCCACACCAGAGGGGCCCCCAGCTCTGCTGCAAGGCTACATTACTCAGGGAGGTCGCCTGGTGTCCCTCAAGTACGGGGGAAGTACAAGTGCACACCAGAGGGGCCTCCAGGTCTGCTGCAAGGCTACATTACTCAGGGAGGTCGCCTTGTGTCCCACAAGTACAGGGGAAGTACAAGTCCACACCAGAGGGGGCCCCCAACTCTGCTGCAAGACGACATTACTCAGGGAGGTCGCCTTGTGTCCCGCAAGTATGGGGGAAGTACAAGTCCACACCAGAGGGGCCCCCAGCTCTGCTGCAAGGCTACATTACTCAGGGAGGTCGCCTTGTGTCCCACAAGTACAGGGGAAGTACAAGTCCACACCAGAGGGGCCCCCAGGTCTGCTGCAAGGCTACATTACTCAGGGAGGTCGCCTGGTGTCCCACAAGTCCGGGGGAAGTACAAGTCCACACCAGAGGGGCCCCCAGGTCTGCTGCAAGGCTACATTACTCAGGGAGGTCGCCTGGTGTCACACAAGTACAGGGGAAGTACAAGTCCACACCAGAGGGGCCCCCAGCTCTGCTGCAAGGCTACATTACTCAGGGAGGTCGCCTTGTGTCCCACAAGTACGGGGGAAGTGCAAGTCCACACCAGAGGGGCCCCCAGCTCTGCTGCAAGGCTACATTACTCAGGGAGGTCGCCTTGTGTCCCACAAGTACAGGGGAAGTACAAGTCCACACCAGAGGGGCCCCCAGCTCTGCTGCAAGGCTACATTACTCAGGGAGGTCGCCTTGTGTCCCACAAGTACGGGGGAAGTACAAGTCCACACCAGAGGGGCCCCCAGCTCTGCTGCAAGGCTACATTACTCAGGGAGGTCGCCTGGTGTTGCACAAGTACAGGGGAAGTACAAGTCCACACCAGAGGGGCCCCCAGCTCTGCTGCAAGGCTACATTACTCAGGGAGGTCGCCTTGTGTCCCACAAGTACGGGGGAAGTACAAGTCCACACCAGAGGGGCCCCCAGCTCTGCTGCAAGGCTACATTACTCAGGGAGGTCGCCTGGTGTCACACAAGTACGGGGGAAGTACAAGTCCACACCAGAGGGGCTCCCAGCTCTGCTGCAAGGCTACATTACTCAGGGAGGTCGCCTTGTGTCCCACAAGTACGGGGGAAGTGCAAGTCCACACCAGAGGGGCCCCCAGCTCTGCTGCAAGGCTACATTACTCAGGGAGGTCGCCTGGTGTCACACAAGTACGGGGGAAGTACAAGTCCACACCAGAGGGGCCCCAGGTCTGCTGCAATGTTACATTACT
Organism: Tenodera sinensis; assembly: GCA_030765045.1. NCBI lineage: Eukaryota > Metazoa > Arthropoda > Insecta > Mantodea > Mantidae > Tenodera > Tenodera sinensis. Next base: position 396,484,206 of record CM060964.1, read on the forward strand.
TAGGGAGGTCGCCTGGTGTCCCACAAGTATGGGGGAAGTACAAGTCCACACCAGAGGGGCCTCCAGGTCTGCTGCAAGGCTACATTACTCAGGGAGGTCGCCTTGTGTCCCTGAGACCCCATTAGCAGCACATCTCCCATCAGCATGGATCGCATTACACCTTAGGTTTGGGCTTCCTCCACCCTGTACACATTGAGTGTCCAGCGTTCCAGGTACAGAGTAATTATCCCCCTCACCATAACAGTAGCACTCCTGAGGGGAAGTCTAGGGGTAATGTGTTCTCGAAGTCATGGGTTCAAACCCAGCAGAGGACAATGGATTTTTTTGGGCATAAAAATCTGTAGCATGGCTTCTTTCATAAGGGAAGTAAAGCTGGTGGTCCTGTGTTTTAGATTTACAGCACTTAAAAGAACCTCAAGCTTGATAAAGAGGCCTCTGAGCAAAATAGTGGTCTTTAACACTCAGTGTAGAATGAATGTCACAGCAGTTAAGTGTCCATAAATAAAAAGTGAATTTGAATTTTAGAGGCTAGGCTATAGCAGTTTATTGTGGATGCTCACATTGAGGTTGTAAAGCGGAGTTTAGAGGCACTGCATCTCAAGAGTTCCATGTTGCATTTCCGGTATATTGTGTCTGTGGGGTAAGATAGACTTTTGTACCATAAACCTACACATAACTGAATTTTTGAGAGGTAGAACTGGAACTTAAAAATTCAATGCCACAACTGGGATTTGAACCACAGACCTTCTGCTTACCGGGCGGCTGCTCTACCACTTAGCTATTGTGACAAACTGCCAGAATGGCATTAAATTCTCAAACCAGTTCGTATTTCTCCTGGTAAACCACAGAGACAAATTACCCCAATGGGAGAAATACGAACTGGTTTGAGAATTTAATGCCATTCTGGCAGTTTGTCACAATAGCTGAGTGGTAGACTAGTCGCCCGGTAAGCAGAAGGTCTGTGGTTCAAACCCCAGTTGTGGCATTGAGTTTTTAAGTTCCAGTTCTAGCTCTCAAACTTTGCGCACACACGGCTTGCGTGTTTAAAAACACCAACAGTAAGTTTGTTGGCATAAATAAACATAAATGAATCCTAGGGAACAACATTACCTTATGATAACATTTGCATGACAAACTAAATGACGTTGGCGATATACGCTGGGTAATGTGTTAATCCAGGCCTTTCCAACTCTATCACTTCGCCACTGCAACTGCATGCGTACAACGGATAGTAAGTCTCTCTCATTCCCTCTTCTCAACCCAGAGGCAGTTATTATTCAGAGTTGGGCAGATAAAACCAGCCTAGCCTGTCTCCTCGTCTAATATGGTTTGGATAGAAATTATGTAGGGTATTGTTTCCTTTTGTTTCTGTTTTCTTGAAATGTAATTATGTTGGCTATGCTATACTCCGTGTGTTTTGCTTCATTGTCACTTATAAACAGTTCAGATGTTGTAAATACATGTAAAGAACTGTTTTTTAAATAAGCTTGATTTATTCAATACCAATGCAAGTATTCATTACAGAGGCATACGTAAAGACCAGCTCTATCAAGGTAACAGAAGAATTATTCAGAGACAGTACCAGTGAAAAGTGTGAAAATGGCGTACAGCTGGCTTCATTAAAAATGTAACAAGGAACAGAACGACTTCTAGCTGGACACCTCAGCTTATGGAGCAAATTAATGAAATAAGACTAAATCCCCATGAGGGGAGTCTACCATGAGATTAGCTCAACAGGTTCGTGCGAGTAGGAGAACTTGCGGACTTGTGTTGAAGTCTTTGAAGTTCAAACCATACTGAGTGACAGCTCTACAGCTGAAGGAGCCCGATAAAGCTTAACATGTAAATTTCTGCCACTGGTTGTTGAACATGGTTGCAGATGGTTATATGGACTCGCTGATGTTCATCGTGAATGAGGAAGCTTGGTTTCATCTATCGGGATATGTAAACCCCAGAACAGCAGGTATTTCGCGACTCAAAATCCTAACCTATTTAAGAGGTGGAATCAGGACTGAAAAATTCAATGCCATAGCCAGGATTTGAACCATGGATCTTCCACTTATCTTCCACTTATCGAGTGGCTGCTTTAACTGGTTTTTCATTGCAAGGGAAATTTTACCAGAAACTGAGCAACAGCCAGTTGGAAATCATTCAGAAGATTCAGACTGCTTTTGGGCATCACACAGATTAAGGAGAGGTACAACCAGTTTAAAGACAAAGTTGTTTTGCTCTGCTGTCAGCAGCTTCAGCACACATTTCGCAGCCACTCTCCTCATGGCCAAATCTTCGGTCACAGTGGAATGTGCCAAAAAAGTACTGATGCCCACCTCTTTCATAATTTCTCAAATAGTCACACGACAGCATATTGGTGGCTGACTCACCCTTCACTGATGTGTGGCCATCTTTGAACAACTTGTACCCCTCCTTTATCTGTGCGATGCCCATAGCATTGTCACCAAAAGCCATCTGAATCTTCCGAATGGTTTCACCCCACTGTCACCCAGTTCCTGGCAAAATTTGATGCAGTAACGCTGCTCCAGTCGTTCTGTCATTTCCCTTGCAATGAAAAACCGACACAGGTACTACACACTGCTTCGCTCAAATATTGCTTGCTATCAACAGGTGGGAAACAATCGACGCATGTGCATGAAGGTTCAAGGTCGACTTGTACAAGTGTGCTTGCCAGTTTCTGGTGCTATCAACAGCTGGGAAACAATCGACGCATGTGCATGAAGGTTCAAGGTCGACTTGTACAAGTGTGCTTGCCAGTTTCTGGTGCTATCAACAGCTGGGAAACAATCGACGCATGTGCATGAAGGTTCAAGGTCGACTTGTACAAGTGTGCTTGCCAGTTTCTGGTGCTATCAACAGGTGGGAAACAAGCGATGCATGTGCACGAAGGTTCAAGGTCGACTCTGCAAGTGTGCTTGATTCAAATCCATCAAGTTCTTGCAAAAAAAAATAAGGTTGGTTACTTTTCGAATAGACCTCGTATAATTACCATGATATCAAGAATAAATTTGCATAATGTTAGTAATTGCTCCGTCTGGGTCTTATAGACCACATGAGTATAAATGGAAACACACACGCAAACTGAACCACTCAACCAAAGATAAATCAAAACTTGTTTGTCGATTGAGAAGCGAAGATTTAAAAAAACCAGGAAAATAACACCACAATTGAGAATCTACTGTAAAGCTGTCAAAGTCAAACTGTATATCATAGGAAGAAGTGACAAATCTATAAATGTATTCAAGTAGTTTATATCAATTTTAAGGTTTGTTCATAATTATAAAGTTACTAATTGAATTTCAAATGTTTTTTCCTTTATATTATGGATTATTACTTTTGATTTATTTGACTAAAATAAAATGGTAAGTAAATGAGCCGAAATGATTTTAGGGTATCTAAAACCAATTCACTTAATCAATTCATTGCTCAAATCAATCTTTACGACCATTCTTTGATTAATCTATCTCTGGTCCCCATCCCTAGATTTGACAGCTAGGAACAGTTTGAATGGGAAAAAGAAAAATGTGGTTTTTCCGTTCAATTTATCCAATTTTTCTCTTCATAAGAACCTTCCTTGAACTTCAGCAAATATTTGGAAAAAAAAATTAGCCGGATTGGTCCAGCCATTGTCCAGTTTTGCACTTAGCAATACATTTAGCCATACATTTTTATTTATATAGATAGATATCCCACAGGTACTTAAATCCAAGAGTGCAGAAAGTTCAGTTTGAGCAAGTTATATTACTGCTCTGAAAATTGCAAAAAGTGGACGACCCTTTACCAATGGTGAATTTATAAAAGAATGTTGAGTAGAGTGCTCATAAGTATTATGCACATTTTGAGATAAGCTTGTCCAAAAGTTTGTGGCTGACCTGACAGAGCAATTGTGGCACTGTCAAAGTACTCGATTGCTCTCAATGAAAGTACTCACAAAAGTGACATGGCATAGCTATCTATGTTTGTAAGAGAGGTCAAAAGAGATTTTACTGTAACTCAAGAATACAGAACATGATTCCCCTCAAGGATACTACGACTGGCGCATGAAGAATATGTCATCAGTGAGGAAAGTGCGCAATGCTGGGCTGCCCTCAATATTATCACTACACTTTATTTTACATCAAGAACAATTGTGTGTGAAAAACTTTTACAACTTTAAGTCTGTTATGGATACTTTGACAAAATGTGTCAATTTCTGCATAAGCAGGGTTTTAACCATCAGCAGTTCAAAGAATTTTTAACAAATCACAGGCAGAGTGCAGCGACATTGCATTTTATTGTATTGCACGCTGATTAAGTTGCTGGAATATGCTATCAGTCTTTTTTGCAATAATTGAAGGAATCTATGTTGACGGAGATGAAAGATGCTCCACAACCACCTTTGCACAATAAACAATGGATAGCTGGTCTTGTGTTCTTGGCAGATATAACTTCTTATTTAAATAATTTCATTTCAGGGGAGAAACAAGTTGATTAGCACATGTGTGATAGAATAATGGCTTTGAAAATGCAGATTTTGTTATTTAAAGATCAACTTAAACACAGAAATTTTGAGTTTTCCTTCATTAAAATCATTAAATTTGTATACCTACAAAAATGTTGGGGAATAGCTGATGTCGTTACAGAATTTGCCAATGAATTCAATGTCCAATTCAAAGAAATTAACAATATGGCAGTTAAACTTGAAATTTTTGTGGCTCTATTTTCATCGCATCATGAAAAAGCCCCATCAAATTTTCAAACACAGCTGATTAAACTACAGTGCAATGTAATCCTAAAAGACAGGTGCTACCACAATAGTGATTATTTAACTAAATTTTATAAAGATGTTAAACAACAGGAATTTTCAAAATTCATGTACTTGCCTTAAAATTTGTCTTTGTTTGGTACAACTTATGCATGCAAACAGATGTACTCAATTATGAAATTAAATACGTAAAAGTGAAGGAAGGATATCTGACTGATGCTGCCTTAGACACGATGCTGCAAATTTCTACTGTCAAATGTATTGTACTGAATACTGATACATTAGTTGCAGCAAAACAACGTCAAAAATTGACCTTAATGATAAATGTACACGAGTGAGTAAGTATTGTTTAAGGGCCCGTCGTAAATGTACACAAGGGTAGTCAAAAATATACAGAGAATAAATGGTGTGTTTGTGTGTTCGCAAAATTGTCATTAAAAATAATCGCTTTGGTAAGCTGCTTGCTGACTTGATAACTATTTTCCCTCCATCTCCAGGTCCTGGTACTCCCTCAGTTGGAAATGTATGTATCTTCCCCCACATCTCCAGACCCTTGTACTCCCTCAGTTGGAAATGTATGTACCTTCCTCCACATCTCCAGGTCCTGGTACTCCCTCAGTTGGAAATGTATGTACCTTCCCCCACATCTCCAGACCCTTGTACTCCCTCAGTTGGAAATGTCTGTACCTTCCCCCACATCTCCAGGTCCTGGTACTCCCTCAGTTGGAAATGTATGTATCTTCCCCCACATCTCCAGGTCCTGGTACTCCCTCAGTTAGAAATGTCTGTACCTTCACCCACATCTCCAGGTCCTGGTACTCCCTCAGTTGGAAATGTATGTACCTTCCTCCACATCTGCAGGCCCTGGTACTCCCTCAGTTGGAAATGTATGTATCTTCCTCCACATCTCCAGGTCCTGGTACTCCCTCAGTTGGAAATGTCTGTACCTTCCCCCACATCTCCAGACCCTTGTACTCCCTCAGTTGGAAATGTCTGTACCTTCCTCCACATCTCCAGGTCCTGGTACTCCCTCAGTTGGAAATGTCTGTACCTTCCTCCACATCTCCAGGTCCTGGTACTCCCTCAGTTGGAAATGGGTGTACCTTCCTCCACATCTCCAGGTCCTGGTACTCCCTCAGTTGGAAATGTATGTACCTTCCTCCACATCTCCAGGTCCTGGTACTTACTCAGTTGGAAATGTCTGTACCTTCCTCCACATCTCCAGGTCCTGGTACTCCCTCAGTTGGAAATGTCTGTAACTTCCTCCACATCTCCAGGTTCTGGTGCTTCCTCAGTTGGAAATGTCTGTACCTTCCTTCACATCTCCAGGTTCTGGTGCTTCCTCAGTTGGAAATGTATGTACCTTCCTCCACATCTGCAGGCCCTGGTACTCCCTCAGTTGGAAATGTGTGTACCTTCCCCCACATCTCCAGGTCCTGGTACTCCCTCAGTTGGAAATGTCTGTACCTTCCTCCACATCTCCAGACCCTGGTACTCCCTCAGTTGGAAATGTCTGTACCTTCCTCCACATCTCCAGACCCTGGTACTCCCTCAGTTGGAAATGTCTGTACCTTCCCCCACATCTCCAGACCCTGGTACTCCCTCAGTTGGAAATGTGTGTACCTTCCTCCACATCTCCAGGTCCTGGTACTCCCTCAGTTGGAAATGTGTGTACCTTCCCCCACATCTCCAGGTCCTGGTACTCCCTCAGTTGGAAATGTCTGTACCTTCCTGCACATCTCCAGACCCTGGTACTCCCTCAGTTGGAAATGTCTGTACCTTCCCCCACATCTCCAGGTCCTGCTACTCCCTCAGTTTGAAATGTCTGTACCTTCCCCCACATCTCCAGGTCCTGGTACTCCCTCAGTTGGAAATGTCTGTACCTTCCTCCACATCTCCAGGTCCTGGTACTCCCTCAGTTGGAAATGTCTGTACCTTCCTCCACATCTCCAGGTTCTGGTGCTTCCTCAGTTGGAAATGTCTGTACCTTCCTCCACATCTCCAGACCCTGGTACTCCCTCAGTTGGAAATGTCTGTACCTTCCTCCACATCTCCAGGTCCTGGTACTCCCTCAGTTGGAAATGTGTGTATCTTCCTCCACATCTCCAGGTCCTGGTGCTCCCTCAGTTGGAAATGTGTGTACCTTCCTCCACATCTCCAGGTCCTGGTACTCCCTCAGTTGGAAATGTCTGTACCTTCCCCCACATCTCCAGGTCCTGGTACTCCCTCAGTTGGAAATGTGTGTACCTTCCTCCACATCTCCAGGTCCTGGTACTCCCTCAGTTGGAAATGTGTGTACCTTCCTCCACATCTACAGGTCCTGGTACTCCCTCAGTTGGAAATGTATGTACCTTCCTCCACATCTCCAGGTCCAGATACTCCCTCAGTTGGAAATGTGTGTACCTTCCCCCACATCTCCAGGTCCTGGTACTCCCTCAGTTGGAAATGTGTGTACCTTCCCCCACATCTCCAGGTCCTGGTACTCCCTCAGTTGGAAATGTGTGTCCCTTCCCCCACATCTCCAGGTCCTGGTACTCCCTCAGTTTGAAATGTCTGTACCTTCCCTCATATATCCAGGTCCTGGTACTCCCTCAGTTGGAAATGTATGTACCTTCCTCCACATCTCCAGGTCCTGGTACTCCCTCAGTTAGAAATGTCTGTACCTTCCCTCATATCTCCAGGTCCTGATACTCCCTCAGTTGGAAATGTGTGTACCTTCCTCCACATCTCCAGGTCATGGTACTCCCTCAGTTGGAAATGTGTGTACCTTCCTCCACATCTCCAGGTCCTGGTACTCCCTTAGTTTGAAATGTGTGTACCTTCCTCCACATCTCCAGGTCCTTATACTCCCTCAGTTGGAAATGTGTGTACCTTCCCCCACATCTCCAGGTCCTGGTACTCCCTCAGTTAGAAATGTCTGTACCTTCCCTCATATCTCCAGGTCCTGGTACTCCCTCAGTTTGAAATGTCTGTACCTTCCTCCACATCTCCAGGTCCTGGTACTTCCTCAGTTGGAAATGTATGTACCTTCCTCCACATCTCCAGACCCTGGTACTCCCTCAGTTGGAAATGTCTGTACCTTCCTCCACATCTCCAGGTCCTGATACTCCCACAGTAGGAAATGTGTGTACCTTCCCCCACATCTCCAGAGCCTTGTACTTCCTCAGTTGGAAATGTCTGTACCTTCCCCCACATCTCCAGGTCCTGGTACTCCCTCAGTTGGAAATGTCGGTACCTTCCTCCACATCTCCAGGTCCTGGTACTCCCTCAGTTGGAAATGTGTGTACCTTCCCCCACATCTCCAGGTCCTGGTACTCCCTCAGTTGGAAATGTCTGCACCTTCCTCCACATCTCCAGACCCTGGTACTCCCTCAGTTGGAAATGTCTGTACCTTCCTCCACATCTCCAGGTCCTGATACTTCCTCAGTTGGAAATGTATGTACCTTCCTCCACATCTCCAGACCCTGGTACTCCCTCAGTTGGAAATGTCTGCACCTTCCTCCACATCTCCAGACCCTGGTACTCCCTCAGTTGGAAATGTCTGCACCTTCCTCCACATCTCCAGGTCCTGGTACTCCCTCAGTTGGAAATGTCTGTACCTTCCTCCACATCTCCAGACCCTGGTACTCCCACAGTTGGAAATGTGTGTGCCTTCCTCCACATCTCCAGACCCTGGTACTCCCACAGTTGGAAATGTGTGTACCTTCCTCCACATCTCCAGGTCCTGGTACTCCCTCAGTTGGAAATGTCTGTACCTTCCGCCACATCTCCAGGTCCTGGTACTCCCTCAGTTGGAAATGTCTGCACCTTCCTCCACATCTCCAGGTCCTGGTACTCCCTCAGTTGGAAATGTGTGTATCTTCCTCCACATCTCCAGGTCCTGGTACTCCCTCAGTTGGAAATGTGTGTATCTTCCTCCACATCTCCAGGTCCTGGTACTCCTCAGTTAGAAATGTCTGTATCTTCCCCCACATCTCCAGAACCTGGTACTCCCTCAGTTGGAAATGTCTGCACCTTCCTCCACATCTCCAGGTCCTGGTACTCCCACAGTTGGAAATGTGTGTATCTTCCTCCACATCTCCAGGTCATGGTACTCCCTCAGTTGGAAATGTGTGTATCTTCCCCCACATCTCCAGAACCTGGTACTCCCACAGTTGGAAATGTCTGTACCTTCCCTCACATCTCCAGGTCCTGATACTCCCTCAGTTGGAAATGTGTGTGTCTACCTCCACATCTCCAGTTCCTGGTACTCCCTCAGTTGGAAATGTTTGTACTTTCCTCCACATCTCCAGACCCTGGTACTCCCTCAGTTGGAAATGTGTGTATCTTCCTCCACATCTCCAGGTCCTGGTGCTCCCTCAGTTGGAAATGTCTGTACCTTCCTCCACATCTCCAGACCCTGGTACTCCCTCAGTTTGAAATGTCTGTACCTTCCTCCACATCTCCAGGTCCTTGTACTCCCTCAGTTGGAAATGTCTGTACCTTCCTCCACATCTCCAGGTCCTGGTGCTCCCTCAGTTGGAAATGTCTGTACCTTCCTCCACATCTCCAGACCCTGGTACTCCCTCAGTTTGAAATGTCTGTACCTTCCTCCACATCTCCAGGTTCTGGTACTCCCTCAGTTGGAAATATGTGTACCTTCCCCCACATCTCCAGACCCTGGTACTCCCTCAGTTTGAAATGTCTGTACCTTCCTCCACATCTCCAGACCCTGGTACTCCCTCAGTTTGAAATGTCTGTACCTTCCTCCACATCTCCAGGTCCTTGTACTCCCTCAGTTGGAAATGTCTGTACCTTCCTCCACATCTCCAGGTCCTGGTGCTCCCTCAGTTGGAAATGTCTGTACCTTCCTCCACATCTCCAGACCCTGGTACTCCCTCAGTTTGAAATGTCTGTACCTTCCTCCACATCTCCAGGACCTGGTACTCCCTCAGTTGGAAATGTGTGTACCTTCCCCCACATCTCCAGGTCCTGGTACTCCCTCAGTTAGAAATGTCTGTATCTTCCTCCACATCTCCAGGTCCTGGTACTCCCTCAGTTAGAAATGTCTGTACCTTCCCCCAGATCTCCAGGTCCTGGTACTCCCTCAGTTGGAAATGCCTGTACCTTCCCCCACATCTCCAGGTCCTGGTACTCCCCACATCTCCAGACCCTGGTACTCCCTCAGTTGGAAATGTCTGTACCTTCCTCCACATCTCCAGGTCCTGGTACTCCCTCAGTTGGAAATGTGTGTATCTTCCCCCACATCTCCAGACCCTGGTACTCCCGCAGTTGGAAATGTGTGTATCTTCCCCCACATCTCCAGAACCTGGTACTCCCACAGTTGGAAATGTGTGTATCTTCCCCCACATCTCCAGGTCATGGTACTCCCTCAGTTGGAAATGTGTGTATCTTCCCCCACATCTTTAGAACCTGGTACTCCCACAGTTGGAAATGTCTGTACCTTCCCTCACATCTCCAGGTCCTGATACTCCCTCAGTTGGAAATGTGTGTATCTACCTCCACATCTCCAGTTCCTGGTACTCCCTCAGTTGGAAATGTCTGTACTTTCCTCCACATCTCCAGACCCTGGTACTCCCTCAGTTGGAAATGTGTGTATCTTCCTCCACATCTCCAGGTCCTGGTGCTCCCTCAGTTGGAAATGTCTGTACCTTCCTCCACATCTCCAGACCCTGGTACTCCCTCAGTTTGAAATGTCTGTACCTTCCTCCACATCTCCAGGTCCTTGTACTCCCTCAGTTGGAAATGTCTGTACCTTCCTCCACATCTCCAGGTCCTGGTGCTCCCTCAGTTGGAAATGTCTGTACCTTCCTCCACATCTCCAGACCCTGGTACTCCCTCAGTTTGAAATGTCTGTACCTTCCTCCACATCTCCAGGTTCTGGTACTCCCTCAGTTGGAAATGTGTGTACCTTCCCCCACATCTCCAGACCCTGGTACTCCCTCAGTTTGAAATGTCTGTACCTTCCTCCACATCTCCAGACCCTGGTACTCCCTCAGTTTGAAATGTCTGTACCTTCCTCCACATCTCCAGGTCCTTGTACTCCCTCAGTTGGAAATGTCTGTACCTTCCTCCACATCTCCAGGTCCTGGTGCTCCCTCAGTTGGAAATGTCTGTACCTTCCTCCACATCTCCAGAGCCTGGTACTCCCTCAGTTTGAAATGTCTGTACCTTCCTCCACATCTCCAGGACCTGGTACTCCCTCAGTTGGAAATGTGTGTACCTTCCCCCACATCTCCAGGTCCTGGTACTCCCTCAGTTGGAAATGTGTGTACCTTCCCCCACATCTCCAGGTCCTGGTACTCCCTCAGTTAGAAATGTCTATCTTCCTCCACATCTCCAGGTCCTGGTACTCCCTCAGTTGGAATTGCCTGTACCTTCCCCCACATCTCCAGGTCCTGGTACTCCCCACATCTCCAGACCCTGGTACTCCCTCAGTTGGAAATGTCTGTACCTTCCTCCACATCTCCAGGTCCTGGTACTCCCTCAGTTGGAAATGTATCTTCCCCCACATCTCCAGACCCTGGTACTCCCGCAGTTGGAAATGTGTGTATCTTCCCCCACATCTCCAGAACCTGGTACTCCCACAGTTGGAAATGTGTGTATCTTCCCCCACATCTCCAGAACCTGGTACTCCCACAGTTGGAAATGTCTGTACCTTCCCTCACATCTCCAGGTCCTGATACTCCCTCAGTTGGAAATGTGTGTATCTACCTCCACATCTCCAGGTCCTGGTACTCCCTCAGTTGGAAATGTGTGTATCTTCCTCCACATCTCCAGGTCCTGGTGCTCCCTCAGTTGGAAATGTCTGTACCTTCCTCCACATCTCCAGACCCTGGTACTCCCTCGGTTTGAAATGTCTGTACCTTCCTCCACATCTCCAGGTCCTTGTACTCCCTCAGTTGGAAATGTCTGTACCTTCCTCCACATCTCCAGGTCCTGGTGCTCCCTCAGTTGGAAATGTCTGTACCTTCCTCCACATCTGCAGGTCCTGGTACTCCCTCAGTTGGAAATGTCTGTACCTTCCTCCACATCTCCAGGTCCTGGGGCTCCCTCAGTTGGAAATGTCTGTACCTTCCTCCACATCTCCAGGTCCTGGTGCTCCTTCAGTTGGAAATGTCTTTACCTTCCTCCACATCTCCAGGTCCTGGTGCTCCCTCAGTTGGAAATGCCTGTACCTTCCTCCACATCTCCAGACCCTGGTGCTCCCTCAGTTTGAAATGTCTGTACCTTCCTCCACATCTCCAGAACCTGGTGCTCCCTCAGTTGGAAAGGCCTGTACCTTCCTCCACATCTCCAGACCCTGGTGCTCCCTCAGTTGGAAATGTCTGTACCTTCCTCCACATCTCCAGGTCCTGGTACTCCCTCAGTTGGAAATGTCTGTACCTTCCTCCACATCTCCAGGTCCTGGTACTCCCTCAGTTGGAAATGTCTGTACCTTCCTCCACATCTCCAGGTCCTGGTGCTCCCTCAGTTGGAAATGTCTGTACCTTCCTCCACATCTCCAGGTCCTGGTACTCCCTCAGTTGGAAATGTCTGTACCTTCCTCCACATCTCCAGGTCCTGGTACTCCCTCAGTTGGAAATGTCTGTACCTTCCTCCACATCTCCAGGTCCTGGTGCTCCCTCAGTTGGAAATGTCTGTACCTTCCTCCACATCTCCAGGTCCTGGTGCTCCCTCAGTTGGAAATGTCTGTACCTTCCTGCACATCTCCAGACCCTGGTGCTCCCTCAGTTTGAAATGTCTGTACCTTCCTCCACATCTCCAGGTCCTTGTACTCCCTCAGTTGGAAATGTCTGTACCTTCCTCCACATCTCCAGGTCCTGGTGCTCTCTCAGTTGGAAATGTCTGTACCTTCCTCCACATCTCCAGGTCCTGGTACTCCCTCAGTTGGAAATGTCTGTACCTTCCTCCACATCTGCAGGTCCTGGTACTCCCTCAGTGGAAATGTCTGTACCTTCCTCCACATCTCCAGGTCCTGGGGCTCCCTCAGTTGGAAATGTCTGTACCTTCCTCCACATCTCCAGGTCCTGGTGCTCCTTCAGTTGGAAATGTCTTTACCTTCCTCCACATCTCCAGGTCCTGGTGCTCCCTCAGTTGGAAATGCCTGTACCTTCCTCCACATCTCCAGACCCTGGTGCTCCCTCAGTTTGAAATGTCTGTTCCTTCCTCCACATCTCCAGAACCTGGTGCTCCCTCAGTTGGAAAGGCCTGTACCTTCCTCCACATCTCTAGACCCTGGTGCTCCCTCAGTTGGAAATGTCTGTACCTTCCTCCACATCTCCAGGTCCTGGTACTCCCTCAGTTGGTAATGTCTGTACCTTCCTCCACATCTCCAGGTCCTGGTACTCCCTCAGTTGGAAATGTCTGTACCTTCCTGCACATCTCCAGACCCTGGTGCTCCCTCAGTTTGAAATGTCTGTACCTTCCTCCACATCTCGAGGTCCTTGTACTCCCTCAGTTGGAAATGTCTGTACCTTCCTCCACATCTCCAGGTCCTGGTGCTCCGTCAGTTGGAAATGTCTGTACCTTCCTCCACATCTCCAGGTCCTGGTACTCCCTCAGTTGGAAATGTCTGTACCTTCCTCCACATCTCCAGGTCCTGGTGCTCCCTCAGTTGGAAATGTCTGTACCTTCCTCCACATCTCCAGGTCCTGGTACTCCCTCAGTTGGAAATGTCTGCACCTTCCTCCACATCTCCAGGTCCTTGTACTCCCTCAGTTGGAAATGTCTGTACCTTCCTCCACATCTCCAGGTCCTGGTACTCCCTCAGTTGGAAATGTCTGTACCTTCCTCCACATCTCCAGGTCCTGGTACTCAGTTGGAAATGTCTGTACCTTCCTCCACATCTCCAGGTCCTGGTACTCCCTCAGTTGGAAATGTCTCTACCTTCCTCCACATCTCCATACCCTGGTACTCCCTCAGTTGGAAAGGCCTGTGTTGATCAGCTCATACTCAGGTAGGAAGCGATGTAACATATACTTTTGTTGCATCATCTCACTTGACAATTTGCAGAATACTGAATCCATCTGTTGAGATATGCTCCATCAGCAAATACCGATGCAGGACACATTCCGCAGAATGTTTGTGCATACACTTGAAGTAACTCAAATAAGAATGTGCGTTTATCTTACAAATATAAAATTATTTTGTAACATTTATCTAATATAATTGAGTTCCTCAAGAATTAAAAAATAAATGTGCAAAAATTGATGGAAAACTTTAAACATGATATATAGGATGTTTAAAAAAAGTATGTGCTATTGCAAGAGGAGTTGGGATTGCTCAAAGCTAGAATAGTTGTTCCTATAAGTATATCTCTGGAAACAAATATGTGTTGAGATATGAGTCATTTTATAAAACTGTGCAACATATCTACATTTTTGACGTGTTTGGCATACACCAATGTCTTTAAATGTCCTTATAGCCAGGAAGCCAGTGAGGGCCGGCAAACACAGAGGCCATGCTACTGGAATACCTCGACCAATCCATGGGTTTAAGTATGAGGATCGCTTTAGTCCTAATTTGTTGGCGGGCGGGAATTGTGAGTGACAGACTTCTAGGACCGTATATTTTACCAAACAGAGTAACAGGTGCTGATTTCTGCGCAATGAGTTACCCATGCTTTTGGAGGGGTTGCCCTTGTGGAAAGAAGACGCATGACGGGATACCACCCCATTTTGAATGCATCATGCAAAAATACTTAAACTAAACGTTTAGTGGATGATAGATTGGTCGAGGAGATCCAGTAGGATGGCCTCCCCGTTCACTAGACCTCAGTCCATTAGGTTTCTGGCTATGGGGACATTTAAAGACATTAGTGTGTGCCAAACCTATCCAAAATATGCGTATATTGCACATTTTTCTAAAATGGCTCATATCTCAACTATTTGTTTCCAAACATATATTTACAGGAACTTTTATTAGTTTTGACCAATCGCAGCTCCTGTTGCAGTATCACACTTTATTAAACACCTGTATATTAGTTCCTCAAAATGAACATAATTCAAAAAAATTTGCTAAGTTTTCCTTAGAAAATGATTAAATCTCAAATAAGCATTTATCAATTTAGTTGTTCAGATTGTGACAGAGTTTACATTGGAATGACGAAAGATCCTTTGGAAACCAGAGTAAAGGTGCATTTTGCAAATATTAAATACAAACAGATTGATAAATCAGGTATAGCAGAACATTTTTCGTAATATAATCGTGAAAGAAATCCAAAATTAACCAAGGATTTAAATGGATCATAGATTTAATGCTATGGGAGAAAATGTTTATTTTAAAGAACAGGGATGACACCAATTGGTTGTGACAGTAAATTTGTTTTCCTGCCAGTAGCTGGCAATGCAATCATGGTAACTGAAACAATAAAACAAAAAGAGGAAATGAGCCAATGATGCAGTAGAGTTGATTACAAAACTAGTCCTGAGACATTTATAATTAAACAAGATAAGTGAACTTTTTTACAGAATATTTATTATTTATATTTCCCCTCTGAGTAAGTTGCCTTTGTCTTGATGCCTTACCAGGGAGGCTGTCTACTGATCCCAACGTCATGGGTTCAAATATGGCCCAGAGCAATGGTTTTTAAACAGCCCCATATGAGTAGATTTACTGGCATGTAAAGGAACTCATGTGGGATGAAATTCCAGCACACTGGCGACCCTGTACCAATAGACAGCGTCATTAAAAAATAAAATAATTTAATTTAAGGCTGGCTACCCTGCTGAAATGGCTGAGACATCTGGAATGTGAAGTGGTATAACGTTGGTTAAGAAAGACTGAAACTGTCACAAGGTGCTTAGAAACTAGTCGTATATTGATGTATATATGCATGTCATGTCCGATAATATGCATGAGGAGGTGTGGGGCATGTTGCAGAAATATCATTGTGACTTATACTGGAAATAAAGAAGTTACAACTACCAATCTGGACATTGTTTCTTCTCCTTACGACCTTTAATCCTGTGATGCATGCTCCTTGCGTTCTCTCATGTAAATTATCAAATGATAGGTAATTGCATTTTCTTGTAATATTGATTTGGTAATTTGACTTGATCTTTCTAACTTGTATTCAGTTTATGGAATATTTATTTCTCAGCAACTTCCCTGCTGGAGGCCAGATTAACTTTGTGTTACAATATCCCGTTTGGGATTTCAGTACAAAATACTCAGTCTTTGGACAGGCAGAAACAGATGAAACATAGAAAGACAGCAGGGTTTTGAACCAAAGATCTTTGGCTTACCATGCTGCAGCAACATTAAACTAGTCAGCTCACTCACGTTTTTCCCAAGACATTCTCAAATTAATTTTAAAATAACCTGGGGAACCATATGGCTTAATCAAATTTATTTCAGATATCATATCATTGTAAACCACAATATATTCTCGTTCATTTTCATATGACATACCATGTCAAACCACAAGATGTTCTCATTCATTTTGATATAGTGTACCCTGTCAACCCTCAATATATTCTCGATCATTATAATATGGCATTCCCTGTCAAACCACAAGATGTTCTCGTTCATTTTGATATGGCGTACCATGTCAAACCACAAGATGTTCTCGTTCATTTTGATATGGCGTACCCTGTCAAACCACAAGATGTTCTCGTTCATTTTGATATGGCGTACCCTGTCAAACCACAAGATGTTCTCGTTCATTTTGATATGGCGTACCCTGTCAAACCACAAGATGTTCTCATTCATTTTGATATGACATACCCTGTCAACCCACAATATATTCTCGTTCATTATAATATGGCATTTCCTGTCAAACCACAAGATGTTCTCGTTCGTTTTGATATGGCATACCCTGTCAAACCATAAGATGTTCTCGTTCGTTTTGATATGGCGTACCATGTCAAACCACAAGATGTTCTCGTTCGTTTTGATATGGCATACCCTGTCAAACCACAATATATTCTAATTCATTTTGGTATGGCATTCCGTGTCAAACCAGATGTACTTGTTCATTTTGGTATGCCATTCCCTGTCAAACCACAAGATTTTCTCATGCATTTTGGTATGGCATACCCTGTCAAACCACAATATATTCTTGTTCATTTTGATAGGACATACCCTGTCAAACCACAAGATGTTCTCGTTCATTTTGATATGGCATACCCAGTCAAACCACAAGATGTTCTCGTTCATTTTGATATGGCATTCCCTGTCAAACCACAATATATTCTCGTTCATTTTGATATGGCATTCCCTGTCAAACCACAAGATGTTCTCGTTCATTTTGGTGTGGCATTTCCTGTCAAACCACAAGATGTTCTCGTTCGTTTTGATATGGCATACCCTGTCAAACCACAAGATGTTCTCGTTCATTTTGATATGACATAGCCTGTCAAACCACAAGATGTTCTCGTTCATTTTGATATGGCGTTTCCTGTCAAACCATGAGATGTTCTCATTCATTTCGATATGGTATTTCCTGTCAAACCACAAGATGTTCTCGTTCATTTTGATATGGCGTACCCTGTCAAACCACAAGATGTTCTCATTCATTTTGATATGACATACCCTGTCAACCCACAATATATTCTCGTTCATTATAATATGGCATTTCCTGTCAAACCACAAGATGTTCTCGTTCGTTTTGATATGGCATACCCTGTCAAACCATAAGATGTTCTCGTTCGTTTTGATATGGCGTACCATGTCAAACCACAAGATGTTCTCGTTCGTTTTGATATGGCATACCCTGTCAAACCACAATATATTCTAATTCATTTTGGTATGGCATTCCGTGTCAAACCAGATGTTCTCGTTCATTTTGATATGGCATTTCCTGTCAAAACACAAGATGTTCTCGTTCCTTTGGATATGGCCTTCCCTGTCAAACACCAAGATATTCTAATTCATTTTGGTATGGCATTCCGTGTCAAACCAGGTGTTCTTGTTCATTTTGGTATGGCATTCCCTGTCAAACCACAAGATTTTCTCATTCATTTTGGTATGGCATACTCTGTCAAACCACAATATATTCTTGTTCATTTTGATAGGACATACCCTGTCAAACGACAAGATGTTCTCGTTCATTTTGATATGGCATACCCAGTCAAACCACAAGATGTTCTCGTTCATTTTGATATGGCATTCCCTGTCAAACCACAATATACTCTTGTTCATTTTGATATGGCATTCCCTGTCAAACCACAAGATGTTCTCGTTCATTTTGGTGTGGCATTTCCTGTCAAACCACAAGATGTTCTCGTTCGTTTTGATATGGCATACCCTGTTCAACCACAAGATGTTCTCGTTCATTTTGATATGACATAGCCTGTCAAACCACAAGATGTTCTCGTTCATTTTGATATGGCGTTTCCTGTCAAACCATGAGATGTTCTCATTCATTTCGATATGGTATTTCCTGTCAAACCACAAGATGTTCTCGTTCATTTTGATATAGCATTTCCTGTCAAACCACAAGATGTTCTCGTTCATTTTGATATGGTATTTCCTGTCAAACCACAAGATGTTCTCGTTAATTTTGATATAGCATTTCCTGTCAAACCACAAGATCTTCTCGTTCATTTTGATATGGTATTTCCTGTCAAACCACAAGATGTTCTCGTTCATTTTGATATAGCATTTCCTGTCAAACCACAAGATGTTCTCGTTCATTTTGATATGGCATTTCCTGTCAAAACACAAGATGTTCTCGTTCATTTGGATATGGCATTTCCTGTCAAAACACAAGATGTTCTCGTTCATTTTGATATGGCATTTCCTGTCAAACCACAAGATGTTCTCGTTCATTTGGATATGGCATTTCCTGTCAAACCACAAGATGTTCTCGTTCATTTTGATGCGGCATTTCCTGTCAAACCACAAGATGTTATTCGTTCATTTTGATATGGCATTTCCTGTCAAACCACAAGATGTTCTCGTTCATTTGGATATGGCATTTCCTGTGAAACCACAAGATGTTCTCGTTCATTTTGATATGGCGTACACTGTCGAACCACAATATATTCTTGTTCATTTTGATATGGCATTCCCTGTCAAACCACAAGATGTTCTCATTCATTTTGGTATGGCATTCCCTGTCAAACCACAAGATGTTCTCGTTCATTTTGATATGGCGTTTCCTGTCAAACCATAAGATGTGCTCATTCATTTTGATATGGTATTTCCTGTCAAACCACAAGATGTTCTCGTTCATTTTGATATGGCATTTCCTGTCAAACCACAAGATGTTCTCGTTCATTTTGATATGGCATTTCCTGTCAAAACACAAGATGTTCTCGTTCATTTTGATATGGCATTTCCTGTCAAACCACAAGATATTCTCGTTGATTTGGATATGGAATTTCCTGTCAAAACACAAGATGTTCTCGTTCCTTTGGATATGGCATTTCCTGTCAAAACACAAGATGTTCTCGTTCATTTTGATATGGCATTTGCTGTCAAACCACAAGATGTTCTCGTTCATTTTGATATGGCATTTCCTGTCAAAACACAAGATGTTCTCGTTCCTTTGGATATGGCCTTCCCTGTCAAACAACAAGATATTCTAATTCATTTTGGTATGGCATTCCGTGTCAAACCAGATGTTCTTGTTCATTTTGGTATGGCATTCCCTGTCAAACCACAAGATTTTCTCATTCATTTTGGTATGGCATACCCTGTCAAACCACAATATATTCCTGTTCATTTTGATAGGACATACCCTGTCAAACCACAAGATGTTCTCGTTCATTTTGATAGGGCATACCCAGTCAAACCACAAGATGTTCTCGTTCATTTTGATATGGCATTCCCTGTCAAACCACAATATATTCTTGTTCATTTTGATATGGCATTCCCTGTCAATCCACAAGATGCGCTTGTTCATGTTGGTGTGGCATTCCCTGTCAAACCACAATATATTCTTGTTCATTTTGATATAGCATTCCCTGTCGAACCACAAGATGTTCTTGTTCATTTTGGTATGGCAATCCCTGTCAAACGACAATATATTCTTGTTCATTTTGATATCGCATTCCCTGTCAAACCACAAGATGCTCTTGTTCATTTTTGTATGGCTTTCCCTGTCAAACCACAACATGTTCTCATTCATTTTGATATGGCATTTTCTGCCAAACCACAAGATGTTCTCGTTCATTTTGGTATGCCATTCCCTGTCAAACCACAGCATATTCTAATTCATTTTGATATGGCATTCCCTGTCAAACCAGAAAATGTTCTCATTCATTTTGGTATGACATTCCCGGTCAAACCACAAGATGTTCTTGTTCATTTTGATATGGCATTCCCTGTCAAACCATAACATATTCTTGTTCATTTTGATATGCCATTCCCTGTCAAACCATTATATTTTCTTGTTCATTTTGATATGGCATTCCTTGTCAAACCAGAAGATGTTCTCATTCATTTTGGTATGACATTCCCGGTCAAACCACAAGATGTTCTTGTTCATTTTGATATGGCATTCCCTGTCAAACCATAACATATTCTTGTTCATTTTGATATGGCATTCCCTGTCAAACCACAAGATGTTCTCGTTCATTTTGATATGGCATTTCCTGTCAAACCACAAGATATTCTCGTTCCTTTTGGTATGCCATTCCCTGTCAAACCACAAGATATTCTCATTCATTTTGGTATTGCATTCCCTGTCAAACCACAAGATGTTCTTGTTCATTTTGATATGGCATTCCCTGTCACACCACAAGATATTCTCATTCAGTTCGGTATTGCATTCCCTGTCAAACCACAAGATATTCTCATTCATTTTGGTATTGCATTCCCTGCCAAACCACAAGATGTTCTCGTTCATTTTGATATCGTATTCCCTGTCAAACCACAAGATGTTCTTGTTCATTTTGATATGGCATTCCCTGTGAAACCATAAGATATTCTCATTCATTTTGGTATGGCATTCCCTGTCAAACCACAAGATGTTCTCGTTCATTTTGATATGGCGTTTCCTGTCAAACCATAAGATGTGCTCATTCATTTTGATATGGTATTTCCTGTCAAACCACAAGATGTTCTCGTTCATTTTGATATGGCATTTCCTGTCAAACCACAAGATGTTCTCGTTCATTTTGATATGGCATTTCCTGTCAAAACACAAGATGTTCTCGTTCATTTTGATATGGCATTTCCTGTCAAACCACAAGATATTCTCGTTGATTTGGATATGGAATTTCCTGTCAAAACACAAGATGTTCTCGTTCCTTTGGATATGGCATTTCCTGTCAAAACACAAGATGTTCTCGTTCATTTTGATATGGCATTTGCTGTCAAACCACAAGATGTTCTCGTTCATTTTGATATGGCATTTCCTGTCAAAACACAAGATGTTCTCGTCCCTTTGGATATGGCCTTCCCTGTCAAACAACAAGATATTCTAATTCATTTTGGTATGGCATTCCGTGTCAAACCAGATGTTCTTGTTCATTTTGGTATGGCATTCCCTGTCAAACCACAAGATTTTCTCATTCATTTTGGTATGGCATACCCTGTCAAACCACAATATATTCCTGTTCATTTTGATAGGACATACCCTGTCAAACCACAAGATGTTCTCGTTCATTTTGATATGGCATTCCCTGTCAAACCATAACATATTCTTGTTCATTTTGCTATGGCATTCCCTGTCAAACCACAAGATGTTCTCGTTCATTTTGATATGGCATTTCCTGTCAAACCACAAGATATTCTCGTTCCTTTTGGTATGCCATTCCCTGTCAAACCACAAGATATTCTCATTCATTTTGGTATTGCATTCCCTGTCAAACCACAAGATGTTCTTGTTCATTTTGATATGGCATTCCCTGTCAAACCACAAGATATTCTCATTCAGTTCGGTATTGCATTCCCTGTCAAACCACAAGATATTCTCATTCATTTTGGTATTGCATTCCCTGCCAAACCACAAGATGTTCTCGTTCATTTTGATATCGTATTCCCTGTCAAACCACAAGATGTTCTTGTTCATTTTGATATGGCATTCCCTGTGAAACCACAAGATATTCTCATTCATTTTGGGATTGCATTCCCTTTCAAACCACAAGATATTCTCGTTCATTTTGATATCGTATTCCCTGTCAAACCACAAGATGTTCTCATTCATTTTGATATGGCATTTCCTGTCAAATCACAAGATATTCTCGTTCATTTTGATATGGCATTCCCTGTCAAACCACAATATATTCTTGTTCATTTTGATATGGCATTCGTTGTCAAACCACAAGACGTTCTCGTTCATTTTGATACGGCATACCCTGTCAAACCACAAGATGTTCTCGTTCATTTTGATATGGCATTTCCTGTCAAACCACAAGATATTCTCGTTCCTTTTGGTATGCCATTCCCTGTCAAACCACAAGATGTTCTTGTTCATTTTGATATGGCATTCCCTGTCAAACCACAACATATTCTCATTCAGTTTGGTATTGCATTCCCTGTCAAACCACAAGATATTCTCATTCATTTTGGTATTGCATTCCCTGCCAAACCACAAGATGTTCTCGTTCATTTTGATATCGTATTCCCTGTCAAACCACAATATATTCTCATTCATTATGATAAAGCATTCCCTGTCAAACCACAATATATTCTTGTTCATTTTGCTATGACATTCCCTGTCAAACCACAATATATTCTCGTTCATTTTGATATGGCATTTCCTATCAAACCACAATATATTCTCATTCATTTCAATATAGCATTCCCTGTCAAACCACAATATATTCTCGTTCATTTTGATATAGCATTCCCTGTCAAACCACAATATATTCTCAT
Organism: Tenodera sinensis; assembly: GCA_030765045.1. Classification (NCBI taxonomy): domain Eukaryota; kingdom Metazoa; phylum Arthropoda; class Insecta; order Mantodea; family Mantidae; genus Tenodera; species Tenodera sinensis. The sequence continues at coordinate 396,506,734 of CM060964.1, forward strand.
TCATTTTGATAAGGCATTCCCTGTCAAACCACAATATATTCTCGTTCATTTTGATATAGCATTCCCTGTCAAACCACAACATATTCTCATTCATGTTAATATAGCATTCCCTGTCAAACCACAATATATTCTCATTCATTTTAATATAGCATTCCCTGTCAAACCACAATATATTCTCATTCATTTTGATATGGCATTCCCTGTCAAACCACAATATATTCTCATTCATTTTAATATAGCATTTCCTGTCAAACCACAATATATTCTCGTTCATTTTGATATAGCATTCCCTGTCAAACCACAACATATTCTCATTCATTTTAATATAGCATTCCCTGTCGAACCACAAGATATTCTCATTCATTTTAATATAGCATTCCCTGTCAAACCACAACATATTCTCATTCATTTTAATATAGCATTCCCTGTCAAACCACAATATATTCTCATTCATTTTAATATAGCATTCCCTGTCAAACCACAATATATTCTCATTCATTTTAATATAGCATTCCCTGTCAAACCACAATATAGTCTCATTCATTTTAATATAGCATTCCCTGTCAAACCACAATATATTCTCGTTCATTTTGATATAGCATTCCCTGTCAAACCACAACATATTCTCCTTCATTTTAATACAGCATTCCCTGTCAAACCACAAGATATTCTCATTCATTTTAATATAGCATTCCCTGTCAAACCACAACATATTCTCATTCATTTTGATATAGCATTCCCTGTCAAACCACAATATATTCTCATTCATTTTAATATAGCATTCCCTGTCAAACCACATTATATTCTCATTCATTTTGATATGGCATTCCCTGTCAAACCACAATATATTCTCGTTCATTTTGATATGGCATTCCCTGTCAAACCACAATATATTCTCGTTCATTTTGATATGGCATTCCCTGTCAAACCACAATATATTCTCATTCATTTTGATATGGCATTCCCTGTCAAACCACAAAATATTCTCATTCATTTTAATATAGCATTCCCTGTCAAACCACAATATATTCTCGTTCATTTTCGTATGACTTTCCCGGTCAAGCCACAAAATGTTCTCGTTCATTTTGATATGGCATTCCCTGTCAAACCGCAAGATCTTCTCGTTCATTTTGATATGGCATTCCCTGTCAAACCGCAAGATGTTCTCGTTCATTTTGATATGGCATTCCCTGTCAAACCGCAAGATGTTCTCATGCATTTTGGTATGACATTCCATGTCAAACCACTAATTATTCTTGTTCATTTTGATATGACATTCCCTGTCAAACAAGATGTTCTCATGCATTTTGGTATGACATTCCATGTCAAAGCACTAATTATTCTTTTTCATTTTGATATGGCATTCCCTGTCAAACAAGATGTTCTCATGCATTTTGGTATGACATTCCATGTCAAAGCACTAATTATTCTTTTTCATTTTGATATGGCATTCCCTGTCAAACCGCAAGATGTTCTCGTTCAGTTTGATATGACATTCCCTGTCAAAGCACAAGATGTTCTCCTTCATTTTGGTATGGCATTCCCTGTCAAACCACAACATATTCTCCTTCATTTTGCTATGGCATTCCCTGTCAAACCACAATATATTCTCGTTCATTTTAATATAGCATTCCCTGTCAAACCACAACATTTTGTCGTTCATTTTGATATGGCATTCCCTGTCAAACCACAACATATTCTCATTCATTTTAATATAGCATTCCCTGTCAAACCACAACATATTCTCGTTCATTTTGATATGACATTCCCTGTCAAACCACAATATATTCTCGTTCATTTTGATATGGCATTCCCTGTCAAACCACAATATATTCTCATTCATTTTGATATAGCATTCCCTGTCAAACCACAATATATTCTCATACATTTTGATATAGAAGTCCCTGTCAAACCACAATATATTCTCGTTCATTTTAATATAGCATTCCCTGTCAAACCACAATATATTCTCGTTCATTGTGCTATGACATTCCCTGTCAAACCACAATAAATTCTCATTCATGTTGGTATGACATTCCCTGTCAAACCACAATATATTCTCGTTCATTTTGGTATGACATTCCCTGTCAAACCACAAGATGTTCTCGTTCATTTTCATATGGCATTCCCTGTCAAACCACAATATATTCTCATTCATTTTGATATGGCATTCCCTGTCAAACCACAATATATTCTCATTCATTTCAATATAGCATTTCCTGTCAAACCACAATATATTCTCGTTCATTTTGATATAGCATTCCCTGTCAAACCACAATATATTCTCATTCATTTTGATAACGCATTCCCTGTCAAACCACAATATATTCTCGTTTTTTTTTATATAGCATTCCCTGTCAAACCACAACATATTCTCATTCATTTTAATATAGCATCCCCTGTCAAAGCACAATATATTCTCATTCATTTTAATATAGCATTATCTGTCAAACCACAATATATTCTCATTCATTTTGATATGGCATTCCCTGTCAAACCACAACATATTCTCATTCATTTTAATATAGCATTCCCTGTCAAACCACAATGTATTCTCATTCATTTTAATATAGCATTCCCTGTCAAACCACAATATATTCTCGTTCATTTTGATATAGCATTCCTTGTCAAACCACAACATATTCTCATTCATTTTAATATAGCATTCCCTGTCAAACCACAATAGATTCTCATTCATTTTAATATAGCATTCCCTGTCAAACCACAATATATTCTCGTTCATTTTGATGTGGCATTCCCTGTCAGACCACAATATATTCTCGTTCATTTTCGTATGAAATTCCCTGTCAAGCCACAAAATGTTCTCGTTCATTTTGATATGGCATTCCCTGTCAAACCGCAAGATGTTCTCGTTCATTTTGATATGGCATTCCCTGTCAAACCGCAAGATGTTCTCATGAATTTTGGTATGATATTCCATGTCAAACCACTAATTATTCTTGTTCATTTTGATATGACATTCCCTGTCAAACAAGATGTTCTCATGCATTTTGTTATGACATTCCATGTCAAAGCACTAATTATTCTTTTTCATTTTGATATGGCAGTCCCTGTCAAACAAGATGTTCTCATGCATTTTGGTATGACATTCCATGTCAAAGCACTAATTATTCTTTTTCATTTTGATATGGCATTCCCTGTCAAACCGCAAGATGTTCTCCTTCATTTTGGTATGACATTCCCTGTCAAAGAACAAGATATTCTTGTTCATTTTGATATGATATTCCCTGTCAAAGCACAAGATGTTCTCGTTTCTTTTTGATATGGCATTCCCTGTCAAAGCACACGAAGTTCTCGTTCATTTTGTTGTGAAATTCCCTGTCAAACCGCAATATATTCTTGGTCATATTGATATGGCATACCCTGTCAAGCTACAAGATGTTCTTGTTCATTTTGATATGGCATTCCCTGTCAAACCGCAAGATGTTCTCATTCATTTTAGTATAACTGTCCCTGCAAACAACAAATGTACTCGTTCATTTTGTTATGACATTCCCTGTCAAACTCCAAATTTTCTTGTTCATTTTCATATGACATTCCCTGTCAAACCACAAGGTGTTCTAGTTCATTTTGATATGACATTCCCTGTCAAAGTACAAGATGTTCTTTTTCATTTTGATATGGCATTCCGTGTCAAACTACAAGATGTTGTCGTTCATTTCGATATGGCATGCCATGTCAAACCACAGGATGTTCTCATTCATTTTGATATGGCATTTCCTGTCAAACCACAAGATGTTCTCGTTAATTTTGATATAGCATTTCCTGTCAAACCACAAGATCTTCTCGTTCATTTTGATATGGTATTTCCTGTCAAACCACAAGATGTTCTTGTTCATTTTGATATGGCATTCCCTGTCAAACCATAACATATTCTTGTTCATTTTGATATGGCATTCCCTGTCAAACCATTATATTTTCTTGTTCATTTTGATATGGCATTCCTTGTCAAACCAGAAGATGTTCTCATTCATTTTGGTATGACATTCCCGGTCAAACCACAAGATGTTCTTGTTCATTTTGATATGGCATTCCCTGTCAAACCATAACATATTCTTGTTCATTTTGATATGGCATTCCCTGTCAAACCACAAGATGTTCTCGTTCATTTTGATATGGCATTTCCTGTCAAACCACAAGATATTCTCGTTCCTTTTGGTATGCCATTCCCTGTCAAACCACAAGATATTCTCATTCATTTTGGTATTGCATTCCCTGTCAAACCACAAGATGTTCTTGTTCATTTTGATATGGCATTCCCTGTCAAACCACAAGATATTCTCATTCAGTTCGGTATTGCATTCCCTGTCAAACCACAAGATATTCTCATTCATTTTGGTATTGCATTCCCTGCCAAACCACAAGATGTTCTCGTTCATTTTGATATCGTATTCCCTGTCAAACCACAAGATGTTCTTGTTCATTTTGATATGGCATTCCCTGTGAAACCACAAGATATTCTCATTCATTTTGGTATGGCATTCCCTGTCAAACCACAAGATGTTCTCGTTCATTTTGATATGGCGTTTCCTGTCAAACCATAAGATGTGCTCATTCATTTTGATATGGTATTTCCTGTCAAACCACAAGATGTTCTCGTTCATTTTGATATGGCATTTCCTGTCAAACCACAAGATGTTCTCGTTCATTTTGATATGGCATTTCCTGTCAAAACACAAGATGTTCTCGTTCATTTTGATATGGCATTTCCTGTCAAACCACAAGATATTCTCGTTGATTTGGATATGGAATTTCCTGTCAAAACACAAGATGTTCTCGTTCCTTTGGATATGGCATTTCCTGTCAAAACACAAGATGTTCTCGTTCATTTTGATATGGCATTTGCTGTCAAACCACAAGATGTTCTCGTTCATTTTGATATGGCATTTCCTGTCAAAACACAAGATGTTCTCGTCCCTTTGGATATGGCCTTCCCTGTCAAACAACAAGATATTCTAATTCATTTTGGTATGGCATTCCGTGTCAAACCAGATGTTCTTGTTCATTTTGGTATGGCATTCCCTGTCAAACCACAAGATTTTCTCATTCATTTTGGTATGGCATACCCTGTCAAACCACAATATATTCCTGTTCATTTTGATAGGACATACCCTGTCAAACCACAAGATGTTCTCGTTCATTTTGATATGGCATTCCCTGTCAAACCATAACATATTCTTGTTCATTTTGCTATGGCATTCCCTGTCAAACCACAAGATGTTCTCGTTCATTTTGATATGGCATTTCCTGTCAAACCACAAGATATTCTCGTTCCTTTTGGTATGCCATTCCCTGTCAAACCACAAGATATTCTCATTCATTTTGGTATTGCATTCCCTGTCAAACCACAAGATGTTCTTGTTCATTTTGATATGGCATTCCCTGTCAAACCACAAGATATTCTCATTCAGTTCGGTATTGCATTCCCTGTCAAACCACAAGATATTCTCATTCATTTTGGTATTGCATTCCCTGCCAAACCACAAGATGTTCTCGTTCATTTTGATATCGTATTCCCTGTCAAACCACAAGATGTTCTTGTTCATTTTGATATGGCATTCCCTGTGAAACCACAAGATATTCTCATTCATTTTGGGATTGCATTCCCTTTCAAACCACAAGATATTCTCGTTCATTTAGATATCGTATTCCCTGTCAAACCACAAGATGTTCTCATTCATTTTGATATGGCATTTCCTGTCAAATCACAAGATATTCTCGTTCATTTTGATATGGCATTCCCTGTCAAACCACAATATATTCTTGTTCATTTTGATATGGCATTCGTTGTCAAACCACAAGACGTTCTCGTTCATTTTGATACGGCATACCCTGTCAAACCACAAGATGTTCTCGTTCATTTTGATATGGCATTTCCTGTCAAACCACAAGATATTCTCGTTCCTTTTGGTATGCCATTCGCCTGTCAAACCACAAGATGTTCTTGTTCATTTTGATATGGCATTCCCTGTCAAACCACAACATATTCTCATTCAGTTTGGTATTGCATTCCCTGTCAAACCACAAGATATTCTCATTCATTTTGGTATTGCATTCCCTGCCAAACCACAAGATGTTCTCGTTCATTTTGATATCGTATTCCCTGTCAAACCACAATATATTCTCATTCATTATGATAAAGCATTCCCTGTCAAACCACAATATATTCTTGTTCATTTTGCTATGACATTCCCTGTCAAACCACAATATATTCTCGTTCATTTTGATATGGCATTTCCTATCAAACCACAATATATTCTCATTCATTTCAATATAGCATTCCCTGTCAAACCACAATATATTCTCGTTCATTTTGATATAGCATTCCCTGTCAAACCACAATATATTCTCATTCATTTTGATAAGGCATTCCCTGTCAAACCACAATATATTCTCGTTCATTTTGATATAGCATTCCCTGTCAAACCACAACATATTCTCATTCATGTTAATATAGCATTCCCTGTCAAACCACAATATATTCTCATTCATTTTAATATAGCATTCCCTGTCAAACCACAATATATTCTCATTCATTTTGATATGGCATTCCCTGTCAAACCACAATATATTCTCATTCATTTTAATATAGCATTTCCTGTCAAACCACAATATATTCTCGTTCATTTTGATATAGCGTTCCCTGTCAAACCACAACATATTCTCATTCATTTTAATATAGCATTCCCTGTCGAACCACAAGATATTCTCATTCATTTTAATATAGCATTCCCTGTCAAACCACAACATATTCTCATTCATTTTAATATAGCATTCCCTGTCAAACCACAATATATTCTCATTCATTTTAATATAGCATTCGCTGTCAAACCACAATATATTCTCATTCATTTTAATATAGCATTCCCTGTCAAACCACAATATAGTCTCATTCATTTTAATATAGCATTCCCTGTCAAACCACAATATATTCTCGTTCATTTTGATATAGCATTCCCTGTCAAACCACAACATATTCTCCTTCATTTTAATACAGCATTCCCTGTCAAACCACAAGATATTCTCATTCATTTTAATATAGCATTCCCTGTCAAACCACAACATATTCTCATTCATTTTGATATAGCATTCCCTGTCAAACCACAATATATTCTCATTCATTTTAATATAGCATTCCCTGTCAAACCACATTATATTCTCATTCATTTTGATATGGCATTCCCTGTCAAACCACAATATATTCTCGTTCATTTTGATATGGCATTCCCTGTCAAACCACAATATATTCTCGTTCATTTTGATATGGCATTCCCTGTCAAACCACAATATATTCTCATTCATTTTGATATGGCATTCCCTGTCAAACCACAAAATATTCTCATTCATTTTAATATAGCATTCCCTGTCAAACCACAATATATTCTCGTTCATTTTCGTATGACTTTCCCGGTCAAGCCACAAAATGTTCTCGTTCATTTTGATATGGCATTCCCTGTCAAACCGCAAGATCTTCTCGTTCATTTTGATATGGCATTCCCTGTCAAACCGCAAGATGTTCTCGTTCATTTTGATATGGCATTCCCTGTCAAACCGCAAGATGTTCTCATGCATTTTGGTATGACATTCCATGTCAAACCACTAATTATTCTTGTTCATTTTGATATGACATTCCCTGTCAAACAAGATGTTCTCATGCATTTTGGTATGACATTCCATGTCAAAGCACTAATTATTCTTTTTCATTTTGATATGGCATTCCCTGTCAAACAAGATGTTCTCATGCATTTTGGTATGACATTCCATGTCAAAGCACTAATTATTCTTTTTCATTTTGATATGGCATTCCCTGTCAAACCGCAAGATGTTCTCGTTCAGTTTGACATGACATTCCCTGTCAAAGCACAAGATGTTCTCCTTCATTTTGGTATGGCATTCCCTGTCAAACCACAACATATTCTCCTTCATTTTGCTATGGCATTCCCTGTCAAACCACAATATATTCTCGTTCATTTTAATATAGCATTCCCTGTCAAACCACAACATTTTGTCGTTCATTTTGATATGGCATTCCCTGTCAAACCACAACATATTCTCATTCATTTTAATATAGCATTCCCTGTCAAACCACAACATATTCTCGTTCATTTTGATATGACATTCCCTGTCAAACCACAATATATTCTCGTTCATTTTGATATGGCATTCCCTGTCAAACCACAATATATTCTCATTCATTTTGATACAGCATTCCCTGTCAAACCACAATATATTCTCATACATTTTGATATAGCAGTCCCTGTCAAACCACAATATATTCTCGTTCATTTTAATATAGCATTCCCTGTCAAACCACAATATATTCTCGTTCATTGTGCTATGACATTCCCTGTCAAACCACAATAAATTCTCATTCATGTTGGTATGACATTCCCTGTCAAACCACAATATATTCTCGTTCATTTTGGTATGACATTCCCTGTCAAACCACAAGATGTTCTCGTTCATTTTCATATGGCATTCCCTGTCAAACCACAATATATTCTCATTCATTTTGATATGGCATTCCCTGTCAAACCACAATATATTCTCATTCATTTCAATATAGCATTTCCTGTCAAACCACAATATATTCTCGTTCATTTTGATATAGCATTCCCTGTCAAACCACAATATGTTCTCATTCATTTTGATAACGCATTCCCTGTCAAACCACAATATATTCTCGTTTTTTTTGATATAGCATTCCCTGTCAAACCACAACATATTCTCATTCATTTTAATATAGCATCCCCTGTCAAAGCACAATATATTCTCATTCATTTTAGTATAGCATTATCTGTCAAACCACAATATATTCTCATTCATTTTGATATGGCATTCCCTGTCAAACCACAACATATTCTCATTCATTTTAATATAGCATTCCCTGTCAAACCACAATGTATTCTCATTCATTTTAATATAGCATTCCCTGTCAAACCACAATATATTCTCGTTCATTTTGATATAGCATTCCTTGTCAAACCACAACATATTCTCATTCATTTTAATATAGCATTCCCTGTCAAACCACAATATATTCTCATTCATTTTAATATAGCATTCCCTGTCAAACCACAATATATTCTCGTTCATTTTGATGTGGCATTCCCTGTCAAACCACAATATATTCTCGTTCATTTTCGTATGAAATTCCCTGTCAAGCCACAAAATGTTCTCGTTCATTTTGATATGGCATTCCCTGTCAAACCGCAAGATGTTCTCGTTCATTTTGATATGGCATTCCCTGTCAAACCGCAAGATGTTCTCATGAATTTTGGTATGATATTCCATGTCAAACCACTAATTATTCTTGTTCATTTTGATATGACATTCCCTGTCAAACAAGATGTTCTCATGCATTTTGTTATGACATTCCATGTCAAAGCACTAATTATTCTTTTTCATTTTGATATGGCAGTCCCTGTCAAACAAGATGTTCTCATGCATTTTGGTATGACATTCCATGTCAAAGCACTAATTATTCTTTTTCATTTTGATATGGCATTCCCTGTCAAACCGCAAGATGTTCTCCTTCATTTTGGTATGACATTCCCTGTCAAAGAACAAGATATTCTTGTTCATTTTGATATGATATTCCCTGTCAAAGCACAAGATGTTCTCGTTTCTTTTTGATATGGCATTCCCTGTCAAAGCACACGAAGTTCTCGTTCATTTTGTTGTGAAATTCCCTGTCAAACCGCAATATATTCTTGGTCATATTGATATGGCATACCCTGTCAAGCTACAAGATGTTCTTGTTCATTTTGATATGGCATTCCCTGTCAAACCGCAAGATGTTCTCATTCATTTTAGTATAACTGTCCCTGCAAACAACAAATGTACTCGTTCATTTTGTTATGACATTCCCTGTCAAACTCCAAATTTTCTTGTTCATTTTCATATGACATTCCCTGTCAAACCACAAGGTGTTCTAGTTCATTTTGATATGACATTCCCTGTCAAAGTACAAGATGTTCTTTTTCATTTTGATATGGCATTCCGTGTCAAACTACAAGATGTTGTCGTTCATTTCGATATGGCATGCCATGTCAAACCACAGGATGTTCTCATTCATTTTGATATGGCATTTCCTGTCAAACCACAAGATATTCTCGTTCATTTTGGTATGGCCTTCCCTGTCAAACAACACGATATTGTAATTCATTTTGGTATAGCATTCCGTGTCAAACCAGATGTTCTTATTCATTTTGGTATGGCATTCCCTGTCAAACCACAAGATGTTCTCATTCATTTTGGTATGGTATTCCCTGTCAAACCACAATATATTCTCGTTCATTTTGATATAGCATTCGCTGTCAAACCACAATATATTCTCATTCATTTTGCTATGACATTCCCTGTCAAACCACAATAAATTGTCATTCATGTTGGTATGACATTCCCTGTCAAACCACAATATATTCTCATTCATGTTGGTACGACATTCCCTGTCAAACCACAATATATTCTCGTTCATTTTGGTATGACATTCCCTGTCAAACCACAATATATTCTCATTCATGTTGGTATGACATTCCCTGTCAAACCACAATATATTCTCGTTCATTTTGGTATGACATTCCCTGTCAAACCACAATGTATTCTCGTTCATTTTGATATGGCATTCCCTGTCAAACCACAACATATTATCATTCATTTTAATATAGCATTCCCTGTGAAACCACAACATATTCTCGTTCATTTTGCTATGACATTCCCTGTCAAACCCCAATATATTCTCATTCATGTTGGTATCACATTCCCTGTCAAACCACAATATATTCTCGTTCATTTTGGTATGACATTCCCTGTCAAACCACAATATATTCTCATTCATGTTGGTATCACATTCCCTGTCAAACCACAATATATTCTCGTTCATTTTGGTATGACATTCCCTGTCAAACCACAATATATTCACATTCATGTTGGTATGGCATTCCCTGTCAAACCACAATATATTCTCATTCATGTTGGTATGACATTCCCTGTCAAACCACAATATATTCTCATTCATGTTGGTATGACATTCCCTGTCAAACCACAATAAATTCTCATTCATGTTGGTATGACATTCCCTGTCAAACCACAATATATTCTCATTCATGTTGGTATGACATTCCCTGTCAAACCACAATATATTCTCGTTCATTTTGGTATGACATTCCCTGTCAAACCACAATGTATTCTCGTTCATTTTGATATGGCATTCCCTGTCAAACCACAACATATTCTCATTCATTTTAATATAGCATTCCCTGTCAAACCACAACATATTCTCGTTCATTTTGCTATGACATTCCCTGTCAAACCACAATATATTCTCGTTCATTTTGATATGGCATTCCCTGTCAAACCACAATATATTCTCATTCATTTTGATATAGCATTCCCTGTCAAACCACAATATATTCTCATTCATTTTAATATAGCATTCCCTGTCAAACCACAATATATTCTCGTTCATTTTGGTATGACATTCCCTGTCAAACCACAATATATTCTCATTCATTTTGATATGGCATTCCCTGTCAAACCACAATATATTCTCGTTCATTTTGATATGGCATTCCCTGTCAAACCACAACATATTCTCGTTCATTTTGCTATGGCATTCCCTGTCAAACCACAATATATTCTCGTTCATTTTGCTATGACATTCCCTGTCAAACCACAATATATTCCTGTTCATTTTGATAGGACATACCCTGTCAAACCACAAGATGTTCTAGTTTATTTTGATATGGCATACCCAGTCAAACCACAAGATGTTCTCGTTCATTTTGATATGGCATTCCCTGTCAAACCACAATATATTCTTGTTCATTTTGATATGGCATTCCCTGTCAATCCGCAAGATGCGCTTGTTCATTTTGGTGTGGCATTCCCTGTCAAACCACAATATATTCTTGTTCATTTTTATATAGCATTCCCTGTCGAACCACAAGATGTTCTTGTTCATTTTGGTATGGCAATCCCTGTCAAACCACAATATATTCTTGTTCATTTTGATATCGCATTCCCTGTCAAACCACAAGATGATCTTGTTCATTTTTGTATGGCTTTCCCTGTCAAACCACAACATGTTCTCATTCATTTTGATATGGCATTTTCTGCCATACCACAAGATGTTCTCGTTCATTTTGGTATGCCATTCCCTGTCAAACCACAGCATATTCTAATTCATTTTGATATGGCATTCCCTGTCAAACCAGAAAATGTTCTCATTCATTTTGGTATGACATTCCCGGTCAAACCACAAGATGTTCTTGTTCATTTTGATATGGCATTCCCTGTCAAACCATAACATATTCTTGTTCATTTTGATATGGCATTCCCTGTCAAACCATTATATTTTCTTGTTCATTTTGATATGGCATTCGTTGTCAAACCAGAAGATGTTCTCATTCATTTTGGTATGACATTCCCGGTCAAACCACAAGATGTTCTTGTTCATTTTGATATGGCATTCCCTGTCAAACCATAACATATTCTTGTTCATTTTGATATGGCATTCCCTGTCAAACCACAAGATGTTCTCGTTCATTTTGATATGGCATTTCCTGTCAAACCACAAGATATTCTCGTTCCTTTTGGTATGCCATTCCCTGTCAAACCACAAGATATTCTCATTCATTTTGGTATTGCATTCCCTGTCAAACCACAAGATGTTCTTGTTCATTTTGATATGGCATTCCCTGTCAAACCACAAGATATTCTCATTCAGTTTGGTATTGCATTCCCTGTCAAACCACAAGATATTCTCATTCATTTTGGTATTGCATTCCCTGCCAAACCACAAGATGTTCTCGTTCATTTTGATATCGTATTCCCTGTCAAACCACAAGATGTTCTTGTTCATTTTGATATGGCATTCCCTGTGAAACCACAAGATATTCTCATTCATTTTGGGATTGCATTCCCTTTCAAACCACAAGATATTCTCGTTCATTTTGATATCGTATTCCCTGTCAAACCACAAGATGTTCTCATTCATTTTGATATGGCATTTCCTGTCAAATCACAAGATATTCTCGTTCATTTTGATATGGCATTCCCTGTCAAACCACAATATATTCTTGTTCATTTTGATATGGCATTCGTTGTCAAACCACAAGATGTTCTCGTTCATTTTGATACGGCATACCCTGTCAAACCACAAGATGTTCTCGTTCATTTTGATATGGCATTTCCTGTCAAACCACAAGATATTCTCGTTCCTTTTGGTATGCCATTCCCTGTCAAACCACAAGATGTTCTTGTTCATTTTGATATGGCATTCCCTGTCAAACCACAAGATATTCTCATTCAGTTTGGTATTGCATTCCCTGTCAAACCACAAGATATTCTCATTCATTTTGGTATTGCATTCCCTGCCAAACCACAAGATGTTCTCGTTCATTTTGATATCGTATTCCCTGTCAAACCACAATATATTCTCATTCATTATGATATAGCATTCCCTGTCAAACCACAATATATTCTTGTTCATTTTGCTATGACATTCCCTGTCAAACCACAATATATTCTCGTTCATTTTGATATGGCATTTCCTATCAAACCACAATATATTCTCATTCATTTCAATATAGCATTCCCTGTCAAACCACAATATATTCTCGTTCATTTTGATATAGCATTCCCTGTCAAACCACAATATATTCTCATTCATTTTGATAAGGCATTCCCTGTCAAACCACAATATATTCTCGTTCATTTTGATATAGCATTCCCTGTCAAACCACAACATATTCTCATTCATGTTAATATAGCATTCCCTGTCAAACCACAATATATTCTCATTCATTTCAATATGGCATTCCCTGTCAAACCACAATATATTGTCATTCATTTTGATGTGGCATTCCCTGTCAAACCACAATATATTCTCATTCATTTTAATATAGCATTTCCTGTCAAACCACAATATATTCTCGTTCATTTTGATATAGCATTCCCTGTCAAACCACAACATATTCTCATTCATTTTAATATAGCATTCCCTGTAGAACCACAAGATATTCTCATTCATTTTAATATAGCATTCCCTGTCAAACCACAATATATTCTCATTCATTTTAATATAGCATTCCCTGTCAAACCACAATATATTCTCGTTCATTGTGCTATGACATTCCCTGTCAAACCACAATAAATTCTCATTCATGTTGGTATGACATTCCCTGTCAAACCACAATATATTCTCGTTCATTTTGGTATGACATTCCCTGTCAAACCACAAGATGTTCTCGTTCATTTTCATATGACATTCCCTGTCAAACCACAATATATTCTCATTCATTTTGATATGGCATTCCCTGTCAAACCACAATATATTCTCATTCATTTCAATATAGCATTCCCTGTCAAACCACAATATATTCTCGTTCAGTTTGATATAGCATTCCCTGTCAAACCACAATATATTCTCATTCATTTTGATAACGCATTCCCTGTCAAACCACAATATATTCTCGTTCATTTTGATATAGCATTCCCTGTCAAACCACAATATATTCTCATTCATTTTAATATAGCATTCCCTGTCAAACCACAATATATTCTCATTCATTTTGATATGGCATTCCCTGTCAAACCACAACATCTTCTCATTCATTTTAATATAGCATTCCCTGTCAAACCACAATATATTCTCATTCATTTTAATATAGCATTCCCTGTCAAACCACAATATATTCTCGTTCATTTTGATATAGCATTCCCTGTCAAACCACAACATATTCTCATTCATTTTAATATAGCATTCCCTGTCAAGCCACAATATATTCTCATTCATTTTAATATAGCATTCCCTGTCAAACCACAATATATTCTCGTTCATTTTGATGTGGCATTCCCTGTCAAACCACAATATATTCTCATTCATTTTAATATAGAGTTCTCTGTCAAACCACAATATATTCTCGTTCATTTTCGTATGAAATTCCCTGTCAAGCCACAAAATGTTCTCGTTCATTTTGATATGGCATTCCCTGTCAAACCGCAAGATGTTCTCGTTCATTTTGATATGGCATTCCCTGTCAAAGCGCAAGATGTTCTCGTTCATTTTGATATGGCATTCCCTGTCAAACCGCAAGATGTTCTCATGCATTTTGGTATGACATTCCATGTCAAACCACTAATTATTCTTGTTCATTTTGATATGACATTCCCTGTCAAACAAGATGTTCTCATGCATTTTGGTATGACATTCCATGTCAAAGCACTAATTATTCTTTTTCATTTTGATATGGCAGTCCCTGTCAAACAAGATGTTCTCATGCATTTTTGTATGACATTCCATGTCAAAGCACTAATTATTCTTTTTCATTTTGATATGGCATTCCCTGTCAAACCGCAAGATGTTCTCCTTCATTTTGGTATGACATTCCCTGTCAAAGAACAAGATATTCTTGTTCATTTTGATATGATATTCCCTGTCAAAGCACAAGATGTTCTCGTTTCTTTTTGATATGACATTCCCTGTCAAACCACAATAAATTGTCATTCATGTTGGTATGACATTCCCTGTCAAACCACAATATATTCTCATTCATGTTGGTATGACATTCCCTGTCAAACCACAATATATTCTCGTTCATTTTGGTATGACATTCCCTGTCAAACCACAATATATTCTCATTCATGTTGGTATGACATTCCCTGTCAAACCACAATATATTCTCGTTCATTTTGGTATGACATTCCCTGTCAAACCACAATGTATTCTCGTTCATTTTGATATGGCATTCCCTGTCAAACCACAACATATTCTCATTCATTTTAATATAGCATTCCCTGTCAAACCACAACATATTCTCGTTCATTTTGCTATGACATTCCCTGTCAAACCCCAATATATTCTCATTCATGTTGGTATCACATTCCCTGTCAAACCACAATATATTCTCGTTCATTTTGGTATGACATTCCCTGTCAAACCACAATATATTCTCATTCATGTTGGTATCACATTCCCTGTCAAACCAGAATATATTCTCGTTCATTTTGGTATGACATTCCCTGTCAAACCACAATATATTCACATTCATGTTGGTATGACATTCCCTGTCAAACCACAATATATTCTCATTCATGTTGGTATGACATTCCCTGTCAAACCACAATATATTCTCATTCATGTTGGTATGACATTCCCTGTCAAACCACAATAAATTCTCATTCATGTTGGTATGACATTCCCTGTCAAACCACAATATATTCTCATTCATGTTGGTATGACATTCCCTGTCAAACTACAATATATTCTCGTTCATTTTGGTATGACATTCCCTGTCAAACCACAATGTATTCTCGTTCATTTTGATATGGCATTCCCTGTCAAACCACAACATATTCTCATTCATTTTAATATAGCATTCCCTGTCAAACCACAACATATTCTCGTTCATTTTGCTATGACATTCCCTGTCAAACCACAATATATTCTCGTTCATTTTGATATGGCATTCCCTGTCAAACCACAATATATTCTCATTCATTTTGATATAGCATTCCCTGTCAAACCACAATATATTCTCATTCATTTTGATATAGCATTCCCTGTCAAACCACAATATATTCTCATTCATTTTAATATAGCATTCCCTGTCAAACCACAATATATTCTCGTTCATTTTGCTATGACATTCCCTGTCAAACCACAATATATTCTCATTCATTTTGATATGGCATTCCCTGTCAAACCACAACATATTCTCATTCATTTTAATATAGCATTCCCTGTCAAACCACAACATATTCTCGTTCATTTTGCTATGACATTCCCTGTCAAACCACAATGTATTCTCGTTCATTTTGATATGGCATTCCCTATCAAACCACAACATATTCTCGTTCATTTTGCTATGGCATTCCCTGTCAAACCACAATATATTCTCGTTCATTTTAATATAGCATTCCCTGTCATACCACAACATATTCTCGTTCATTTTGATATGGCATTCCCTGTCAAACCACAACATATTCTCATTCATTTTAATATAGCATTCCCTGTCAAACCACAACATATTCTCGTTCATTTTGATATGACATTCCCTGTCAAACCACAATATATTCTCGTTCATTTTGCTATGACATTCCCTGTCAAACCACAGTATATTCTCGTTCATTTTGATATGGCATTCCC
Source organism: Tenodera sinensis (assembly GCA_030765045.1). Lineage (NCBI taxonomy): Eukaryota > Metazoa > Arthropoda > Insecta > Mantodea > Mantidae > Tenodera > Tenodera sinensis. The sequence goes on from CM060964.1 coordinate 396,523,907, forward strand.
TGTCAAACCACAATATATTCTCATTCATTTTGATATAGCATTCCCTGTCAAACCGCAATATATTCTTGGTCATATTGATATGGCATACCCTGTCAAGCTACAAGATGTTCTTGTTCATTTTGATATGGCATACCCTGTCAAACTACAAGATGTTCTCGTTCATTTTGATATGGCATACCCTGTCAAACCACAAGATGTTCTTGTTCATTTTGATATGGCATTCGCTGTCAAACCACAAAGTGTTCTCGTTCATTTTGGTATGACATTCCATGTCAAACTGCAATATATAGGTCAATCCACGTCAAATCGAACACCCGTAAAACACGACTTTTTCATAGGAGGTTCAAATTTTTTTTATGAATAATAGGCATCAAATAAGGACACCCTTGTTTTTTTATTTCCGTATTTTTAAATTACCGGCTTAGTCATGGCTATTAGAAACTAAGCAATTTCTGCGCGCACCGTAGTATAAAATCACTTGTTACTCTAAGTTCATATGGAGTTGAGAGTTGGGGTTTAGCGCACTGGAAAGGTTAAATATAGAATTTTCAACAACTTTCGATCAATCATTATTACACATAAATTTTGGACTGTTTTTGACGGTATATTTTGTAAAACCAAAAATAAAATTTAAATCGATGTGTTAAAAATCTAAAAAAATACACACGTATTCCCTGACATTTTATATATAAAATAAGTTGTTGAAAACTATGGAGCTTGCATTAGTGCATTCGCTACAATTTTTTTTCTGGTGGCCTGCAAGCGCGCACGGACGAGTAATAAGCGAGGTGACTGCAGACAGCCTGCGAATTGCCGCGTCAGCTATGCTACTCAGATTCTTACTAAGGCAGTATAGTCCATACAGAAAAATATCTCCACAATGTACCTTCTTTCTGATACTCCTATGGCGTCTGATACGTGCTTTTGAACTTTTGCTTCTTCTTTTTTTTTTTTTTTTGAAAAAATCTGATGTAAGCAGTTCTTTGCTTTTAACTTCTTCCTTCATGTACGTTCATACATTTGAAATAATTTCTCTACTCTGACTGTGTAATGTTTTGGTCCCTAATTTAGAGCGTACAGGTGGTATAATTGATTTACGCTATGATCAATGTCTCAAAAATTCACTATATTCACTCTTTATCGCAAACATCTATGTCTTCAAGTGCACGCTGCACTAAAAAATCACCTTTGAATTAGCAAGACTGTCTCAGATCATGCAGACATCACTACCTTCCCCCTCCCTCCCCATGTGCATGGTTTCATTCACAGAATTATACAATATGAGCTGATGAAACAGACAAAAGCCATGGATTCGCCAACAGGACTTACAGTCAAGGTCAGAGGCCAAGATCGAAGGGTCCAGCTGTGCTTTAAAATTACTCTCCTTCATTCCTTTGTCAAAAACTGCAGCTTTAGTGAAACAATTTTCTTTCGAAGAAGGAGGTAAAGCTGTGTGTTGTATGGAAACATTAGTTTAAAATGCATATTTTAAAAACATTTTGAAGATGTTAATAGTGTACATATAATAGCGTCAGCTAGAAGTGTTCTTCTTCTGTACTGTTGTAACATTCACGAGACCTTAAGCAGTGGACAGTTGCCGTAATGGAAGGTGGCCATTTGTGCGAGGTTACTGTAGGCGTTACCGCTACCTCGCGACTCCGCTGCACTAATTTGCAAAGTTAATTACAACTGAACTATTAGAGACTCCATTCTGATTTTTTCTGAGAATATTATTGAATAAACTTCATTGTATTTTTTTTCTACATTTTTGAATGGTCGAGTTTATGTTATCTAACTTTAACACTTTAATCGTATAAAATATAATATTAATAATAAATAATAATAAAATTTTCTAATAAGTACCTCACCAAATACTGCGATTTATCTTTAATTTGACCCAAAGATCAAGTAATTTGCTTCATTACAATCGGAGGTATGATTGATCGAAGAGTTAGGAGCGCTCGATTTTTGGGAGATTTCAAAAATTAATATCTGCCAAAATAAATTTTTTTATATAAAATGAAGAAACACCGGTCAAATATATTTTGTTCCAAAACACAAAAAAAAAAAAAAAAAAAAAAAAATCAAGAAAATCTGAGAGATCAAGGTCATTTTTTGCACTATTTTGTTCGATTTGACGTCGAATGACTCATATTCTTGTTCATTTTGATATGGCATACCCTGTTAAACGACCAGATGTTCTCGTTCATTTTGATATGGCATACCCTGTCAAACCACAACATGTTCACGTTCATTTTGATATGGCATTCCCTGTCAAATCAAAAGATGTAATCGTTCATTTTGATATGGCTTTTCCTGTCAAACCACAAGATATTCTCGTTCATTTTGGTCTGGCATGCCCTGTCAAACCACAACATATTCTCTCGTTCATTTTGATAAGGCATTCCCTGTCAAACCACAATATATTCTTGTTCATTTTGAAATGGCATTCCCTGTCAAACCACAAGATGTGCTCATTCATTTTGATATCGCATGCCCTGTCAAACCACAACATATTCTCATTCATTTTGATATGGCATTCCCTGTCAAACCACAATATATTCTTGTTCATTTTGAAATGGCATTCCCTGTCAAACCACAAGATGTTCTTGTTCATTTTGATATGGCATTCCCTGTCAAACCACAATATATTCTGGTTCATTTTGATATGCCATACCCTGTCAAACCACAATATATTCTTTTTCATTTTGATATGACATTCCCTGTCAAACCACAAGATGTTCTCGTTCATTTTGATATAGCATTTCCTGTCAAACCACAAGATGTTCTCGTTCATTTGGATATGGCATACCCTGTCAAACCACAAGATGTTCTTGTTCATTTTGGTATGGCATTCCCTGTCAAACCACGATATATTCTCATTCATTTTAATGTAGCATTCCCTGTACAACCACAATATATTCTCGTTCATTTTGGCATAACAATCCCCGTCAAACCACAAGATGTTCTTGGTTATTTTGATATGACATTCCCTGTCAAACCAAGAGATGTTCTCGTTCATTTTGATATATCCCCTTCAAACCACAAGATGTTCTGGTTCATTTTGATATGGCATTCCCTGTCAAACCGCAAGATGTTCTCATTCATTTTGGTATAACTGTCCCTGTCAAACAACAAATGTACTCGTTCATTTTGTTATGACATTCCCTGTCAAACTACAAAATTTTCTTGTTCATTTTCATATGACATTCCCTGTCAAACTACAAGATGTTCTTTTTCATTTTGATATGGCATTCCGTGTCAAACTACAAGATGTTCTCGTTCATTTTGATATGGCATGCCATGTCAAACCACAAGATGTTCTCATTCATTTTGATATGCCATACCCTGTCAAACCACAATATATTCTCGTTCATTTTGATATCGCATACCTTGTCAAACCACAAGATGTTCTCATTCATTTTGATATGCTATACCCTGTCAAACCACAATATATTCTCGTTCATTTTGATAATGGCGTACCCTGTCAAACCACAAGATGCTCTTGTTCATTTTGGTAGGACATACCCTGTCAAACCACAATATGTTGTCGTTCATTTTGATATGGCATACCCTGTCAAACCACAAGATGTTCTCATTCATTTTGTTATGCCATACCCTGTCCAACCACAATATATTCTCGTTCATTTTGATAATGGCGTACCCTGTCAAACCACAAGATGTTCTCGTTCATTTTGATAATGGCGTACCCTGTCAAACCACAAGATGCTCTTGTTCATTTTGATAGGACATACCCTGTCAAACCACAATATGTTGTCCTTCATTTTGATATGGCATACCCTGTCAAACCACAAGATGTTCTCGTTCATTTTGATATCGCATACCTTGTCAAACCACAAGATGTTCTCATTCATTTTGATATGCCATACCCTGTCAAACCACAATATATTCTCGTTCATTTTGATAATGGCGTACCCTGTCAAACCACAAGATGCTCTTGTTCACTTTGATAGGACATACCCTGTCAAACCACAATATGTTGTCGTTCATTTTGATATGGCATACCCTGTCAAACCACAAGATGTTCTCGTCCATTTTGATATCGCATACCCTGTCAAACCACAAGATGTTCTCGTTCATTTTGATATCGCATACCCTGTCAAACCACAAGATGTTCTCATTCATTTTGATATGCCATACCCTGTCAAACCACAATATATTCTCGTTCATTTTGATAATGGCGTACCCTGTCAAACCACAAGATTCTCTTGTTCATTTTGATAGGACATACCCTGTCAAACCACAATATGTTGTCGTTCATTTTGATATGGCATACCCTGTCAAACCACAAGATGTTCTCGTTCATTTTGATATCGCATACCCTGTCAAACCACAAGATTTTCTCATTCATTTTGATTAGGCATTCCCTGTCAAACCACAGGATGTTCTGGGCCATTTTGATATGGCATACCCTGTCAAACCACAATATATTCTCGTTCATTTTGATATCGCGTACCCTGTCAAACCACAAGATGCTCTTGTTCATTTTGATAGGACATACCCTGTCAAACCACAATATGTTGTCGTTCATTTTGATATGGCATACCCTGTCAAACCACAAGATGTTCTCGTTCATTTTGATATCGCATTCCCTGTCAAACCACAAGATGTTCTCATTCATTTTGATATGCCATACCCTGTCAAACCACAATATATTCTCGTTCATTTTGATAATGGCGTCGTTCATTTTGATAATGGCGTACCCTGTCAAACCACAAGATGTTCTCGTTCATTTTGATAATGGCGTACCCTGTCAAAAGATTTTCTCATTCATTTTGATTAGGCATACCCTGTCAAACCACAAGATGTTCTTGTTCATTTTGTTACGGTATTCTGTGTTAAACAGCAATATATTCTTGTTCATTTTGAAATGGCATACCCTGTCAAACCACAAGATGTTCTCATTCATTTTGACATGCCATTCCCTATGGAACTATAAGATGTTCTCTTTCATTTTGATATGGGACACCCTGTCAAACCACAAGATGTTCTCGTTCATTTTGATATGGCATAGCCTGTCAATCCACAAGATGTTCTCGTTCATTTTGATATGGCATTCCCTGTCAATCCACAAGATGTTCTCGTTCATTTTGATTAGGCATTCCCTGCCAAACCACAGGATGTTCTGGGCCATTTTGATATGGCATACCCTGTCAAACCACAATATATTCTCGTTCATTTTTATATCGCGTACCCTGTCAAACCACAAGATGCTCTTGTTCATTTTGATAGGACATACCCTGTCAAACCACAATATGTTGTCGTTCATTTTGATATGCCATACCCTGTCAAACCACAATATATTCTCGTTCATTTTGATAATGGCGTCGTTCATTTTGATAGTGGCGTACCCTGTCAAACCACAAGATGTTCTCGTTCATTTTGATAATGGCGTACCCTGTCAAAAGATTTTCTCATTCATTTTGATTAGGCATTCCCTGTCAAGCCACAGGATGTTCTGGGCCATTTTGATATGGCATACCCTGTCAAACCACAAGATGTTCTTGTTCATTTTGTTACGATATTCTGTGTTAAACAGCAATATATTCTTGTTCATTTTGAAATGGCATACCCTGTCAAACCACAAGATGTTCTCATTCATTTTGACATGCCATTCCCTATGAAACTATAAGATGTTCTCTTTCATTTTGATATGGGACACCCTGTCAAACCACAAGATGTTCTCGTTCATTTTGATATGGCATAGCCTGTCAATCCACAAGATGTTCTCGTTCATTTTGATATGGCATTCCCTGTCAATCTACAAGATGTTCTCGTTCATTTTGATATGGCATACCCTGTCAATCCACAAGATGTTCTCGTTCATTTTGATATCACATTTCCTGGCAATCCGCAATATATTCTCATTCGTTTTGGTATGACATTCCCTGTTGAACCATAATATATTCTTATTCATTTTGGTATGGCATTCCCTGTCAAACCACAAGATATTCTCGTTAATTTTGGTATGGCATTCCCTGTCAAACCACAAAATATTCTCATTCATTTTTGTATGGCATTCCCTGTCAAACCACAAAATATTCTCATTCATTTTGGCATGGCATTCCCTGTCAAACCACACGATTTTCTCGTTCATTTTGATATGACATTCCCTGTCAAACCACAAAATATTCTCATTCATTTTGGTATGGCATTCCCTGTCAAACCACAAGATATTCTAATTCATTTTAATATGGTATTCCCTGTCAAACCACACTATATTCTTGTTCATTTTGATAAGGCGTAGCCTGTCAAACCACAATATATTCTTGTTCATTTTGATATGGCATACCCTGTCAAACTACAAGATGTTCTCGTTCATTTTGAATGACATACACTGTCAAACCACAAGATGTTCTCGTTCATTTTGAATGGCATTTCCTGTCAAACCACAAGATGTTCTTGTTCATTTTGGTATGACATCCCCAGTCAAACCATCATATATTCTTGTTCATTTTGATATGGCATTCCCAGTCAAAGCACAATCTACTCTCGTTCATTTTGGTATGACTTTCCATGTCAAACGACAGTATAGTCTTGTTGATTTTAGTATTTCATTTCCTGTCAAAGCACAACATATTCTTGTTCATTTTGTTATGACATTCCCTGTCAAACAACAAGATGTTCTCGTTCTTTTTGTTATGGCATTCCCTTTCACACCACAAGATGTTCTCATTAGTTTTGGCATGACATTCCCTGTGAAACCGATATATATTCTTGTTCATATTGATATGGCATACCCTGTCAAACTACAAGATGTTCTCATTCATTTTGATATGGCACTCCCTGTCAAACCACAAGATGTTCGCGTTCATTTTGATATGGCATACCCTGTGAAACCACAAGATGTTCTTGTTCATTTTGATATGGCATTCCTTGTCAAACTACAAGATGTTCTCATTCATTTTGATATGGCTCTCCCTGTCAAACCACAAGATGTTCGCGTTCATTTTGATATGGCATTCCCTGTCAAACCGCAATATATTCTTGTTCATTTTGATATGGCATTCCCTGTCAAACCACAATATATTCTTGTTCATTTTCACACGGCGTTCCCGTTCAAACTACAAGGTGTTCTTGTTCATTTTGATATGGCATCCCCTGTCAAACCACAAGGTGTTCTTGTTCATTTTGATATGGCATTCCCTGTCAAACTACAAGGTGTTCTTGTTCATTTTGATATGGCATTCCCTGTCAAACTACAAGGTGTTCTTGTTCATTTTGATATGGCACTCCCTGTCAAACCACAAGATGTTCGCGTTCATTTTGATATGGCATACCCTGTGAAACCACAAGATGTGCTTGTTCATTTTGATATGGCATTCCCTGTCAAACTACAAGGTGTTCTTGTTCATTTTGATATGGCATTCCCTGTCAAACCGCAATATATTCTTGTTCATTTTGACACGGCGTTCCCGTTCAAACCACAAGATGTTCTCATTCATTTTGATGTGGCATTTCCTGTCAAACCACAAGATATTCTCGTTCATTTTGGCATGTCCTTCCCTGTCAAACTACAAGGTATTCTAATTCATTTTGGTATGGCATTCCCTGTTAAACCACAAGATGTTCTCGTTCATTTTGATATGCCATAGCCTGTCAAACCGCAAGATGTTCTCGTTCATTTTGATATGGCATTTCCTGTCAAACCACAAGATGTTCTCGTTCATTTTGATATGGCGTACCCTGTCAAACCACAATATATTCTTGTTCATTTTGGTATGACATTCCCTGTCAAGGAACAAGATGTTCTCGTTCATTTTGATATTTCATTCCCTGTCAAACAGCTAGATGTTCTCTTTCATTTTGGTTTGGCATTCCGTGTCAAACAACAATATATTCTCGTTCATTTTGATATGGCATTCCGTGTCAAACCATAATATATTCTCGTTCATTTTGGTATGAGATTCCATGTCAACTGGTTTACTGGTGTATGATATCTCAAAGTCAATGTGATATCTTGTTGTGGTTTACTGGAATAGATTATCTCAAAATGAATGAGATCTCCTTGTTGTTTACTGGTGTATGTTATCTCAAAGTTAATGTGAGATCTTGTGGTTTACTGGAGTATGTTATCTCAAAGTGAGTTTGAGAACTTTGGGTTACAGGAGGATGTTGAGAGGGTTGTCCCTGAGGTACCCGACCTGACTTATAATGTCATGCATTGGTACCCTGTGTTGCGTAGTTCCTAAGTCTGTGTTCAGCAACTTAGCTGTCTAACCACAGGCAACATCGGGTATTTCAGGTAGTAACAAAGTAACACAAGGTTATTGGACAAGTACAACCTAAGTCTAAATGTTGTAGGGATAGACTGTCAAACCACAGGCAACATCGGGTATTTCAGGTAGTAACAAAGTAACACAAGGTTATTGGACAAGTACAACCTAAGTCTAAATGTTGTAGGGATAGACTGTCAAACCACAGGCAACATCGGGTATTTCAGGTAGTAACAAAGTAACACAAGGTTATTGGACAAGTACAACCTAAGTCTAAATGTTGTAGGGATAGACTGTCAAACCACAGGCAACATCGGGTATTTCAGGTAGTAACAAAGTAACACAAGGTTATTGGACAAGTACAACCTAAGTCTAAATGTTGTAGGGATAAACTGTCAAACCACAGGCAACATCGGGTATTTCAGGTAGTAACAAAGTAACACAAGGTTATTGGACAAGTACAACCTAAGTCTAAATGTTGTAGGGATAGACTGTCAAACCACAGGCAACATCGGGTATTTCAGGTAGTAACAAAGTAACACAAGGTTATTGGACAAGTACAACCCAAGTCTAAATGTTGTAGGGATAGACTGTCAAACCACAGGCAACATCGGGTATTTCAGGTAGTAACAAAGTAACACAAGGTTATTGGACAAGTACAACCTAAGTCTAAATGTTGTAGGGATAAACTGTCAAACCACGGACAACGTCGGGTATTTCAGCTAGTAACAAAGAAACACAAGGTTATTGGACAAGTGCAACCTAAGTCTAAATGTTGTAGGGATAAACTGTCAAACCACGGACAACGTCGGGTATTTCAGGTAGTAACAAAGAAACACAAGGTTATTGGACAAGTGCAACCTAAGTCTAAATGTTGTAGTGATAAACTGTCAAACCACGGACAACGTCGGGTATTTCAGCTTGTAACAAAGAAACACAAGGTTATTGGACAAGTACACCCTAAGTCTAAATGTTGTAGTGATAAACGGTCAAACCACAGGCAACATCGGGTATTTCACCTAGTAACAAAGAAACACAAGGTTATTGCAGAAGTACAACTTAAGTCTAAATGTTGTAGGGATAGACTGTCAAACCACAGGCAACATCGGGTATTTCACCTAGTAACAAAGAAACACAAGGTTATTGCACAAGTACAACTTAAGTCTAAATGTTGTAGGGATAGACTGTCAAACCACAGGCAACATCGGGTATTTCACCTAGTAACAAAGAAACACAAGGTTATTGCACAAGTAAAACTTAAGTCTAAATGTTGTAGGGATAGACTGTCAAACCACAGGCAACATCGGGTATTTCAACTTGTAAAATAATGAAGATGCGAGTGCAATGAGTTAATGCATATACACATGTTGTTGTTGTTGTTGTTTTTGCAGCGACAACTCAGTACGCATCTGGAAAGTGCGAGGTCGTTTCGACATCTCCCCAGATGCTAGTGATGGAATCTGAAGTCTGCGCCGGCTGCCGCCGCCACACAAATTATTCACCACAGAGGCCTATACATTTCCTGATGCAGTATTCACTGAAAGAGATGATGATCTGAACTTCCATCCTATTTTTAGATTGTTTGGTTTAATTTTTACATCACTGTTGGTTTTTTATCTGTTGTTATGAAGAAAACGGGAGGAAATGTTCCTCCACTGCCAGTACAAATACAACACACATGATGTGCCTAAACATTCAGTATTTAATGAAATAACTTGCTGCTGCTGTGATATTACTGTATGTTAATATTTTACAATAATTTAGTATGTAGGTAATGTCGCATTTTAACAGTAAAACATTCACATAGTATCATGTCTAAGACTCATTTTGTGCATTTGCAGCATTTCGCTAGTCAGTGTTTTGTCATTTAGTCACCAAATAATTGAGATACCACGAATTAGCTAGCACTGTTCTTTTCACTCATTGATGATAATAAAGTTAATATTATTTTAATGTAATATTCAAATATTCCTTTTAAATTGTAGACAATAACATTTTAATAAAAGAGATGACATTATAAGATTTGAGAACAAGACTGTTTTTCTCCAGAGCCTTCCCAACATGTGTGTGTATGTGTGTGTTTGCGTGTGTATATATAAGACGCTTGGCACTACAGCCACTATCTGGACAACTTGTAGAAAATTTGGATTTGTGGCCAAACGGTGGGTTGCAACATCACTAATATAAGTGAAGTTTTTAGTTTCTAATTTGTTCTTACTTTAGAATCTTGTTGCTTCACTGTTAAAAGCTTCAATTTCCTTAATTCTAAGTACATGCTCAATACTTAAAGTTAGATATTCCACCTGGGAAACGTAGTGTGTGCGTATCGATGAGTTGTGCCCTAAGTCCTCATTGAAGAGTGGCGTGTCTCAGACGTGCAGGCGTAGGCAGTGCGGGCGAGAAAAAAACAAAAACACAAAGGAATGAGGAAGATAAACCATAGAAGCGGACACAATATCTATGTAGGGTAGATAAAGGTAGAAGATATCAAATAATATAATGTGCGAAAGGAGGGAGGAAGAAAAAGGATAGGCGTTAATAAAAGGGAAGTGAAGGTACGGAAAATAATACGTAGACAAAGAAGAGTTCTACTGTAAAGGTGCTACAACTAGAGCATAATTAAACAATGAAAATATAACATGTAATCAGCTAAGCTATGATGTTCATTAAGTGAAACATCTAGGTAATGAATTGGAACAATAAGGCAGAAACAAAATCCAAATATCAAAATTGATACAGTACTCCCATCACTGGAATTTGTAGTTTGTGTATGAAAATGTATCTAATGAGAGAAAAAAAAATTCAGTGAATAATGATAACGTCACATACCAGTGTGCTCATTACTAGAAAAATCAACATGAATAAGATAAGTGTATGCCACATAAAAATAGTGAAATAAATTATAATTAAAGCTTTCAGTTCCGCTATAAAAAGGAGTTTCCTCTTAACATAAGTGTTAAAATCAATATAAAACAAGACAATGAAGGAGTTTATTCCATCATTATATGGGATGTAACTAATAAGGTTAAAAAAATTAGTTGGTGTAAACAATAATTGTATCAGTAATAGGAATAGAGTGCAGTAGTCTTCTAGGATACCCAGTTTTTTTTTTTTTTTTTTTTTTTTTTTTAAATTAACGTCCTCCAACATTGTGACTTATTCGACGAACAGGATATCCAGGTGTCTGCAATGTAGGAAAAAGAAAAATATACCTCGAGAAACCTGTATGCGAGGGAGGAGAAAAAGGACAAACGTGAACCATTAATAGCATAATTCTTTGCAAATGAAACATTATGAGCATACTGATAGACGTAAAGATAGTACTTAAGATACCAATAGCATTCCGAAAAAAAAACTAATTGTTCAAAAACACTGAATAACTTGATGAGCTTTTGAAAATTCATTGTGGCATCAAGTACAAATCAGTTACAAAATTAAGAAAAAGCTTCTAATGACTCATCATAAGCACTAACAGGAGTACAAAGACATATTTGAGCTGAGTTCACATAAAGGGTTATAATAAGTAACATATGACAAATTCACTGGTTGTCATCACATTTAATGTTTCTGAAGATTCAAATACAATAGGAGTTGTCAGAGGCCATATGATACATGTAACAGATGCAGTGACCTTTCCACAAATACATATTAATATCTCTCAATAATATATTTATGGGAGCGACCCGCTTATCAACTATAAAACAAAATTCATCAACCTCTGTGCATAGGAAAAACTAAGTCTCAACAGTTCCTTGAACTCTAATCTCTTTGTAGTACCATTCGGTGGCGCGTCGCGGCTTACCCGCCAAAATAAAATAAACTTCATCACATTATCTCTCAGGATCTTAACCTGTCAGGACCTCACAGTGTACCTGCCAAATATGTTGTTAGCTAATGCTGGATTTCTGACAATGAACCTGCAAACGAAAACAGTATGGCTGTAAAGCAGGACTGGGCAACTGGTGTCATGAGAGTGCAGCCAGCTCAAAGCTTTCACCTCGGCCGTGCTGTAAGTGCTAGCAGCAGACACCTGCAAACGAAAAAAGTATGGCTGTAGAACAGGACTGGGAAACTGGTGCTAAGAGAGTGCAGCCAGCTCAAAGCCTTCATCTCGGCCGTGTTGTAAGTGCTAGCAGCCGACACCTGCAAAGGAAAACAGTATGGCTGTAGAACAGGACTGGGAAACTGGTGCTAAGAGAGAGCAGCCAGCTCAAAGCCTTCATCTCGGCCGTGTTGTAAGTGCTAGCAGCCGACACCTGCAAACGAAAACAGTATGGCTGTAGAACAGGACTGGGCAATTGGTGCTAAGAGACTGCAGCCAGCTCAAAGCCTTCACCTCGGCCGTGCTGTAAGTGCTAGCAGCCGACACCTCCAAACGAAAAAAGTATGGCTGTAAAGCAGGACTGGGCAACTGGTGCTAAGAGAGTGCAGCCAGCTCAAACCTTTCACCTCGGCCGTGCTGTAAGTGCTAGAAGCCGACACCTGCAAAGGAAAACAGTATGGCTGTAAAGGAGGACTGGGCAACTGGTGCCAAGAGAGTGCAGCCAGCTCAAAGCCTTCACCTCGGCCGTGCTGTAAGTGCTAGCAGCCGACACCTGCAAAGGAAAACAGTATGGCTGTAGAGCACCACTGGGAAACTAGTGCTAAGAGAGTGCAGCCAGCTCAAAGCCTTCACCTCGGCCGTGCTGTAAGTGCTAGCAGCCGACACCTGCAACCGAAAACAGTATGGCTGTAGAACAGGACTGGGCAACTGGTGCTGAGAGACTGCAGCCAGCTCAAAGCCTTCACCCCGGCCGTGCTGATGGTGCTAGCAGCCGACACCTGCAAACGAAAACAGTAAGACTGTAGAAACGGACTGGGAAACTGGTGCTAAGAGAGTGCAGCCAGCTCAAAGCCTTCACCTTGGCCGTGCTGTAGGTTCTAGCAGCCGACACCTGAAAACGAAAACAGTATGGCTGTAAAGCAGGACTGGGCAACTGGTGCTAAGAGAGTGCAGCCAGCTCAAAGCCATCACCTCGGACGTGCTGTAAGTTCTAGCAGCCGAAACCTGCAAACGAAAACAGTATGGCTGTAAAGCAGGACTGGGCAACTGGTGCAAAGAGAGTGCAGCCAGCTTAAAAGGCTACACCAAGGCCGTGCTGTAAGTGCTAGCAGCCGACACCTGCAAATGAAAACGGTAAGACTGTAGAGCAGGACTGGGCAAAATGTGCTAAAAGAGTGCAGCCAGCTGAAAGCCTTCACCTCGGCCGTGCTGTAAGTGCTAGCACTCGACACCTGCAAACGAAAACAGTATGGCCGTAAAGCAGGACTGGGCAACTGGTGCTAAGAGAGTACAGGCCATCACCGCGGCCGTGATGTAGGTGCTACCAGCCGGAACCTCCAAACGAAAACGGTAAGACTGTAGAACAAGACTGGGCAACTGGTGCTAAGAGTGCAGGCAGCTCAAAACCTTCACCTCGGCCGTGCTCTAAGTGCTAGCAGCCGACACATGCAAACGAAAACAGTAAGACTGTAGAACAGGACTGGGCAACTGGTGCTAAGAGAGTGCAGCCAGCTGAAAGCCTTCACCTCGGCCATGCTGTAACTTCTAGCACGACACCTGCAAACGAAAACAGTTAGACTGTAGAACAGGACTGGGCAACCGCTGCTAAGAGAGTGCAGGCCTTCACCTCGGCCGTGCTGTAAGTGCTAGCAGCTGACACCTGCAAACAAAAACAGTATGGCTGCAAAGCAGGACTGGGCAACTGGTGCTGAAGAGAGTGCAGCCAGCTCAAAGCCTTTACCTCGGCCGTGCTGTAAGTGTTAGCAACCGACACCTGCAAACGAAAACAGTATGGCTGTAAAGCAGGACTGGGTAACTGGTGCTAAGGGTGTGCTGGCCTTCACCTCGGCCGTGCTGTAGGTGCTGGCAGCCGACACCTGCAAACGAAAACGGTAAGACTGTAGAACTGGACTGGGCAACTGGTGCTAAGAGAGTGCAGCCAGCTCAAAGCCTTCACCTCGGCCGTGCTGTAAGTGCTAGCAGCAGACACCTGCAAACGAAAACAGTATGGCTGTAGAACAGGACTGGGCAACTGGTGCTAAGAGAGTGCAGCCAGCTCAAAGCATTCACCTCGGCCGTGCTGTAAGTGCTAGTAGCCGACACCTGCAAACGAAACCAGTAAGACTGCAAGGCAGGACTGAGCAACTGGAGCTAAGAGAGTGCAGCCAGCTCAAAGACGTTACCTTGGCCGTGCTGTATGTACTAGCAGCCGACACCTGCAAACGAAAACAGTATGGCTGTAAAGCAGGACTGGGCAACTGGTGCTAAGAGAGTGCAGCCAGTTCAAAGACTTCAACTCGGCCGTGCTGTAAGTGCTAGCAGCAGACACCTGCAAACGAAAACGGTAAGACTGTAGAACTGGACTGGGCAACTGGTGCTAAGAGAGTGCAGCCAGCTCAAAGCCTTCACCTCAACCGTGCTGTAGGTGCTAGCAGCAGACACCTGCAAACGAAAACTGTATGGCTGTAAAGCAGGACTGGGCAACTGGTGCTAAGAGAGTGCAGCTAGCTCAAAGCCTTCACCTCGGCCGTGCTGTAAGTGCTAGCAGCCGACACCTGCAAACGAAAACAGTAAGACTGTAAAGCATGACTTGGCAACTGGTGTTAAGAGAGTGCAGCCAGCTCAAAGCCTTCACCTCGGCCGTTCTGTAAGTGCTAGCAGCCGACACCTGTAAACGAAAACAGTAAGACTGTAAGGCAGGACATGGCAACTGGTGCTAAGAGAGTGCAGCCAGCTCAAAGCCTTCGCCTCGACCGTGCTGTAAGTGCTAGCAGCCGACACCTGCAAACGAAAACAGTATGGCTGTAAATCAGGACTGGGCAACTGGCGCTAAGAGAGTGCAGCCAGCTCAAAGCCTTCACCTCGACCGTGCTGTAAGTGCTAGCAGCCGACACCTGTAAACGTAAACAGTAAGACTGTAAGGCAGGACATGGCAACTGGTGCTAAGAGAGTGCACCCAGCTCAAAGCCTTCACCTCGACCGTGCTGTAAGTGCTAGCAGCCGACACCTGCAAACGAAAACAGTATGGCTGTAAATAAGGACTGGGCAACTGGTGCTAAGAGAGTGCAGGCCTTCACCTCGGCCGTGGTGTAGGTGCTAGCAGCCGAAACCTCCAAACGAAAACGGTAAGACTGTAGAACAAGACAGCGCAAATGGTGCTAAGAGAGTGCAACCAGCTCAAAGCCTTCACCTCGGCCGCGTTGTAAGTTCTAGCACCCGACATCTGCAAACGAAAACAGTATGGCTGTAAAGCAGGACTGGGCAACTGGTGCTAAGAGACTGCAGCCAGCTCAAAGCCTTCACCTCGGCCGTGCTGTAAGTGCTAGCAGCCGACACCTGCAAACGAAAACAGTATGGCTGTAAAGCTAGACTGGGCAACTGGTGCTAAGAGAGTGCAGCCAGCTCAAAGCCTTCACCTCGGCCGTGCTGTAAGTGCTAGCAGCTGACACCTGTAAACGAAAACAGTAAGACCGTAGATCAGGACTGGGCAACTGGTGCTAAGAGAGCGCAGCCAGCTCAAGGCCTTCACCTCGGACGTGCTGTAAGTGCTAGCAGCCGAAACCTGCAAACGAAAACAGTAAGACTGTAAAGCACGACTGGGCAACAGGTGCTAAGAGAGTGCAGCCACCTGAAAGAGTTCACCTCGGCCGTGCTGTAAGTGCTAGCAGCCGAAACCTGCAAACGAAAACAGTAAGACTGTAAAGCACGACTGGGCAACAGGTGTTAAGAGAGCACAGCCAGCTCAAAGCCTTCACCTCGGCCGTGCTGGAAGTGCTAGCAGCCGACACCTGCAAACGAAAACAGTATAGCTGTAGAACAGGACTGGGCAACAGGTGCTAAGAGAGTGCAGCCACCTGAAAGCCTTCACCTCACCCGTGCTGTAAGTGCTAGCAGCCGACACCTGCAAACGAAAACAGTATGACTGTAAAGCAGGACTGGGCAACTGGTGCTGAAGAGAGTGCAACCAGCTCAAAGCTTTCAAACTCGGCCGTGCTGTAAGTGTTAGCAGCCGATCGCTGCAAACGAAAACAGTACGGCTGTAAAGCAGGACTGGTCAACTGCTGCTAAGAGAGTGCAGGCCTTCACCTCGGCCGTGCTGTAAGTGCTAGCACCCAACACCTGAAAATGAAAAAAGTATGGGTGTAAAGCAGCACTGGGCAACTGGTGCTAAGAGAGTGCACCCAGCTCAAAGCCTTCACCTCGGCCGTGCTGTAAATGTTAGCAGCCGACACCTGCAAACGAAAACATTATGGCTGTAAAGCAGGACTGGGCAACTGGTGCCAAGAGAGTGCAGCCAGATGAAAGCCTTCACCTCGGCCTAGCTGTAAGTGCTAGCAGACGCCACCTGCAAACGAAAACAGCAAGACTGTAAAGCAGGACTGGGCAACTGGTGCTAAGAGAGTGCAGCCAGCTCGAAGCCTTCACCTCGGCCGCGCTGTAAGTACTAGCAGCTGACACCTGCAAACGAAAATAGTATTGCTGTAGAACAGGACTGGGAAACTGGTGCTAAGAGAGTGCAGCCAGCTCAAAGCCTTCACCTCGGCCGTGATGTAAGTGCTAGCAGCCGACACCTGCGAACGAAAACAGTAAGACTGTAAAGCAGCACCTGGCCACTGGTGCTAAGAGAGTGCAGCCACCTCAAAGCCTTCACCTCGGATGTGCTGTAAGTGCTAGCAGCTGACACCTGCAAACGAAAACAGTATGGTTGTAAAGCAGCACTGGGCAACTGGTGCTAAGAGAGTGCAGCCAGCTCAAAGCCTTCACCTCGGCCGTGATGTAAGTGCTAGCAGCCGACACCTGCAAACGAAAACAGTAAGACTGTAAAGCAGCACCTGGCAACTGGTGCTAAGAGAGTGCAGCCAGCTCAAAGCCTTCACCTCGGATGTGCTGTAAGTGCTAGCAGCCGACACCTGCAAACGAAAGCAGTATGGCTGTAAATCAGGACTGGGCAACTGGTGCTAAGAGAGTGCAGGCCTTCGCCTCGGCCGTGGTGTAGGTGCTAGACCCCGAAACCTCCAAACGAAAACGGTAAGACTGTAGAACAAGACAGCGCAAATGGTGCTAAGAGAGTGCAGGCAGCTGAAAGCCTTCACCTCGGCCGTGCTGTAAGTGCTAGCAGCAAACACCTGCAAACGAAAGCAGTATCGCTGTAGAACAGGACTGGGCAACTGGTTCTAAGAGAGTGCAGCCAGGTCAAAGCCTTCACCTCGGCCGTGCTGTAAGTGCTAGCAGGCGACACCTGCAAACGAAAACAGTAAGACTGCAAGGCAGGACTGGGCAACTGGTGCTAAGAGAGTGCAGCCAGCTCAAAGACATTACCTGGGCCGTGCTGTATGTACTAGCAGCCGACACCTGCAAACGAAAACAGTATGGCTGTAAAGCAGGACTGGGCAACTGGTGCTAAGAGAGTGCAGCCAGCTCAAAGCCTTAGCCTCGGCCGTGCTGTAAGTACTAGCAGCTGACACCTGCAAACGAAAACAGTAGGGTTGTAAAGCAGGACTGGGCAACTGGTGCTAAGAGAGTGAAGCCAGCTCAAGGCCTGCACCTCGGCCGTGCTCTAAGTGTTAGCAACCGACACCTGCAAATAAAAAACAGTATGGCTGTAAAGCAGGACTGGGCAACTCGTGCTAAGAGAGTGCAGCCAGCTCAAAGCCTTAACCTCGGCCGTGCTGTAAGTACTAGCAGCCGACACATGCAAACGAAAACACTAAGACTGTAGAACAAGACTGGGCAACTGGTGCTAAGAGTGCAGGCAGCTCAAAACCTTCACCTCGGCCGCGTTGTAAGTTGTAGCAGCCGACACCTGCAAACGAAAACAGTATGGCTGTAGAGCAGGACTGGGCAACTCGTGCTAAGAGAGTCCAGCCAGCTCAAGGCCTTCACTTCGGCCGTGCTGTGAGTGCTAGCAGCCGACACCTGCAAACGAAAACAGTATGGCTGTAGAGCAGGACTGGGCAACTGGTGCTAAGAGAGCGCAGCCAGCTCAAGGCCTTCACCTCGGCGGTGCTGTAAGTGCTAGCAGCCGACACATGCAAACGAAAACACTAAGACTGTAGAACAGGACTGGGCAACTGGTGCTAAGAGAGTGCAGCCAGCTGAAAGCCTTCACCTCGGCCGTGCTGTAAGTGCTAGCAACCGACACCTGCAAACGAAAACAGTATGGCTGTAAAGCAGGACTGGGCAACTGGTGCTGAAGAGAGTGCAAAGCTTTCAACCTCGGCCGTACTGTAAGTGTTAGCAGCCGATCGCTGCAAACGAAAAAAGTACGTCTGTAAAGCAGGACTGGTCAACTGCTGCTAAGAGAGTGCAGGCCTTCACCTCGGCCGTACTGTAAGTGCTAGCAGCCAACACCTGAAAATGAAAAAAGTATGGCTGTAAAGCAGGACTGGGCAACTGGTGCTAAGTGAGTGCACCCAGCTCAAAGCCTTCACCTCAGCCGTGCTGTAAATGTTAGCAGCGGACACCTGCAAACGAAAGCATTATGGCTGTAAAGCA
Source organism: Tenodera sinensis (assembly GCA_030765045.1). Lineage (NCBI taxonomy): Eukaryota > Metazoa > Arthropoda > Insecta > Mantodea > Mantidae > Tenodera > Tenodera sinensis. The sequence goes on from CM060964.1 coordinate 396,542,681, forward strand.
GGACTGGGCAACTGGTGCCAAGAGAGTGCAGCCAGCTGAAAGCCTTCACCTCGGCCTAGCTGTAAGTGCTAGCAGACGCCACCTGCAAACGAAAACAGCAAGACTGTAAAGCAGGACTGGGCAACTGGTGCTAAGAGAGTGCAGCCAGCTCGAAGCCTTCACCTGGGCCGCGCTGTAAGTACTAGCAGCTGACACCTGCAAACGAAAATAGTATTGCTGTAGAACAGGACTGGGAAACTGGTGCTAAGAGAGTGCAGGCAGCTCAAAGCCTTCACCTCGACCGTGATGTAAGTGCTAGCAGCCGACACCTGCAAACGAAAACAGTAAGACTGTAAAGCAGCACTTGGCAACTGGTGCTAAGAGAGTGCACCCAGCTCAAAGCCTTCACCTCGGCCGTGCTGTAAGTGCTAGCAGCTGACACCTGCAAACGAAAACAGTATGGTTGTAAAGCAGCACTGGGCAACTGGTGCTAAGAGAGTGAAGCCAGCTCAAGGCCTTCACCTCGGCCGTGCTCTAAGTGCTATCAGCCGACACATGCAAACGAAGACACTAAGACTGAAGAACAGGACTGGGCAACTGGTGCTAAGAGAGTGCAGTCAGCTCAAAGCATTCACCTCGGCCGTTCTGTAAGTGCTAGCTGCCGAATCTTGTAAACGAAAACAGTAAGACTGTAATTCAGGACATGGCAACTGGTGCTAAGAGAGTGCAGCCAGCTCAAAGCCTTCACCTCGGCCATGCTGTAACTTCTACCACGACACCTGCAAACGACAACAGTTAGACTGTAGAACAGGACTCGGCAACCGCTTCTAAGAGAGTGCAGGCCTTCACCTCAGCCGTGCTGTAAGTGCTAGCAGCTGACACCTGCAAACAAAAACAGTGTGGCTGTAAAGCAGGACTGGGCAACTGGTGCTAAGAGAGTGCATCCAGCTCAAAGCCTTCACCTCGGCCGTACTCTAAGTGTTAGCAACCTAGCAACCGACACCTGCAAACGAAAACAATATGGCTGTAGAACAGGACTGGGCAACTGGTGCTAAGGGAGTGCAAGCCAGCTCAAAGCCTTCACCTCGGCCGTGCTGTAAGTCCTAGTAGCCGACACCTGCAAACGAAAACAGTAAGACTGCAAGGCAGGACTGGGCAACTGGAGCTAAGAGAGTGCAGCCAGCTCAAAGACGTTACCTTGGCCGTGCTGTATGTACTAGAAGCCGACACCTGCAAACGAAGACGGTAAGACTGTAGAACAAGACAGCGCAAATGGTGCTAAGAGAGTGCAGGGCTTCACCTCGGCCGTGATGTAAGTGCTAGCAGCCGAAACCTCCAAACGAAGACGGTAAGACTGTAGAACAAGACAGCGCAAATGGTGCTAAGAGAGTGCAGGTAGCTCAAAGCCTTCATCTCGCCCGCGTTGTAAGTTCTACCAGCCGACACCTGCAAACGAAAACAGTATGGCTGTAAAGCCGGACTGGGCAACTGGTGCTAAGTGAGTGCAGGGCTTCACCTCGGCCGTGATGTAAGTGCTAGCAGCCGAAACCTCCAAACGAAGACGGTAAGACTGTAGAACAAGACAGCGCAAATGGTGCTAAGAGAGTGCAGGTAGCTCAAAGCCTTCATCTCGCCCGCGTTGTAAGTTCTACCAGCCGACACCTGCAAACGAAAACAGTATGGCTGTAAAGCCGGACTGGGCAACTGGTGCTAAGAGACTGCAGCCAGCTCAAAGCCTTCCCCTCGGCCGCCTTGTAAGTTCTAGCAGCCGACACCTGCAAACGAAATCAGTATGGCTGTAAAGCAGGACTGGGCAACTGGTGCTAAGAGAGTGCCGCCAGCTCAAAGACTTCACCTCGGCCGTGCTGTAAGTGCTAGCAGCGGACACGTGCAAACGAAAACAGTATGGCTGTAGAACCGGACTGGGCAACTGGTGCTAAGAGAGTGCTGCCAGCCCAAAGCCTTCACCTCGGCCGTGCTGTAAGTGCTAGCAGCCGAAACCTGCAAACGAAAACAGTAAGACTGTAAAGCAGGACTTGGCAACTGGTGCTAAGAGAGTGCAGCCAGCTCAAAGCCTTCACCTCGGCCGTTCTGTAAGTGCTAGCTTCCGTATCCTGTAAACGAAAACAGTAAGACTGTAATTCAGGACTGGGCAACTGGTGCTAAGAGAGTGCAGGCCTTCACCTCGGCCGTGGTGTAGGTGCTATCAGCCGAAACCTCCAAACGAAAACAGTAAGACTGTAGAACAAGACAGCGCAAATGGTGCTAAGAGAGTGCAGGCAGCTGAAAGCCTTCACCTCGGCCGTGCTGTAAGTGCTAGCAGCAAACACCTGCAAACGAAAGCAGTATCGCTGTAGAACAGGACTGGGCAACTGGTGCTAAGAGAGTGCAGCCAGCTCAAAGCCTTAACCTCGGCCGTGCTGTAAGTGCTAGCAGGCGACACCTGCAAACGAAAACAGTAAGACTGCAAGGCAGGACTGGGCAACTGGTGCTAAGAGAGTGCAGCCAGCTCAAAGACATTACCTGGGCCGTGCTGTATGTACTAGCAGCCGACACCTGCAAACGAAAACAGTAGGGCTGTAAACCAGGACTGGGCAACTGGTGCTAAGGGAGTGCAGCCAGGTCAAAGCCTTAACCTCGGCCGTGCTGTAAGTGCTAGCAGCTGACACCTGCAAACGAAAACAGTATGGCTGTAAAGCAGGACTGGGCAACTGGTGCTAAGAGAGTGAAGCCAGCTCAAGGCCTTCACCTCGGCCGTGCTCTAAGTGTTAGCAACCGACACCTGCAAATAAAAAACAGTATGGCTGTAAAGCAGGACTAGGCAACTGGTGCTAAGAGAGTGAAGCCAGCTCAAAGCCTTAACCTCGGCCGTGCTGTAAGTGCTAGCAGCTGACACCTGCAAACGAAAGCAGTATGGCTGTAAAGCAGGACTGGGCAACTGGTGCTAAGAGAGTGAAGCCAGCTCAAGGCCTTGACCTCGGCCGTGCTCTAAGTGCTAGCAGCCGACACATGCAAACGAAAACACTAAGACTGTAGAACAAAACTGGGCAACTGGTGCTAAGAGAGTGCAGCCAGCTAAAAGCATTCACCTCGGCCATGCTGTAACTTCTAGCACGACACCTGCAAACGAAAACAGTCAGACTGTAGAACAGGACTGGGCAACCGCTGCTAAGAGAGTGCAGGCCTTCAGCTCGGCCGTGCTGTAAGTGCTAGAAGCTGACACCTGCAAACGAAAACAGTATGGCTGTAAAGCAGGACTCGGCAACTGGTGCTAAGAGAGTGCAGCCAGCTCAAAGCCTTCACCTCGGCCGTGCTCTAAGTGTTAGCAACCGACACCTGCAAACGAAAACAGTATGGCTGTAAAGCAGGACTCGGCAACTGGTGCTGAAGAGAGTGCAGCCAGCTCAAAGCCTTTACCTCGGCCCTGCTGTAAGTGTTAGCAACCGACACCTGCAAACGAAAAATGTATGGCTGTAAAGCAGGACTGGGTAACTGGTGCTAAGAGTGTGCTGGCCTTCACCTCGGCCGTGCTGTAGGTGCTGGCAGCCGACACCTGCAAACGAAAACGGTAAGACTGTAGAACTGGACTGGGCAACTGGTGCTAAGAGAGTGCAGCCAGCTCAAAGCCTTCACCTCGGCCGTGCTGTAAGTGCTAGCAGCCGACATGTGCAACCGAAAATAGTATGGCTGCAAATCAGGACTGGGCAACTGGTGCTAAGGGAGTGCAGCCAGCTCAAAGCCTTCACCTCGGCCGTACTCTAAGTGTTAGCAACCGACACCTGCAAATAAAAAACAGTATGGCTGTAAAGCAGGACTGGGCAACTGGTGCTGAAGAGAGTGCAGCCAGCTCAAAGCCTTTACCTCGGCCGTGCTGTAAGTGTTAGCAACCGACACCTGCAAACGAAAACAGTATGGCTGTAAAGCAGGACTGGGTAACTGGTGCTAAGGGTGTGCTGGCCTTCACCTCGGCCGTGCTGTAGGTGCTGGCAGCCGACACCTGCAAACGAAAACGGTAAGACTGTAGAACTGGACTGGGCAACTGGTGCTAAGAGAGTGCAGCCAGCTCAAAGCCTTCACGTCGGCCGTGCTATAAGTGCTAGCAGCCGACACATGCAAACGAAAACAGTATGGCTGTAAAGCAGGACTGGGCAACTGGTACTAAGAGACTGAAGCCAGCTAAAAGCCTTCACCTCGGCCGTGCTGTAAGGCTAGCAGCAGACACCTGCAAACGAAAACAGTATCGCTGAAGAACAGGACTGGGCAACTGGTGCTAAGAGAGTGCAGTCAGCTCAAAGCATTCACCTCGGCCGTTCTGTAAGTGCTAGCTGCCGAATCTTGTAAACGAAAACAGTAAGACTGTAATTCAGGACATGGCAACTGGTGCTAAGAGAGTGCAGCCAGCTCAAAGCCTTCACCTCGGCCATGCTGTAACTTCTACCACGACACCTGCAAACGACAACAGTTAGACTGTAGAACAGGACTCGGCAACCGCTTCTAAGAGAGTGCAGGCCTTCACCTCAGCCGTGCTGTAAGTGCTAGCAGCTGACACCTGCAAACAAAAACAGTGTGGCTGTAAAGCAGGACTGGGCAACTGGTGCTAAGAGAGTGCATCCAGCTCAAAGCCTTCACCTCGGCCGTACTCTAAGTGTTAGCAACCTAGCAACCGACACCTGCAAACGAAAACAATATGGCTGTAGAACAGGACTGGGCAACTGGTGCTAAGGGAGTGCAAGCCAGCTCAAAGCCTTCACCTCGGCCGTGCTGTAAGTCCTAGTAGCCGACACCTGCAAACGAAAACAGTAAGACTGCAAGGCAGGACTGGGCAACTGGAGCTAAGAGAGTGCAGCCAGCTCAAAGACGTTACCTTGGCCGTGCTGTATGTACTAGAAGCCGACACCTGCAAACGAAGACGGTAAGACTGTAGAACAAGACAGCGCAAATGGTGCTAAGAGAGTGCAGGGCTTCACCTCGGCCGTGATGTAAGTGCTAGCAGCCGAAACCTCCAAACGAAGACGGTAAGACTGTAGAACAAGACAGCGCAAATGGTGCTAAGAGAGTGCAGGTAGCTCAAAGCCTTCATCTCGCCCGCGTTGTAAGTTCTACCAGCCGACACCTGCAAACGAAAACAGTATGGCTGTAAAGCCGGACTGGGCAACTGGTGCTAAGTGAGTGCAGGGCTTCACCTCGGCCGTGATGTAAGTGCTAGCAGCCGAAACCTCCAAACGTAGACGGTAAGACTGTAGAACAAGACAGCGCAAATGGTGCTAAGAGAGTGCAGGTAGCTCAAAGCCTTCATCTCGCCCGCGTTGTAAGTTCTACCAGCCGACACCTGCAAACGAAAACAGTATGGCTGTAAAGCCGGACTGGGCAACTGGTGCTAAGAGACTGCAGCCAGCTCAAAGCCTTCCCCTCGGCCGCCTTGTAAGTTCTAGCAGCCGACACCTGCAAACGAAATCAGTATGGCTGTAAAGCAGGACTGGGCAACTGGTGCTAAGAGAGTGCCGCCAGCTCAAAGACTTCACCTCGGCCGTGCTGTAAGTGCTAGCAGCGGACACGTGCAAACGAAAACAGTATGGCTGTAGAACCGGACTGGGCAACTGGTGCTAAGAGAGTGCAGCCAGCTCAAAGCCTTAACCTCGGCCGTGCTGTAAGTGCTAGCAGGCGACACCTGCAAACGAAAACAGTAAGACTGCAAGGCAGGACTGGGCAACTGGTGCTAAGAGAGTGCAGCCAGCTCAAAGACATTACCTGGGCCGTGCTGTATGTACTAGCAGCCGACACCTGCAAACGAAAACAGTAGGGCTGTAAACCAGGACTGGGCAACTGGTGCTAAGGGAGTGCAGCCAGGTCAAAGCCTTAACCTCGGCCGTGCTGTAAGTGCTAGCAGCTGACACCTGCAAACGAAAACAGTATGGCTGTAAAGCAGGACTGGGCAACTGGTGCTAAGAGAGTGAAGCCAGCTCAAGGCCTTCACCTCGGCCGTGCTCTAAGTGTTAGCAACCGACACCTGCAAATAAAAAACAGTATGGCTGTAAAGCAGGACTAGGCAACTGGTGCTAAGAGAGTGAAGCCAGCTCAAAGCCTTAACCTCGGCCGTGCTGTAAGTGCTAGCAGCTGACACCTGCAAACGAAAGCAGTATGGCTGTAAAGCAGGACTGGGCAACTGGTGCTAAGAGAGTGAAGCCAGCTCAAGGCCTTGACCTCGGCCGTGCTCTAAGTGCTAGCAGCCGACACATGCAAACGAAAACACTAAGACTGTAGAACAAAACTGGGCAACTGGTGCTAAGAGAGTGCAGCCAGCTAAAAGCATTCACCTCGGCCATGCTGTAACTTCTAGCACGACACCTGCAAACGAAAACAGTCAGACTGTAGAACAGGACTGGGCAACCGCTGCTAAGAGAGTGCAGGCCTTCAGCTCGGCCGTGCTGTAAGTGCTAGAAGCTGACACCTGCAAACGAAAACAGTATGGCTGTAAAGCAGGACTCGGCAACTGGTGCTAAGAGAGTGCAGCCAGCTCAAAGCCTTCACCTCGGCCGTGCTCTAAGTGTTAGCAACCGACACCTGCAAACGAAAACAGTATGGCTGTAAAGCAGGACTCGGCAACTGGTGCTGAAGAGAGTGCAGCCAGCTCAAAGCCTTTACCTCGGCCCTGCTGTAAGTGTTAGCAACCGACACCTGCAAACGAAAAATGTATGGCTGTAAAGCAGGACTGGGTAACTGGTGCTAAGAGTGTGCTGGCCTTCACCTCGGCCGTGCTGTAGGTGCTGGCAGCCGACACCTGCAAACGAAAACGGTAAGACTGTAGAACTGGACTGGGCAACTGGTGCTAAGAGAGTGCAGCCAGCTCAAAGCCTTCACCTCGGCCGTGCTGTAAGTGCTAGCAGCCGACATGTGCAACCGAAAATAGTATGGCTGCAAATCAGGACTGGGCAACTGGTGCTAAGGGAGTGCAGCCAGCTCAAAGCCTTCACCTCGGCCGTACTCTAAGTGTTAGCAACCGACACCTGCAAATAAAAAACAGTATGGCTGTAAAGCAGGACTGGGCAACTGGTGCTGAAGAGAGTGCAGCCAGCTCAAAGCCTTTACCTCGGCCGTGCTGTAAGTGTTAGCAACCGACACCTGCAAACGAAAACAGTATGGCTGTAAAGCAGGACTGGGTAACTGGTGCTAAGGGTGTGCTGGCCTTCACCTCGGCCGTGCTGTAGGTGCTGGCAGCCGACACCTGCAAACGAAAACGGTAAGACTGTAGAACTGGACTGGGCAACTGGTGCTAAGAGAGTGCAGCCAGCTCAAAGCCTTCACGTCGGCCGTGCTATAAGTGCTAGCAGCCGACACATGCAAACGAAAACAGTATGGCTGTAAAGCAGGACTGGGCAACTGGTACTAAGAGACTGAAGCCAGCTAAAAGCCTTCACCTCGGCCGTGCTGTAAGGCTAGCAGCAGACACCTGCAAACGAAAACAGTATCGCTGAAGAACAGGACTGGGCAACTGGTGCTAAGAGAGTGCAGTCAGCTCAAAGCATTCACCTCGGCCGTTCTGTAAGTGCTAGCTGCCGAATCTTGTAAACGAAAACAGTAAGACTGTAATTCAGGACATGGCAACTGGTGCTAAGAGAGTGCAGCCAGCTCAAAGCCTTCACCTCGGCCATGCTGTAACTTCTACCACGACACCTGCAAACGACAACAGTTAGACTGTAGAACAGGACTCGGCAACCGCTTCTAAGAGAGTGCAGGCCTTCACCTCAGCCGTGCTGTAAGTGCTAGCAGCTGACACCTGCAAACAAAAACAGTGTGGCTGTAAAGCAGGACTGGGCAACTGGTGCTAAGAGAGTGCATCCAGCTCAAAGCCTTCACCTCGGCCGTACTCTAAGTGTTAGCAACCTAGCAACCGACACCTGCAAACGAAAACAATATGGCTGTAGAACAGGACTGGGCAACTGGTGCTAAGGGAGTGCAAGCCAGCTCAAAGCCTTCACCTCGGCCGTGCTGTAAGTCCTAGTAGCCGACACCTGCAAACGAAAACAGTAAGACTGCAAGGCAGGACTGGGCAACTGGAGCTAAGAGAGTGCAGCCAGCTCAAAGACGTTACCTTGGCCGTGCTGTATGTACTAGAAGCCGACACCTGCAAACGAAGACGGTAAGACTGTAGAACAAGACAGCGCAAATGGTGCTAAGAGAGTGCAGGGCTTCACCTCGGCCGTGATGTAAGTGCTAGCAGCCGAAACCTCCAAACGAAGACGGTAAGACTGTAGAACAAGACAGCGCAAATGGTGCTAAGAGAGTGCAGGTAGCTCAAAGCCTTCATCTCGCCCGCGTTGTAAGTTCTACCAGCCGACACCTGCAAACGAAAACAGTATGGCTGTAAAGCCGGACTGGGCAACTGGTGCTAAGTGAGTGCAGGGCTTCACCTCGGCCGTGATGTAAGTGCTAGCAGCCGAAACCTCCAAACGTAGACGGTAAGACTGTAGAACAAGACAGCGCAAATGGTGCTAAGAGAGTGCAGGTAGCTCAAAGCCTTCATCTCGCCCGCGTTGTAAGTTCTACCAGCCGACACCTGCAAACGAAAACAGTATGGCTGTAAAGCCGGACTGGGCAACTGGTGCTAAGAGACTGCAGCCAGCTCAAAGCCTTCCCCTCGGCCGCCTTGTAAGTTCTAGCAGCCGACACCTGCAAACGAAATCAGTATGGCTGTAAAGCAGGACTGGGCAACTGGTGCTAAGAGAGTGCCGCCAGCTCAAAGACTTCACCTCGGCCGTGCTGTAAGTGCTAGCAGCGGACACGTGCAAACGAAAACAGTATGGCTGTAGAACCGGACTGGGCAACTGGTGCTAAGAGAGTGCTGCCAGCCCAAAGCCTTCACCTCGGCCGTGCTGTAAGTGCTAGCAGCCGAAACCTGCAAACGAAAACAGTAAGACTGTAAAGCAGGACTTGGCAACTGGTGCTAAGAGAGTGCAGCCAGCTCAAAGCCTTCACCTCGGCCGTTCTGTAAGTGCTAGCTTCCGAATCCTGTAAACGAAAACAGTAAGACTGTAATTCAGGACTGGGCAACTGGTGCTAAGAGAGTGCAGGCCTTCACCTCGGCCGTGGTGTAGGTGCTATCAGCCGAAACCTCCAAACGAAAACAGTAAGACTGTAGAACAAGACAGCGCAAATGGTGCTAAGAGAGTGCAGGCAGCTGAAAGCCTTCACCTCGGCCGTGCTGTAAGTGCTAGCAGCAAACACCTGCAAACGAAAGCAGTATCGCTGTAGAACAGGACTGGGCAACTGGTGCTAAGAGAGTGCAGCCAGCTCAAAGCCTTAACCTCGGCCGTGCTGTAAGTGCTAGCAGGCGACACCTGCAAACGAAAACAGTAAGACTGCAAGGCAGGACTGGGCAACTGGTGCTAAGAGAGTGCAGCCAGCTCAAAGACATTACCTGGGCCGTGCTGTATGTACTAGCAGCCGACACCTGCAAACGAAAACAGTAGGGCTGTAAACCAGGACTGGGCAACTGGTGCTAAGAGAGTGCAGCCAGGTCAAAGCCTTAACCTCGGCCGTGCTGTAAGTGCTAGCAGCTGACACCTGCAAACGAAAGCAGTATGGCTGTAAAGCAGGACTGGGCAACTGGTGCTAAGAGAGTGAAGCCAGCTCAAGGCCTTGACCTCGGCCGTGCTCTAAGTGCTAGCAGCCGACACATGCAAACGAAAACACTAAGACTGTATAACAAAACTGGGCAACTGGTGCTAAGAGAGTGCAGCCAGCTAAAAGCATTCACCTCGGCCATGCTGTAACTTCTAGCACGACACCTGCAAACGAAAACAGTCAGACTGTAGAACAGGACTGGGCAACCGCTGCTAAGAGAGTGCAGGCCTTCAGCTCGGCCGTGCTGTAAGTGCTAGAAGCTGACACCTGCAAACGAAAACAGTATGGCTGTAAAGCAGGACTCGGCAACTGGTGCTAAGAGAGTGCAGCCAGCTCAAAGCCTTCACCTCGGCCGTGCTCTAAGTGTTAGCAACCGACACCTGCAAACGAAAACAGTATGGCTGTAAAGCAGGACTCGGCAACTGGTGCTGAAGAGAGTGCAGCCAGCTCAAAGCCTTTACCTCGGCCCTGCTGTAAGTGTTAGCAACCGACACCTGCAAACGAAAAATGTATGGCTGTAAAGCAGGACTGGGTAACTGGTGCTAAGAGTGTGCTGGCCTTCACCTCGGCCGTGCTGTAGGTGCTGGCAGCCGACACCTGCAAACGAAAACGGTAAGACTGTAGAACTGGACTGGGCAACTGGTGCTAAGAGAGTGCAGCCAGCTCAAAGCCTTCACCTCGGCCGTGCTGTAAGTGCTAGCAGCCGACATGTGCAACCGAAAATAGTATGGCTGCAAATCAGGACTGGGCAACTGGTGCTAAGGGAGTGCAGCCAGCTCAAAGCCTTCACCTCGGCCGTACTCTAAGTGTTAGCAACCGACACCTGCAAATAAAAAACAGTATGGCTGTAAAGCAGGACTGGGCAACTGGTGCTGAAGAGAGTGCAGCCAGCTCAAAGCCTTTACCTCGGCCGTGCTGTAAGTGTTAGCAACCGACACCTGCAAACGAAAACAGTATGGCTGTAAAGCAGGACTGGGTAACTGGTGCTAAGGGTGTGCTGGCCTTCACCTCGGCCGTGCTGTAGGTGCTGGCAGCCGACACCTGCAAACGAAAACGGTAAGACTGTAGAACTGGACTGGGCAACTGGTGCTAAGAGAGTGCAGCCAGCTCAAAGCCTTCACGTCGGCCGTGCTATAAGTGCTAGCAGCCGACACATGCAAACGAAAACAGTATGGCTGTAAAGCACGACTGGGCAACTGGTACTAAGAGACTGAAGCCAGCTAAAAGCCTTCACCTCGGCCGTGCTGTAAGGCTAGCAGCAGACACCTGCAAACGAAAACAGTATCGCTGTAGAACAGGACTGGGCAACTGGTGCTAGGAGAGTGCAGCCAGGTCAAAGCCTTCACCTCGGCCGTGCTGTAAGTGCTAGCAGCCGACACCTGCAAACGAAAGCAGTAAGACTGCAAGGCAATACTGGGCAACTGGTGCTAAGAGAACGCAGCCAGCTCAAAGACTTTACCTCGGCCGTGCTGTATGTACTAGCAGCCGACACCTGCAAACGAAAACAGTATGGCTGTAAAGCAGGACTGGGCAACTGGTGCTAAGAGATTTCAGCCAGCTCAAAGCCTTAACCTCGGCCGTGCTGTAAGTGCTAGCAGCCGACACCTGCAAACGAAAACAGTGTGGCTGTAAAGCAGGACTGGGTAACTGGTGCTAAGAGAGCGCAGCCAGCTCAGGGCCTTCACCTCGGCCGTGCTATTAGTGCTAGCAGCCCACACATGCAAACGAAAACAGTAAGACTGTAGAACAGGACTGGGCAACTGGTGCTAAGAGAGTGCAGGCCTTGTCCTCGGACGTGCTGTAAGTGCTAGCAGCCCACACATGCAAACGAAAACAGTAAGACTGTAGAACAGGACTGGGCAACTGGTGCTAAGAGAGTGCAGGCCTTGTCCTCGGCCGTGCTGTAAGTGCTAGCAGCCGACACCTGCAAACGAAAACAGTATGGCTGTAAAGGAGGTCTGGTCAACTGGTGCTAAGAGAGTGCAGGCCTTCACCTCGGCTGTGCTGTAATGGCTAGCAGCCAACACCTGAAAATGAAAAAAGTATGGGTGTAAATCAGGACTGGGCAACTGGTGCTAAGAGAGTGCAGCCAGCTCAAAGCCTTCACCTCGGCCGTGCTGTAAATGTTAGCAGTCGCCACCTTCAAACGAAAACAGTAGGGCTGTAAAGCAGGACTGGGCAACTGGTGCTAAGAGAGAGTAGCCAGCTCAAAGGATTGACCTCGGCCGTGCTGTAAGTGCTAGCAGCCGACACCTGCAAGCGAAAACATTATGGCTGTGAAGCAGGACTGGGCAACTGGTGCCAAGAGAGTGCAGCCAGCTGAAAGCCTTTACCTCGGCCGTGCTGTAAGTGCTAACAGCCGCAACCTGAAAACGAAAACATTTAGACTGCAAAGCAGGACTGGGCAACTGTTGCTAAGAGAGTGCAGCCAGCTCAAAGCCTTCACCGCGGCCGTTCTGTAAGTGTTAGCAGCCGACACCTGAAAATGAAAAAAGTATGGGTGTAAATCAGGACTGGGCAACTGGTGCTAAGAGAGTGCAGCCAGCCCAAAGCCTTCACCTCGGCCGAGCTGTAATTGCTCGCAGCCGACACCTGCAAACGAAAATAGTATGGCTGTAGAACAGGACTGTGAAACTGGTGCTAAGAGAGTGAAGGCCTTCACCTCGGCCGTGCTGAAAGTGCTAGCAGCCAACACCTGAAAATGAAAAAAGTATGGGTGTAAATCAGGACTGGGCAACTGGTGCTAAGAGAGAGTAGCCAGCTCAAAGCCTTGACCTCGGCCGTGCTGTAAGTGCTAGCAGCCGTGACCTGCAAACGAAAACAGTAGGGCTGTATAGCAGGACTGCGCAACTGGTGTTAAGAGAGTGCAGCCAGCTCAAAGCCTTCACCCCGGCTGTGCTGTAAGTGCTAGCAGCCGACACCTGCAAACGAAAACATTATTGCTGTAAAGCAGGACAGGGCAACTGGTGCTAAGAGAGTGAAGCCAGCTCAAGGCCTTGACCTCGGCCGTGCTCTAAGTGCTAGCAGCCGACACATGCAAACGAATACACTAAGACTGTAGAACAAAACTGGGCAACTGGTGCTAAGCGAGCGCAGCCAGCTCAAGGCCTTCACCTCCGCCGTGCTGTATGTGCTAACAGCCCACACATGCAAACGAAAACAGTAAGACTGTAGAACAGGACTGGGCAACTGGTGCTAAGAGAGTGCAGGCCTTGTCCTCGGCCGTGCTGTAAGTGCTAGCAGCCCACACATGCAAACGAAAACAGTAAGACTGTAGAACCGGACTGCGCAACTGGTGCTAAGAAAGTGCAGGCCTTGCCCTCGGCCGTGCTGTAAGTGCTAGCAGCCGAAATCTGTAAACGAAAACAGTATGGCTGTAAAGCAGGACTGGGCAACTGGTGTTAAGAGAGCACAGCCAGCTCAAAGACTTCACCTCGGCCGTGCTGTAAGTGCTGGCAGCCGACACCTGCAAACGAAAACAGTATGGCTGTAAAGCAGGTCTGGTCAACTGGTGCTAAGAGAGTGCAGGCCTTCACCTGGGCTGTGCTGTAATGGTTAGCAGCCAACACCTGAAAATGAAAAAGGTATGGGTGTAAATCAGGACTGGGCAACTGGTGCTAAGAGAGTGCAGCCAGCTCAAAGCCTTCACCTCGGCCATGCTGTAATTGCTCGCAGCCGACACCTGCAAACGAAAATAGTATGGCTGTAGAACAGGACTGTGAAACTGGTGCTAAGAGAGTGCAGCCAGCTACAAGCCTTCACCTCGGCCGTGCTGTAATTGCTCGCAGCCGACACCTGCAAACGAAAACAGTATGGCTGTAGAACAGGACTGTGAAACTGGTGCTAAGAGTGTGCAGCCAGCTCAAAGCCTTCACCTCGGCCGTGCTGTAAGTGCTAGCAGCCGACACCTGCAAACGAAAACAGTAAGACTGTAATGCAGGACTGGGCAACTGGTGTCAAGAGAGTGCAGCTAGCTAAAAGCCTTCACCTCGGCCGTGCTGTAAGTGCTAGCAGCCGACACGTGCAAACCATAGCACTAAGACTGTAGAACAGGACTGGGGAACTGGTGTTAAGAGAGCACAGCCAGCTCAAAGCCTTGACCTCGGCCGTGCTGTAAGTGCTAGCAGCCGACACCTGCAAACGAAAACAGTATGGTTGTAAAGCAGGACTGGTCAACTGGTGCTAAGACAGTGCAGGCCTTCACCTCGGCTGTGCCGTAAGTGCTAGCAGCCTAAACGTGCAAACAAAACAGTATGGCTGTAAATCAGGACTGGGCAACTGATCCTAAGAGAGTGCAGCCAGCTCAAAGCTTTCACCTCGGCCGTGCTGTATGTGCTAGCAGCCGACTCCTGTAAACGAAAACAGAATGGGATTAAAGCAGGACTGGTCAACTGGTGCTAAGTGGGCGCAGCCAGCTCAAGGCCTTCACCTCGGCCGTGCTGTAAGTGCTAGCAGCCCACACATGCAAACGAAAACAGTAAGACTGTAGAACAGGACTGGGCAACTGGTGCTAAGAGAGTGCAGGCCTTGTCCTCGGCCGTGCTGTAAGTGCTAGCAGCCCACACATGCAAATGAAAACAGTAAGACTGTAGAGCAGGACTGGGCAACTGGTGCTAAGGGAGTGCAGCCAGCGCAAAGCTTTCACCTCGGCCGTGCTGTAAATGTTAGCAGCCACCACCTGCAAACGAAAACAGTATGGCTGTAAAGCAGGACTGGGCAACTGGTTCTAAGAGAGTGCAGCCAGCTCAAAGCCTTCACCTCGGCCGCGCTTTAAGTGATAGCAGCCGACACCTGCAAACGAAAATATTATGGCTGTAGAACAGGACTGGGAAACTGGTGCTAAGAGAGTGCAGCCAGCTGAAAGCCTTCACCGCGGCCGTGCTGCAAGTAATAGCAACCAACACCTGCAAACGAAAACAGTAAGACTGTAAAGCCGGACTGCGCAACTGGTGTTAAGAGAGCACAGCCAGCTCAATGCCTTCACCTCGGCCGTGCTGTATGTGCTAGCAGCCGACACCTGCAAACGAAAACAGTAAGACAGTAGAACAGGACTGGGAGACTGGTGCTAAGAGAGTGCAGGCAGCTCAAAGCCTTCACCTCGGCTGCGTTGTAAGAGCTAGCAGCCCACACCTGCAAACGAAAACAGTATGGCTGTAAAGCAGGACTGGGCAACTGGTGCTAAGAGAGTGCAGCCAGCTCAAAGCCATCACCTCGGACGTGCTGTAAGTTCTAGCAGCCGAAACCTGCAAACGAAAACAGTATGGCTGTAAAGCAGGACTGGGCAACTGGTGCAAAGAGAGTGCAGCCAGCTTAAAAGGCTACACCAAGGCCGTGCTGTAAGTGCTAGCAGCCGACACCTGCAAATGAAAACGGTAAGACTGTAGAGCAGGACTGGGCAAAATGTGCTAAAAGAGTGCAGCCAGCTGAAAGCCTTCACCTCGGCCGTGCTGTAAGTGCTAGCACTCGACACCTGCAAACGAAAACAGTATGGCCGTAAAGCAGGACTGTGCAACTGGTGCTAAGAGAGTGCAGCCAGCTCAAGGCCTTCACCTCGGCCGCGCTGTAAGTGATAGCAGCCGACACCTGCAAACGAAAATATTATGGCTGTAGAACAGGACTGGGAAACTGGTGCTAAGAGAGTGCGGCCAGCTGAAAGCCTTCACCGCGGCCGTGCTGTAAGTGTTAGCAACCGACACCTGCAAACGAAAACAGTAAGACTGTAAAGCAGGACTGCGCAACTGGTGTTAAGAGAGCACAGCCAGCTCAATGCCTTCACCTCGGCCGTGCTGTAAGTGCTAGCAGCCGACACCTGCAAACGAAAATAATATGGCTGTAATGAATAACTGGGCAACTGCTGTTAGGAGAGTGAGGGCCTTCACCTCCTCCGTGCTGTAAGTGCTAGCAGCCGACACCTGCAAACGAAAACATTATGTCTGTAAATCAGGACTGGGCAACTGGTGCTAAGAGAGTGCAGCCAGCTCAAAGCCTTCACCTCGTCCGTGCTGTAAATGTTAGCAGCCGACAGCTGCAAACGGAAACGGTATGGCTGTATAGCAGGACTGGGCAACTGGTGCTAAGAGAGTGAAGCCTCTCAAAGCCTTCACTTCGGCCGTGCTGTAAGTGCTAGCGGCCGACACCTGCAAACGAAAATAGTATGGCTATAAGGCAGGACTGGGCAACTGGTGCCAAGAGAGTACGGCCAGCACAAAGCCTTCACCTCGGCCGTTCTGTAGGTGCTAGCAGCCGACACACGAAAACATTAAGACTGTAGAACAGGACTGGGAAACTGGTGCTAAGAGAGTGCAGCCAGCTGAGAGCCTTCACCTTGGCCGTGCTGTAAGTGCCAGCAGCCGACACCTGCAAACGAAAACAGTTTGGCGGTAAAGTAAGCCTGGTGCTAAGAGAGTTCAGCCAGCTCAATGCCTTCACCTCGGCCGTGCTGTAAGTGCTAGCAGCCGACACCTGCAAACGAAAAGAGTATGACTGTAAAGCAGGACTGGGTAACTAGTGCTAAGAGAGTGCAGCCAGTTCATAGCCCTCACCTCGGCCGTGCTGCAAGTGCTACATGCCGACACCTGCAATCGAAAACTTTAAGAGTCTAGAACAGGACTGGGAAACTGGTGCTAAGTGAGTGCAGGCCTTCACCTTGGCCGTGCTGTAAGTGGCAGCAGCCGACACCTGCAAAATAAATAGTATGGCTGTAGAACAGGACTGGCAAGCTGGTGCTAAGAGAGTGCAACCACCTCAAAGCCTTCAACACGGCCCTGCTCTAAGTGCTAGCAGCCGACACCTGCAAACGAAAACAGTAAGACTGTAAGGCAGGACTGGGCAACTGATCCTAAGAGAGTGCAGCCAGCTCAAAGCTTTCACCTCGGCCGTGCTGTATGTGCTAGCAGCCGACTCCTGTAAACGAAAACAGAATGGGATTAAAGCAGGACTGGGCAACTGCTGCTAAGATAGTGCAGCCAGGTCAAAGCCTTTACCTCGGCCGTGCTGTAAGTTCTAGCAGCAGACACCTGCAAACGAAAAGTGTAAGACTGTATAACAGGACTGGTCAACTGGTGCTAAGAGAATGCAGGCCTTCACCTTGGCCGTGCTGTAAATGGTAGCAGGCGTAACCTGCAAACGGAAACAGTAAGACTGTAGAACAGGACTGGGCAACTGGTGCTAAGAGACTGCAGCCAGCTCAAAGACTTTATCTCGGCCGTGTTGTAAGTGCTAGCAGCCGACACCTGCAAACGAAAAGAGTATGGCTGTAAAGCAGGACTGGGCAACTGGTGCTAAGAGAGTGCAGCCAGCTCAAAGCCTTCATCTCGGCCGTGCTGTAAGTGCAAGCAGCCGACGCCTGCAAACGAAAACAGTATGGCTGTAAAGCAGGACTGGGCAACTGGTGCTAAGAGACTGCAGCCAGCTCAAAGCCTTCACCTCGGCCGTGCTGTAAGTGCAAGCAGCCGACACCTGCAAACGAAAACATTATGGCTGTGAAGCAGGACTGGGCAACTGGTGCCAAGAGAGTGCAGCCAGCTGAAAGCCTTCACCTCGGCCGTGCTGTAAGTGCTAACAGCCGCAACCTGAAAACGAAAACATTTAGACTGCAAAGCAGGACTGGGCAACTGTTGCTAAGAGAGTGCAGCCAGCTCAAAGCCTTCACCGCGGCCGTGCTGTAAGTGTTAGCAGCCGACACCTGAAAATGAAAAAAGTATGGGTGTAAATCAGGACTGGGCAACTGGTGCTAAGAGAGTGCAGCCAGCTCAAAGCCTTCACCTCGGCCGAGCTGTAATTGCCAGCAGCCGACACCTGCAAACGAAAACACTAAGGCTGCAGAACAGGACTGGGCAACTGGTGCTAAGGGAGTGCAGCCAGCTCAAAGCCTTAACCTCGGCCGTGCTGTAAGTGCTAGCAGCCGACACCTGCAAACGAAACAGTAAGAGTCTAGAGCAGGACTGGGCAACTGGTGCTAAGAGAGTGCAGCCAGCTCAAAGCCTTCCCCTCGGCCGTGCTGTAAGTGCTAGCAGCCGACACCTGCAAACGAAAACAGTAAGAGTGTACAACAGGACTGGGCAACTGGTGCTAAGAGAGTGCAGCCAGCTCAAAGCCTTCACCTCGGCTGTGCTGTAAGTCCTAGCAGCCGACACCTGCAAACGAAGGCAGTAAGAGTGTTGAACAGGACTGGGCATGTGGTGCTAAGAGAGTGCAGCCAGCTCAAAGCCTTCACCTCGGCCGTGCTGTAAGTGCTAGCAGTCGACACCTGCAAACGAAAACAGTATGGCTGTAAAGCAGGACTGGGCAACTGGTGCTAAGAGACTGCAGCCAGCTCAAAGCCTTCACCTCGGCCGTGCTGTAAGTGCTAGCAGTCGACACCTTGTAACGGATTAATTAGTGGGGGGCACGAACAGCAGTTTGAAGAGCCAAAAAGAGAGGGTGGCCGGCAAGAGATGGAACAGCTTGAGATGACGTCAGAGACAAAAGCCGGTTGTCTGTGGGTTTCTACTGCGTGGTTAGTGTGTGGTTGAGAGTCTAGCGTGTTATGTGACCAGGTGTGGGTCAGCCATCAGCAAGGGGAAGTAGAACCCGGGCACCGGTGCAAGTGGTTGGCACGGCGATCAGTCGTGGGAAATGCAGGACAGGCGCATAAGCCTAATCCTGCCGGTTACATGTAATTCGACTTGGTGCATGTGGTTCCCTTTGGCAAAGGAGCGGTATGGACTTCTGAGGTGATTGTGCCAGTTAAGGCTGGTAAGAGACGTCGCCTATGTGCAAAGGAGGCTCCGAGGAATGGCTGTGAAACCAGAGGACACAGTTGTACACTGTCGACCAGGGCGTGGCTATTCCAGGCTGAAAGTTCTCCGTACATCCTAGATCTTCTAGTGCCGACATCGGGATGAGTATCAGTTTAGTTAATAATACTTTGTAGGAGTGGGAAAACTCCAGAGGGACAGTTAACAAAGGGGGATTGCTCGGTATGAGGCCCTTTATCAGTAAACCGGAGAGCAACTCGGTATAGGTGGAGATTGTCACAGACTGTACGCAAGATTTCCAGCTAGTATTTTCTCTGTAATTTTCTGATTCCAAATATAGGAAAGGTTCTTGTTTTCATTTTAGAATTTTCATGTTAATATTTAACAACGTTCATTATCAAATTTGTGGTTTCATTTTAGTATTTATAGGTTACTATGTAACGGAGTCCATTGTTAAAATTATTGTTGTCTTTACTAATTGCTTGTTAATGTTTAACACTTTTCATTATAATAAATGTTAAGTTATGCTGTAGTTTGTTGTGTTACTTGGTAGTATCCTGTCACGATCCTGCGGAATACGTTAGTAAGGAAAGGGAAAGGGAAAGGTAGTAGGTGTAAGTAAAACGCCAAAGGAGGCGTAACACGTGCAAACGAAAACAGTAAGGCTGTAGAACAGGACTGGGCAACTGGTGCTAAGAGAGTGCAGCCAGCTCAAAGCCTTCATCTCTGCCGTGCTGTAAGTGCTAGCAGTCGACACCTTCAAACGAAAACAGTAAGAGATTCGAACAGGACTGGGCAACTGGTGCTAAGAGAGTGCAGCCATCTCAAAGCCTTCACCTCGGCCGTGCTGTAAGTGCCACCAGCCGACACCTGCAAAAGAAAACACTAAGGCTGCAGAACAGGACTGGGCAACTGGTGCTAAGGGAGTGCAGCCAGCTCAAAGCCTTAACCTCGGCCGTGCTGTAAGTGCTAGCAGCCGACACCTGCAAACGAAACAGTAAGGGTCTAGAGCAGGACTGGGCAACTGGTGCTAAGAGAGTGCAGCCAGCTCAAAGCCTTCCCCTCGGCCGTGCTGTAAGTGCTAGCAGCCGACACCTGCAAACGAAAACAGTAAGAGTGTAGAACAGGACTGGGCAACTGGTGCTAAGAGAGTGCAGCCAGCTCAAAGCCTTCACCTCGGCCGTGCTGTAAGTGCTAGCAGTCGACACCTGCAAACGAAAACAGTATGGCTGTAAAGCAGGACTGGGCAACTGGTGCTAAGAGACTGCAGCCAGCTCAAAGCCTTCACCTCGGCCGTGCTGTAAGTGCTAGCAGTCGACACCTGCAAACGAAAACAGTAAGGCTGTAGAACAGGACTGGGCAACTGGTGCTAAGAGAGTGCAGCCAGCTCAAAGCCTTCATCTCGGCCGTGCTGTAAGTGCTAGCAGTCGACACCTTCAAACGAAAACAGTAAGAGATTAGAACAGGACTGGGCGACTGGTGCTAAGACAGTGCAGCCATCCCAAAGCCTTCACCTCGGCCGTGCTGTAAGTGCCAGCAGCCGACACCTGCAAACGAAAACAGTAAGGCTGTAGAACAGGACTGGGCAACTCCTGCTAAGGGAGTGCAGCCAGCTCAAAGCCTTCACCTCGGCCGTGCTGTAAGTGCTAGCAGTCGACACCTGCAAACGAAAACAGTAAGGCTGTAGAACAGGACTGGGCAACTGGTGCTAAGAGAGTGCAGCCAGCTCAAAGCCTTCATCTCGGCCGTGCTGTAAGTGCTAGCAGTCGACACCTTCAAACGAAAACGGTAAGAGATTAGAACAGGACTGGGCAACTGGTGCTAAGAGAGTGCAGCCATCTCAAAGCCTTCACCTCGGCCGTGCTGTAAGTGCCAGCAGCCGACACCTGCAAACGAAAACAGTAAGGCTGTAGAACAGGACTGGGCAACTGGTGCTAAGGGAGTGCAGCCAGCTCAAAGCCTTAACCTCGGCCGTGCTGTAAGTGCTAGCAGCCGACACCTGCAAACGAAAACAGTATGGCCTTAAAGCAGGACTGGGCAAATGGTGCTAAGAGAGTGCAGCCAGCTCAAAGCCTTCACCTCGACCGTGCCGTAAGTTCTAGCCGCCGACACCTGGAAACGAAAACAGTAAGAGTGTAGAACACGACTGGGCAACTCGTGCTAAGGGAGTGCAGCCAGCTCAAAGCGTTCACCTCGGCCGTGCTGTAAGTGCCAGCAGCCGACACCTGCAAACGAAAACAGTAAGGCTGTAGAACAGGACTGGGCAACTGGTGCTAAGGGAGTGCAGCCAGCTCAAAGCCTTCACCTCGGCCGTGCTGTAAGTGCTAGCAGTCGACACCTGCAAACGAAAACAGTAAGGCTGTAGAACAGGACTGGGCAACTGGTGCTAAGAGAGTGCAGCCAGCTCAAAGCCTTAACCTCGGCCGTGCTGTAAGTGCTAGCAGCCGACACCTGCAAACGAAAGCAGTATGGCCTTAAAGCAGGACTGGGCAAATGGTGCTAAGAGAGTGCAGCCAGCTCAAAGCCTTCACCTCGACCGTGCCGTAAGTTCTAGCCGCCGACACCTGGAAACGAAAACAGTAAGAGTGTAGAACACGACTGGGCAACTCGTGCTAAGGGAGTGCAGCCAGCTCAAAGCGTTCACCTCGGCCGTGCTGTAAGTGCCAGCAGCCGACACCTGCAAACGAAAACAGTAAGGCTGTAGAACAGGACTGGGCAACTGGTGCTAAGGGAGTGCAGCCAGCTCAAAGCCTTCACCTCGGCCGTGCTGTAAGTGCTAGCAGTCGACACCTGCAAACGAAAACAGTAAGGCTGTAGAACAGGACTGGGCAACTGGTGCTAAGAGAGTGCAGCCAGCTCAAAGCCTTCATTTCGGCCGTGCTGTAAGTGCTAGCAGTCGACACCTTCAAACGAAAACGGTAAGAGATTAGAACAGGACTGGGCAACTGGTGCTAAGAGAGTGCAGCCAGCTCAAAGCCTTCACCTCGACCGTGCCGTAAGTTCTAGCCGCCGACACCTGCAAACGAAAACAGTATGGCTGTAG
This sequence comes from Tenodera sinensis, assembly GCA_030765045.1. Taxonomy (NCBI): domain Eukaryota; kingdom Metazoa; phylum Arthropoda; class Insecta; order Mantodea; family Mantidae; genus Tenodera; species Tenodera sinensis. The sequence goes on from CM060964.1 coordinate 396,564,062, forward strand.
AACAGGACTGGGCAACTGGTGCTAAGAGAGTGCAGCCAGCTCAAAGCCTTCACCTCGGCCGTGCTGTAAGTGCTAGCAGCCGACACCTGGAAACGAAAACAGTAAGAGTGTAGAACAGGACTGGGCAACTCGTGCTAAGGGAGTGCAGCCAGCCCAAGCCTTAACCTCGGCCGTGCTGTAAGTGCTAGCAGCCGACACCTGCAAGCGAAACAGTAAGAGTCTAGAGCAGGACTGGGCAACTGGTGCTAAGAGAGTGCAGCCAGCTCAAAGCCTTCCCCTCGGCCGTGCTGTAAGTGCTAGCAGCCGACACCTGCAAACGAAAACAGTAAGAGTGTAGAACAGAATTGGGCAACTGGTGCTAAGAGAGTGCAGCCAGCTCAAAGCCTTCATCTCGGCCGTGCCTTAAGTGCTAGCAGTCGACACCTGCAAACGAAAACAGTATGGCTGTAAAGCAGGCCTGGGCATCTGGTGCTAAGAGATTGCAGCCAGCTCAAAGCCTTCATCTCGGCCGTGCCTTAAGTGCTAGCAGTCGAGACCTGCAAACGAAAACAGTATGGCTGTAAAGCAGGCCTGGGCATCTGGTGCTAAGAGAGTGCAGCCAGCTCAAAACCTTCATCTCGACCGTGCCGTAAGTTCTAGCCGCCGACACCTGGAAACGAAAACAGTAAGAGTGTAGAACACGACTGGGCAACTCGTGCTAAGGGAGTGCAGCCAGCTCAAAGCGTTCACCTCGGCCGTGCTGTAAGTGCCAGCAGCCGACACCTGCAAACGAAAACAGTAAGGCTGTAGAACAGGACTGGGCAACTGGTGCTAAGGGAGTGCAGCCAGCTCAAAGCCTTCACCTCGGCCGTGCTGTAAGTGCTAGCAGTCGACACCTGCAAACGAAAACAGTAAGGCTGTAGAACAGGACTGGGCAACTGGTGCTAAGAGAGTGCAGCCAGCTCAAAGCCTTCATCTCGGCCGTGCTGTAAGTGCTAGCAGTCGACACCTTCAAACGAAAACGGTAAGAGATTAGAACAGGACTGGGCAACTGGTGCTAAGAGAGTGCAGCCAGCTCAAAGCCTTCACCTCGACCGTGCCGTAAGTTCTAGCCGCCGACACCTGCAAACGAAAACAGTATGACTGTAGAACAGGACTGGGCAACTGGTGCTAAGAGAGTGCAGCCAGCTCAAAGCCTTCACCTCGGCCGTGCTGTAAGTGCTAGCAGTCGACACCTGCAAACGAAAGCAGTAAGGCTGTAGAACAGGACTGGGCAACTGGTGCTAAGAGAGTGCAGCCAGCTCAAAGCCTTCATCTCGGCCGTGCTGTAAGTGCTAGCAGTCGACACCTTCAAACGAAAACGGTAAGAGATTAGAACAGGACTGGGCAACTGGTGCTAAGAGAGTGCAGCCAGCTCAAAGCCTTCACCTCGACCGTGCCGTAAGTTCTAGCCGCCGACACCTGCAAACGAAAACAGTATGACTGTAGAACAGGACTGGGCAACTGGTGCTAAGAGAGTGCAGCCAGCTCAAAGCCTTCACCTCGGCCGTGCTGTAAGTGCTAGCAGCCGACACCTGGAAACGAAAACAGTAAGAGTGTAGAACAGGACTGGGCAACTCGTGCTAAGGGAGTGCAGCCAGCCCAAGCCTTAACCTCGGCCGTGCTGTAAGTGCTAGCAGCCGACACCTGCAAGCGAAACAGTAAGAGTCTAGAGCAGGACTGGGCAACTGGTGCTAAGAGAGTGCAGCCAGCTCAAAGCCTTCCCCTCGGCCGTGCTGTAAGTGCTAGCAGCCGACACCTGCAAACGAAAACAGTAAGAGTGTAGAACAGAATTGGGCAACTGGTGCTAAGAGAGTGCAGCCAGCTCAAAGCCTTCATCTCGGCCGTGCCTTAAGTGCTAGCAGTCGACACCTGCAAACGAAAACAGTATGGCTGTAAAGCAGGCCTGGGCATCTGGTGCTAAGAGATTGCAGCCAGCTCAAAGCCTTCATCTCGGCCGTGCCTTAAGTGCTAGCAGTCGAGACCTGCAAACGAAAACAGTATGGCTGTAAAGCAGGCCTGGGCATCTGGTGCTAAGAGAGTGCAGCCAGCTCAAAACCTTCATCTCGGCCGTGCTGTAAGTTCTAGCAGCGGACTCCTTCAAACGAAAACAGTATGGCTATAAAGGAGGACTGGGCAACTGTTGTTAAGGGAGTGCAACCAGCTCAAAGCGTTCACCTCGGCCGTGCTTTAAGTGTTAGCAGCCGACATCTGCAAACGAAAACAGTATGGCTGTAGAACAGGACTGGGCAACTGTTGCTAAGAGAGTGCATCCAGCTCAAAGCCTTCACCTCGGCCGTGCTGTAAGTGCTAGCAGCCGACACCTGCAAACGAAAACAGTACGATTGTAGAACAGGACTGGGCAACTGTTGCTAAGAGAGTCCATCCAGCTCAAAGGCTTCACCTCGGCCGTGCTGTAAGTGCTAGCAGCCGACACCTGCAAACGAAAACAGTAAGATTGTAGAACAGGACTGGGCAACTGTTGCTAAGAGAGTGCATCCAGCTCAAAGCCTTCACCTGGACCGTGCTGTAAGTTCTAGCAGGGGACACCTGCAAACGAAAACAGTAAGATTGTAGAACAGGACTGGGCAACTGGTGCTAAAAGAGTGCAGGCCTTGTCCTCGGCCGTGCTGTAAGTGCTAGCAGCCGACACCTGCAAACGAAAACAGTAAGATTGTAGAACAGGACTGGGCAACTGTTGCTAAGAGAGTGCATCCAGCTCAAAGCCTTCACCTGGACCGTGCTGTAAGTTCTAGCAGCCGACACCTGCAAACGAAAGCAGTAAGATTGTAGAACAGGACTGGGCAACTGGTGCTAAGAGAGTGCAGCCAGCTCAAAGCCTTCACCTCGGCCGTGCTGTAAGTGCTAGCAGAGGACACCTGCAAACGAAAACATAATGGGTGTAAAGCAGGACTGGGCAACTGGTGCTAAGGGAGTGCAGGCCTTCAGCTGAAAGCCTTCACCTCGGCCGTGCTGTAGGTGCTAGCAGCCGACACCTGCAAACGAAAACAGTATGGCTGTAAAGCTGGACTGGGCAACTGGTGCTAAGAGAGTGCAGGCCTTCACTTCGGCCGTGCTGTAAGTTCTAGCAGCCGACACCTGCAAACGAAAACAGTATGGGTGTAAAGCAGGACTGGGCAACTGGTGCTGAGGTAGTGCAGCCAGCTCAAAGCCTTCACCTCGGCCGTGCTGTAAGTGCTAGCAGCCGACACCTGGAAACGAAAACAGTAAGAGTGTAGAACAGGACTGGGCATGTGGTGCTAAGAGAGTGCAGCCAGCTCAAAGCCTTCACCTGTGCCGTGCTGTAAGTGCTAGCAGCCGACACATGCAAACGAAAACAGTATGGCTGTAGAACAGGACAGGGCAATTGGCTCTAAGAGAGTGCAGGCCTTCACCTCGGCCGTGCTGTAAGTTCTAGCAGCCGACACCTGCAAACGAAAACAGTAAGACTGTAGAACAGGACTGGGCAAGTGGTGCTAAGAGAGTGCAGCCAGCTCAAAGCCTTCACCTTGGCCGTGCTGTAAGTGCTAGCAGCCGACACCTGCAAACGAAAACAGTATGGGTGTAAAGCAGGACTGGGCAACTGGTGCTAAGGGAGTGCAGGCCTTCAGCTCAAAGCCTTCACCTCGGCCGTGCTGTAAGTGCTAGCAGCCGATACCTGCAAACGAAAACAGTAAGAGTGTAGAACAGGACTGGGCAACTGGTGCTAAAAGAGTGCAGCCAGTTTAAAGCCTTCACCTCGGCCGTGCTGTAAGTGCTAGCAGCCGACACCTGCAAACGAAAACAGTAAGAGTGTTGAACAGGACTGGGCATGTGGTGCTAAGAGAGTGCAGCCAGCTCAAAGCTTTCACCTCGGCCGTGCTGTAAGTGCTAGCAGCCGACACCTGCAAACGAAAGCAGTAAGAGTGTTGAACAGGACTGGACATGTGGTGCTAAGAGAGTGCAGCCAGCTCAAAGCCTTCACCTCGGCCGTGTTGTAAGTGCTAGCAGCCGACACCTGCAAACGAAAACAGTAATAGTGTGGAACAGGACTGGGCAACTGGTGCTAAGAGAGTGCAGCCAGCTCAACGCCTTCACCTCGGCCGTGCTGTAAGTGCTAGCAGCCGACACCTGCAAACGAAAACAGTAAGACTGTAGAACAGGACAGGGCATGTGGTGCTAAGAGAGTGCAGCCAGCTCAAAGCCTTCACCTCGGCCGTGTTGTAAGTGCTAGCAGCCGACACCTGGAAACGAAAACAGTAATAGTGTGGAACAGGACAGGGCATGTGGTGCTAAGAGACTGCAACCAGCTCAAAGCCTTCACCTCGGCCGTGTTGTAAGTGCTAGCAGCCGACACCTGGAAACGAAAACAGTAATAGTGTGGAACAGGACTGGGCAACTGGTGCTAAGAGAGTGCAGCCAGCTCAACGCCTTCGCTTCGGCCGTGCTGTAAGTGCTAGCAGCCGACACCTGCAAACGAAAACAGTAAGAGTGTTGAACAGGACTGGGCATGTGGTGCTAAGAGAGTGCAGCCAGCTCAAAGCCTTCACCTCGGCCGTGCTGTAAGTGCTAGCAGCCAACACCTGCAAATGAAAACAGTAATAGTGTTGAACAGGACTGGGCATGTGGTGCTAAGAGAGTGCAGCCAGCTCAAAGCCTTCACCTCGGCCGTGCTGTAAGTGCTAGCAGCCGACACCTGCAAACGAAAACAGTATGGCTGTAAAGCAGGACTGGGCAACTGGTGCTAAGAGAGTGCAGCCAGCTCAAAGCCTTCACCTCGGCCGTGCTGTAAGTGCTAGCAGCCGACACCTGCAAACGAAAACAGTATGGCTGTAAAGCAGGACTGGGCAACTGGTGCTAAGAGAGTGCAGGCCTTCACTTCGGCCGTGCTGTAAGTTCTAGCAGCCGACACCTGCAAACGAAAACAGTATGGCTGTAAAGCAGGACTGGGCAACTGGTGCTAAGAGACTGCAACCAGCTCAAAGCCTTCACCTCGGCCGTGTTGTAAGTGCTAGCAGCCGACACCTGGAAACGAAAACAGTAATAGTGTGGAACAGGACTGGGCAACTGGTTCTAAGAGAGTGCAGCCAGCTCAACGCCTTCGCTTCGGCCATGCTGTAAGTGCTAGCAGCCGACACCTGCAAACGAAAACAGTAAGAGTGTTGAACAGGACTGGGCATGTGGTGCTAAGAGAGTGCAGCCAGCTCAAAGCCTTCACCTCGGCCGTGCTGTAAGTGCTAGCAGCCGACACCTGCAAATGAAAACAGTAATAGTGTTGAACAGGACTGGGCATGTGGTGCTAAGAGAGTGCAGCCAGCTCAAAGCCTTCACCTCGGCCGTGCTGTAAGTGCTAGCAGCCGACACCTGCAAACGAAAACAGTATGGCTGTAAAGCAGGACTGGGCAACTGGTGCTAAGAGAGTGCACCAGACCTAAATTGCATCACTTATGACTAGAGCCCGGATTTTTATGTAATATCAAGTTGCGGAATATGTACATATTTATGTAACAAATAACATCAAAATATGTAATGAAATATGTAATATCAACAAAATATGTAAAATTGTGTAATAATCTAAATGCTAAGATTACAACCTCAAATCTAAATGTAGACTGCAAGTTACCTAGAATTTTGTAATTTGATCGGTCTATAAGTACATAAATTAATTACAATGAGTTAAACTTTACTAAATATAGAATTAATAATAGTGAAATGTTTTGTCTTATGCAGAATTTACCTAAATTTTATTTTCAAGTAGGTAATCACGAAATAAAAAATGTGTTTTGTATTATGATTATTAAACTTACTCATTTCAAATAATTATTTTACTTAAATTTCAAACGGTAAAGCAATGTTGAAATACTGAACCAATTTATCAATGAGTGACAGAATCAATTCAAAATAATTAACTTTTATAATGTGGATGCATTTTCAGTTTTTTGTCTCTTGACATACAATGAACCAGGCATTTTTATTTTGAGTCTTTTTTCTTCTTTCAACGTAGTGAATAACCATATACTTCTCCATATTTTCAGGGGTCATTGTTTGTCCCCTATCGGATAAAATGTTCTTATAAGCAGAGAAGGTTCTCCCCACGTCACACGAACTAACAGGAGCATATTTTAGCATAGGAATCTGATTTGCAGAGAAATGTTTTGGTAAATCGACACTGTCCCCATTTAGCATTTAGACACGGACACAAGCGCAGAGTATCCTGGATTCCTGTTTAGCACAGCTTTGAATTTTTCACCTACATCTCACACAGGGGATTTTTATACCACTGAATTCTGTGCGGTGCTTTCTCGAAGACCCTTCTTGTTGCTGATATCAACTTATTCGCACAGGGAAAATTACTTCTTACTACTTCAGCAACACGTTGCAATGCATGGGCCAAGCAGTTACATTCGGGTAGAAAATCTTAGGGCAATAGCAGCTTTAATCATGTAGTACGCTGCGGCATCTGAATATATAATTAAACCTTTTCCTCACACACACACCCCCTCTGGCCACAGAATCTTCATCCCATCATTTACAAATCTTGCAATTGTAGAATTATTTGTCTGTTCTAGCACCTAGTAACAGATTGGAAATGGGTTTGCTGGACTTTCGGAATCCAGTTTTCCTACTACTAAATTTGTTATGTACCGACCCATGTCATCTGTAGCTTCATCGACGATAAACCAAATATAGAAGTCTCCAATTGAATTCCGTACATGAGCAAGTGCTTCTTTTAACACACATGAAGATACTTTTTCCTCAGAGTAGATTCGTCAGGAATAACTTTCTTGCAATATTTTTCTAGAAAGGAACGAAATTGAGGAATTTGAAGTTTATGCCACGGAATATTAGCTGAAATCATTGCACTGCACGGGTCTTTAATAAAATCATTTCCGGGCGGTTCCTGTTGCATTTGTGTCAACAGAACTTGCTTTCGAGAAAACTGTAGGTGAGAAGAGCACCTTTGATATATTGTTCCAATTGAGATTTCATGGAACAGCCAATTGTTTTACCACATGCTTGACAGACTATTACTTTTCCATCGGTTGTAAAGGCGCTATCTAATTTCATCCATGAATTTAACTTGCAGGATAGCGAGGACACAACTGGTGCCATTTTGCTAAGACTTGCAAGAAACTAACTGCAGTATTATCGCCTCGTTATATTGATGGTTATCCAGCGGCTCTCTTTGTTTCCTCGCAGCTGTTACATTACAGGATGCCGACTACCGCGGCAATGGTAACAATCAATTGTAAATACCCAAAGCGTTACGAGAAACGTGACACTGGAGGTCAACATTGTCGAGCGGCACCTGCTTTGATCTAAACGGACAACAATCAGAATGAGGCGAGGCGGTTATTATCGCATTCTTAATTTAACTTGCATTCTATTCCGCAGATTGATTTTTGTTGCTTTCAGCAAAACTTGTGAAAACAGTAGTTTATAATGTGACTACAATATTTTTTAAAAAGTAATAAAATTGTAACGAAACCCAGAAAATATGTACGTTTTATGTAACATCGTCGAAATATGTTGTTGTTGTTGTTTTCTAGTGCCTTGCATCTGGCAATGAAGCCATTAGCATTCGTGCTTTCCAATACTTTTGAACTGTAGTTTCTTCTGATCTTAATGCTTCACAGGTCTTCAAGTGTTCTTCATTCATTTCTGCTGGATCGTTACACAGGACACATATCGGTGAGGCTGAGATACCTATTCTGTAGAGATGACTTGCCAAGCAGTCATGATTTGTCAATAGTCGGAAGGCTGCAACAGCTGTTTTCCTTGGTCTCTGGGGGATTATATCTGGATTGGAAAGTAGTGTAATCCATTTTTTATCTTTGGCATTTGTTTCTATTTCTTGTAGGTATGAATGACAAAAAATTTTAATGATCAAGCGTTTTATTGAGGAATATGAGAAATTGAATTTAGACTTTTGTGTTATTGTTGTGGCTTTCTTTGCAAGTGAGTCTGCAGCTTCGTTCCCCATGACTCCACAGTGTGCTGGAATCCATTGGAGATGAACAGTCTTATTAACTTTTTGGAGTTGTGTTAACATTTTGTAGCATTCTCTAATTTTTGTTGACTTCTTTGTAGTATTTGAACATATTCCCTGAATTGCAGCTTTAGAATCCGAAAGAATTACTGCCTTGTTAAATTTATTTAAGGGAAGATTTAATAATTGTCGGAGAGCAATGTATATAGCCTCTATTTCTCCATCATAATTTGTTGTGTCTCTGCCAACAGAATGATAAAAGGAAAAATGTGAACATGTAACTCCAGCTCCAGTAAGGTTTTCCTTCGAGGATCCATCAGTATATATGTGCAGCCATTCTTCTGAGGGATATCTAGTATTGATTGTTTCCAGAGCTAGAAGTTTTTGTATTTCTTTTGGTGTGTCTGATTTACTTATTTCCTCTATTAATTCCAAATTGAAGGTAGGTTGCAATAATTCCAATGGATTTTCTCTAATAAGTAGATTTTCTCTGGTGTTAGGAATGTTCAATTTGGATTTAATCTGTGTTACCTTTTCTAGGAAACTACTATGAGTTTTAAGGATTGAAGGGGGGAGGTTCTCTTCTGTCCATTTAGAGTTTGGCAGTCGTAACATTTTCTCGTGTTGGAGCAATGCTTGTTCTTCTATTTTTGTTGTTATTGATGGGGTCCGTGTTAAGGCAAGCATGGCATCAATAGGTGTGGATTTAACTGCTCCAGTGATTAGGCGAAGAGCCTGATTTTGTATTTGTTCAAGTTTATTGATGTTAGCATTTGCTGCTGTTATTAAAGCTTCAGAACAGTACAACAGGTTTGGTTTAATATACATTTTGTATGTTGTGTTAAGGACTCTCCTTGAGCAGCCCCATTTAGCACCAGCTAACCTTTTCAGGATTTGCAATTTCTTTTTAACCTTTTCTGAGATGTTTGTTATATGTTTTTTCCAACTTAGCTTTCTGTCGAAAGTGATGCCTAAGTATTTGGCATCATCAACTGCTTTGAGTGGTTTACCATTATAATTTATGCTAATATTAACTGGTTTGTATTTTAGTGTAAATAATTCATAATTTGTTTTTTCCACATTGATAGTCATGAGGTTTTTGGAGCTCCATTCATGTACTTTGTTTAGGGCTGTATCTATTCTGTCTTTAATTAATTCAGGTTTTTTTGGAGAGCCTGAAGTCCAAATGACTACATCGTCAGCAAATAAAGCAATTTTGGTTTCTAAAGTTTTTATTATTGATGGAAGGTCATTTATATATATGTTAAAGAGTGTTGTGCTCAGAACAGCACCTTGTGGAAGTCCTCGGTGTCTTTGTTTATATTTGGAAATGTATGTATTATATTTTGTGGCACAAAATCTTTGTGAAATAAACTGAGTTATCCACTTAAGCATGTTACTTTTCACACCTATTGATTGCAACTTCTCAAGTAATTTATTTCTCCAGACTGAGTCATATGCTGATTTAAAATCAATGAATACTGCCAAGGTATCCTCCTTTCTATTGAAAGCTTCCTTGATGTCTTGGCTTAGTAGGAGTACATTTTCACTTGTACTATGATTCTGTCTGAAGCCGGTCTGTGAACTATTAATTAAGTTGTAATATTCTAGGAACCAGCTAAGTCTAGATGCCACCATTCTTTCCATCACTTTTGCAATAACACTGGTCAAAGATATTGGTCTGAAACTATTAATATTGTTTGAGGGTTTGTTTTTCTTTAAACTCGGGATGATAATGGCTTTTTTCCAGTCGGAAGGTACAGCCATTCTCCAACACGTGTTATACAGTTTAAGTAGGATATGTAGTAATGTAGTAGGATATGTCGAAATATGTAGTAATCTGCAAAACATGTAAAAAAATGTAAAATAAAAATTTGTAAGGGAGTCCCAAATGACGTAATTCGCCAACATTTTTACTTCTCATTGAAATATTATGCAGGATTTAAAATATGTAATTACATAAAAATCCGGGCTCTACTTATGACTAACTTTTGCTAGTTACGTATGTATTACTTTTAACATACAGGAATTATTTATTGCAATTATTTTCCTATCCCTATCATTTTATTATAAAATTATTATTATTCTTACGCGTCAATAATTCCGGCATCATTTTCACAGTAAAAATGTTGTACATATGCTCTATAACTGCAAATATATACACCAGAAATACTTAATACCATAATAAACTATAGAATTTCTTTGCCGAATTTACTGCCCTTATTAAGTAATACTGTATTTTTTTAACCTTTCACTGGTTGTTGAAAATAGTAATTGTGGTCTTCTTATATTTATTATTAAAGTCAACAAGCTAGCATGACAGTTTACTCAGTCTTTTAACGATCCATTTATGTATAAATTGTTTTGTTACAATACATTTTCTGGTACGAAACTTCTCTTTCTGTCACTTAGATGGTTTACCCTGACCTATCTTGACAATGTTAAAAATACCCATAAACATATTCGTTTTTCTCAATAACTACTAGGTGTAGGCAGCTGAGATTATTACCACATATTCTTGGAAACATTTGTAAGCTTTTAACATTGGCATTTTAAAAAGTTGCCCTACATAAAAAATAAGAAATTCTTTAGTTAATATTTTTTGTCAAAAATAGCATTATTAAGAAATTTGTACGTTAAATAGCCAAATATATGTAGCGAATATGTGGCAACAATTTCATTCTTCTATTCATTATGGGAGCTGAGGAAAATTTGTAGTTTTCGGGAAATGGCTCTTTAAGTGGGAAACCATTTCAAATCGTTCCTTAATGCATTCCTGCACCATAAGTTGGATCATCTGACTGCTCCCCTTACTCGTACAGGTCCTCCAGCATAAGTTGGATCATCTGGCTGCTCCCCTTACTCGTACAGGTCCTCCAGCATAAGTTGGATCATCTGACTGCTCCCCTTACTCGTACAGGTCCTGCAGCATAAGTTGGATCATCTGACTGCTCCCCTTACTCGTACAGGTCCTGCACCATAAGTTGGATCAACTGGCTGCTCCCCTTACTCGTACAGGTCCTCCAGCATAAGTTGGATCATCTGACTGCTCCCCTTACTCGTACAGGTCCTGCAGCATAAGTTGGATCATCTGGCTGCTCCCCTTACTCGTACAGGTCCTCCAGCATAAGTTGGATCATCTGACTGCTCCCCTTACTCGTACAGGTCCTCCAGCATAAGTTGGATCATCTGGCTGCTCCCCTTACTCGTACAGGTCCTCCAGCATAAGTTGGATCATCTGACTGCTCCCCTTACTCGTACAGGTCCTGCACCATAAGTTGGATCATCTGACTGCTCCCCTTACTCGTACAGGTCCTGCAGCATAAGTTGGATCATCTGGCTGCTCCCCTTACTCGTACAGGTCCTGCAGCTTCCCCTTTGCTCTGTGGGATGATTGTTTCGCCATTCTGTTTATTTCTTCCAACATATTCTCTCTCTTAATTCTAGGTTAATTCGTAATTTGGTCTAAGGTTTTAATAGGAGAGATACAATTAAAAACAAATTTTCATCCCCAGCATCTTGATCACTTTGAAATTATGCTGCTGCCTCATAAATCTCAAAATATAGTGTGCTCGTCCCAATAAATACATGTTGAGGCTGCCTGGCTTCACCGAGTCACCCAACTGAAGCTTTGGGTCGCTCTTGCATGGAAGACTCTTATCTATGCATCAGGGGCGTGGGGCATCCTGGATCCGGTGTGTTGGTTTCTTAGGAAAACACTCGACCGCGTAAAATAATTTATTTTCCTAAAACTGTTTCAGTTCACTCGCTGCCATAATAATTCAACTGTGTGCAAGAATGAGTTTTCATGTTTCTATGTCTTTACAATTTAATTAGTATACGGTATGAACAAATTGTCGCTATGCGTCCAAGAGTAGTGCTCGTTTCAGTAGCACGCCCAAAAAGTGTTACATTCCGCACTGTACTGCGCTCAGTCAAACTTGCAAGTGGATTGTGTCTGCCTTTTGCCCACTTTCTTCCAGCATCCCTGCAAAACCACCCCTTTGTCTGAATGTCATCCACCCCAAGAGCCATTAGGTAGGACTACGTGCTAAGGCCTGGTATGAAATACTCCTACCACCATGATTTTACGAAACCTCGTCCTACACACATTCAATTAATAATTCTGTAAGTTTCGCCCATTTACAAGGACAGCTTCAATGTTTTGGAAGACGAGTCCAGATTACATTATGCAGCGATTGGTTGAGATTTTGTCTTCCACCGTGAAAACTCTTAGAAGTTCTGGGTGAGCTAAATCTCTGAATAGTGTTTTCATCTTAACCGTGCAGTGACAAGGGAGATGAAAGTATCCTTTATGATTGTATTGTATTTCATCTTCCTTTGCTTTGAAATATTTGCATCAGGTTGCACCACAAAGACCATGTTGAGGATGTTCGTTTGTTGAAGGGAGATGAAAGAAAACTGTCGTTTTATATATGCAGCATAGTCTTAAAGATAAAAATAAAGTATTAAATAAGGCAGAGCTAAATAAGTGTTATACAGGTGGAAGTGAAATGATCCGCCAGACTTTAACAGCGAATTTCTCATGTTGTGAATAACAAGAAAGTCTAATACCAAAATGTTGAAAAGTTTATGGTTTTCTAGAAACAAATATTTTTATTAAAAAAATTATCATCGCCTGGCTGAGTTATCATTGATTGAAGGTTCTTGATTTATGGCTATATTCATAGAAAATTGAATAAACAAAAACTTTTTCCTTTGGCGTATTTCAATAGATTCAACGGTTTTTGTGTAAATTAAATTTAAAAGAACCCACAATTTGTTGCCTTTTTGTTGCAATTGTTGGGTTTACCTCTCAAACCAGTGCCTTCGTTCCTCGGCGATGTACTTGAAACCATGCAAGGAAGTAGCCTTACAGAACTCCACCAGATTCTCGAATAAGAACCAAAAAAATGGCTTCCATGTTCTCCTCCTCCTAGGGACATGAGGTAGTGTCCAAACATGCACGGTGGGCTTCATCAGATGCTGTTGATAAGTACCTGTATAATAACATTTAGATTATAAATAGTAGGAATCAGCAAAAGGATATGTGACTGTTACTCTGTAACGGATTGTGCTCTTTGAGCTCGTTGAGAAGGTTACATCTTGACTTCACTGTGTGTTACATGTTGCTTAAGTTTACACACCTTCAGAGTATGAATTGTACATAGAGTTTTAGTTCGCTTGAACAGTAATATTGATGGATGTACTACTTATCTCCAATACTCGCCATGGGCTCCGGTTTCGTGCTGCCTTGAACCTATGGATTCTAAAAATCTTGTTAAAGGAATCAGCCCATTTACAATCGCTCCGGGGCTCTAATGACCTAGCTGTCGACGGGCCCTTAAACCCTAATCACTCACTCACTCACTACAATCGCTCCACTCTTAGAATTCAAATTGATGCAAACACGTGACGTCATTAATTAGTCCTGATACGCGGGAAACCCGTAACATACAGGATGGAAGCTACTGCTTCGGCCAGAATAATCTGGCTAATAGATGCAGGTGTAAGAAATGTAAAACATTGTTTCGTTTCGGTAGGTTTAATAGTATGCCCGACCACTTCTAGTGCCCCATCCATCAGTGAAAAATTTTGGAGAGCAAGAGGATTAATGACTTCATTGTCAGAAATCCAGCATTAGCCAACAACAACACTATTCGAAATGTTATACCTGAGGTGTGAATATTACTGAAATGATGTATTCGTTCAAGTAATGATGAATTAGTTTTCCATAGTTATGGAAGTAGAAAAATGAAACAAAGTCAAGTATTTCAGGGTTGAAATAATGCTGACCCAAAGGGACACATATTTTTACAATAATGTGCATTGTTATCCATTACGGGCTGAACCAACAGTAACTGCTTTTAATACACAAAAAATAAAGGTCTTCTTCATTGTTGTAAAACGTTGCGTTCTTTTGAATATTACCGGGCTGAAATAACACTAATGATCTCCTAGTCATAAATGACAGCTGAAGCTGCCACCTCACCCACCAATGCTTATACCTGGTGCATGAATTTGTCACCTGCCCTAACCTTTCCCCTTATTTATAGTAACACCAGGCGATACCTCCCTAAACCTGCCTCCATCTGGAAGTGGCCACCGTTCTACGAAGGTGAGAACACACGATGTGACGTTTCCAAATCTGTCTTAGAAATTAAACTTTGCATGACATTTTAACATTAAATTGTGACTAAATTAATTCGAATTAGGGTATAAATGCATAATGGCATAGTCACACAATATTTGGGTGACAGTGAATTAATAAACCATTTATATCCATTCGTCAAGAAGCTAGATGGCTCCAAATATTTGACACAAATTGTTGTTGTTTTTTTTTTTGTTTTTTTTCCGGCGAAACGATTCTTTATTGACAATAATTGTATTGGGCATATTTGTTACACTCATCATGTAGAATCCCTGGTTAACGCCTGGCTGAAGCAGTACTTTCCACCCTGTATAGTACCTTAAAGGTAGATTTCCAAATGCCCTACCGTGTTCCAACTGTACACAGACCGTGTCCCGGTTGTGTGCTGTATATGGAAGCAGCCAAGGAACACCTACCATATCATTTAAGGTGAGAGTTCTTTATTCTTTTCCACATGCCTACCGTGTCCCTGCAGTGCTGTCAGCGATTGTTATGAGATTGATTTTATGAAAACGAATGCCACACGTGTAGCAATTATTTATTTTGCTTCACGTTGATGTGACCTTTGAAGCAGGATTAGCTAATCGTAGATGCAACGATTTTGACGTCAAGTTACATAGTGTTTTGTCAGTCACACGTTGATAATGCTGTTTGAAGTAACAATACTTCACGCCGTGTTATAATGCCTCAAACTCCCTTTGAGTCAGTCCTTTGCCGCCGATATAGCTATAAGGCTTCTCTCCCTGGGTATAAGTGGGTTTTGTTTTGAAAGAATGAAAACAACTCTGATGATAACGTCTTCTGATAAAAGTTTCAATTTGTTCACTATTTCCACTGAGACGGTGCCGACCAATGTACGTCTATTATAATATAATTCACCAGTCAAATAAAACTGTGCTCACAATTACACACCTAAAATATGTCTTACTATGGTAACTTTGTGTGTCCGTTGGTTTCCAGGTTCTTAGACGCTCCAAATATTAGGTATATCCACTTTGATAGACCAGCCATCTAATAATGCCTCAAAGTCCCTTTGAGTCAGTCCTTTGCCGCCGATAAAGCTATAAGGTTTCTCTCCCTGGGTATGCGTGGATTTTGTTTTCTCTATTCACTTTTATTGAAAATTATTACTCTAATTATTATTAATTTAAAATTCTTCTTAAATGATTAATTTTATCTGTTTATAATTTCAGCATCACACGGTAGCATAGATGAGAAGTAACTCAATGAGTCAATTCCCCTACGTCGTAGTTTTAACCCCTTCCACTGCCTCACAGCAATTAGAGATTGTCTGTCTACCTCAGAGAACCGGCTAGTCCTTTAAATTGTAGCAGTAAGTGGAGGGAAAAAATATGTATGTCACCCCTCGTCTGCGGTAGCCTGTGTGGACACGATTACAAGACACTGGTTGGTCGCCCTTTGGCTGCATCTTGCAGTTCATCTGTTTCCGGCATCTTCTGTAATGGCAAGACTGATAGGGATACTCATTAATTATGTTGTTTAAGAAAGCCATTTGTCATGGAAGAAGAGTTAATTGAGCTGGTTCAGCCCTACCCGGAACTTTACTACATGCCACATAAAGATTATTACTAGAGCTTTGAGTTGGGGAAAAATCCTTTTTTATTCTAGTGTCTGAAGACGAGGCCCAGCATTATGCATGTTCATTGTGGGTCATTACAACCCAGAAAATGGTGAATTTGATTTATCCTTTTCTGCCTTCTTAGCGCTTTTTGGTTTAAATGCACTTTTTAGCCTTTTTGTTTTATTTAACATCTTTTTTTAACTTTACCTTCTTTTGCCTATCTTTTTCTGTCTAAGCTTTGTCCGATCTCGATCCAAATTTCTTTTAGCTAACATGCAGTGCTAAGACTGGCTACAATTGGTAGTTCGGAAGACCCTTTTCTAGGGTCCAGACTAGGACCAGAGCAAACGAGGAGCAGCCGCAGCATCGAACCCGGGACTTCAGAGACGAATTCCAGCTGACGGGGTTACCCCGTCAAAACCCACACACCCTGAAAGATTTAAAACAAAATATCCACCAGGAAACTGCCAGCTTTCCTTAACGTGAACTACGGCGAGTGATGGATAGTTTCCTAAAGAGGTGCAAAAATGTATGAACAGGGACAATAGGCAGTTTTAGCATCTCCTTTCTTAAAGTTGTTAGTAAAGCCTTTAAAAGTAGTTTTAAAACGTTTTATGGTTTCATCCGCGCCTTTCAGTGATAGCGGCAGACGGCAACGAGCGCCGAGGACACGGACAGACAAAACACCGCGCAGCTGGTTCGTAATTTTTTTTTTTTTAACTTTCTGGGTAGTTGCTTCTCTGATGGAGACGGGGGTTCACCGCTGGAGTATGGGAACCCTCCTCAAGGCTCTCTTATCCTCTTGGTAGGCATGCTGAAAGCATATAAGTTCTGCACATGTAAAAGAGCGTATTTTACCATCTGCTTTGAGGCAATTTATACTTTCAAAGTAGTAATAACGTCAGATATAGTTTGGTTGTTTCGAAGGATGCTGCATAAGCCCCAATACACTGTTGTGGATGTCGGTCATTCGAGCACAAAGGGAAGTCAACTTACAGATAAATTAGCAATGTAGGGTACAATGGCCAGTTTGTGGAATCAGAATCCTTTACTGAAGTAAGCCTAGGAGTCTAGTTGCCACTTGTAGGAGCTAGGCAACCTAATGTGTAGCGAGTGAATTTTTATGTGGTAAAAAGTTATATATGCGCTAAAATTGTAAAACATGTTGTAAAAATGTCAGAATATTTGGTAAAAATGTTAAAATATTTTACTCAAATTCTCTCATAGAAATGAGAGAGCATTATTAATCTATTATTATTAGAAGCACTCATCACCCGTAAAGGACAACAGCTTCTAGCATGTTCCCTTAAAATTGCAGTGGACAACAAAAGTCTTATGCAAATTGTTCATCACGAACGCATGCTGATTGTCTCTAAATAGCACTTTATAGTGTGAAAATAATATTTCCATATCACAGGATGTCAGACGTGCATATTTAAACAAAGGGATATCACTAACACTGCAACACTCTAAATCACTTACTTATTTATCTTGCATGACTTGAGCCACTCTACACAGTGTTTGAAAACCATTATTTTTCTCAAACTAGTTACTTATGATGCAAGCGTTAAAAGGAACATTATATTTTGTGAGTAGGTGTGATTCCAAAACGAGGCCGCAGGCCGAACAAAATAAAATCCTTTTCACCCCTGCACTATCTTTCAGCCCGTGCTGAACATTTATAGATATATTATGGATTGTATATAAATATACTCTATTGTTTTAACTTTTTCATGGTTATGATGTCAACGGGCTGCGATGTTCAAGTTGTTGGCTTGCTTTAGGTGTTGACAACATGACTTATAAAACCACAACATTCTACATAAGCGAGGTAGTGGAAAAAATAAAACGTTGTTGTATGTAATGTCATATAAAACATTGATTAAACCAGTGCTAATATATGGCTGTGAGGCTTGGACATTGACTCAAGCCATGGAGGAGAAACTGTTAATATTCGAAAGGAAGATACTTCGAAGGGTATATGGACCAACCAAAGTTAATGGAGTATGGCGAAACAGATATAATAAAGAATTATAGAGCAATTCCGCGTGTGACTAACTGACATTTACACTACATTTTCTTCTTAAAATGTCTGTCTAATGGTCAATATAGGTGTAAAAATGTTATTTTAACGACGTATGATGACAGAGAATACATTGGCGGTTGTGATAGGAAAGATAAAAACCTTAAAAAAGTGAATCAATTATTTAATAATGAGCGCTAAACTTTTCGTGACTAACTGACATTTTTGTCAACTGCAGTTCCAACTTCAAACGTTTGTCCTCCATTTTCTTTGAAAGTTTTCTTATTTGATTTGTTCTGAAAAATCACTTGAGAGAGGAACTTCTAAGCTTTTAAATGACCTGAAAAAAGGTTTGGCATGTTATTCTCATCTGGAGATATTTATTCAAAAGGTTAGCGTGACTAACTGACATATGCGAAAATTGTAATACCTTGTCTTTGTTTTACATGGTATAACATATGGTAAATCATAGTGATACGTATTATACGTTACATACATGTAATACATACATGTGTGTAATTGTATTTATCGTTTTGACAATAATCATATCCTTTGGCGAAGCATTAATGTCATGCAACATAAACAGAATAAATATATGTTGGCAGCTCTCATTTCTTATCACTAGGGCCCGGATATTTAAGTCCTATAAACCTTCATTTTAGGTCTTTCACATACCTAAAATAGGTTTTTTTAGGTTTTAGCTTTGCGGATCAATAATGGTACAAATAATTTTCTGGTTTGCTTACTTTATTGAGATATAAATCGTACAGCATACAGATAATCCATTTTAGTGTCTCTTTTGTTGATTATTTATTTGCCATTGCAATATATAACTGCATACATACCCAAATTTACTGGTGTGAATGAATTCCTATTATCACGTAACACATTCTTGTATGAAGAAAAAGTTATTTCAACGGAACATGATGTCATAGGAGCGTAGGCCATTGATGCTAATGCTGCAGGTTCTAGGGACATTTCTCTGCTATACTTTTCACCCTGCAATATTGAAGAGATGACTTTCACATCATTAAGCCCAGGATTACGTTGAATAATTCTCTGCAGCTTTGAAGAACATGCAACTCCCACTGGTCCTGGTATTTTTTTTCTGGAAACATTATCGAAGATATCCATAGCACGTTTGAGTGGCAGGGTTGCGCTTTCCAATGCGATGATAGCTTCTAGAATACAATAAAAATGCGCCTTAATATATGCAAGGGAAGTTACGATGGTAGGAGCCTTGATCGATTTCTTGGCCTTGGCGATGCAGGAAGCCTCCGTTTCATCAAATTCGTTTACTATACTTTTAATGTCATTTAGGTGCTCAGCATAGTAAAAGGCAGCAGACAGCCAAGTTCCCCAGCGGGTAAGTATCGGCTCAGGTGGAAGAGGAGTTGCCGGTAGCTTCTTTTTGAATAACTGTATACGTGTTGGGGCTTTCAAGAAAACCTTCTTGACCGAAGATATCACGCCGTTCACATTATCAAAATGGCTTCTAAGCTCCTCCGCAAGGCGGTGCAGGCCATGAGCCAAGCATGTAACATGCAGCATGATTGGATAGAAAGACTGGAGAACTTCCCCTGCCTTCAACATATAGGCAGCACTATCTGGCACTAACAATAGAAACTTACTATCCCGATTCTCTTCTGGCCACAATATGCGTAAAGCGTCCCTCACTGCACAGGCTATTGTGCTCTTGTTAGTTTTTTCTATTTCTTTACAAAGAATTAGATGAGGGTTACCTGGTTCTTTTGGGTCCAACTTTCCAACTACCACATTCACAATGAAGCGACCGCAACTATCAGTTGTCTCATCAACAGAACACCAGACATAGTGATCCCCTATATCTTTTATTTCATGTAGTGTGTTCTGGTAAACAGGAACCAAATAATTCTTCCTTACAGTGGATTTATTAGGTATAATGCGGCCACTGATCTCTTCTAAAAATGTTTTCATGGTCGGGTTCGTTAGCACGTTCCATGGGACATTTGTAGATACCAACGCCTGGCAGAGGCGAAGGTTAAAGTTATCTTCAGGTTTGCCAACTGTGGAAGAAATAAGCGTCTACCTACTGGTGCTGCTGGACTTATTTCTCCTAGCAACACTAGCAATATGCAAAGCTCCAGATTTGTGCTGCTCAATATGGGATTTCTTCTCACATTTAACCTGAAATTAAAAATAAGATCGTAAATACACTTTTGCATGCGTGCTATAGTAGTCGTAAATACACTTCAGTAAGATAATGCATGCGGGTTTTAGGTTATTTACAAGAAACTTACTTGTTTTGAGCATGCCTGACAGAAGACTACTCGGCCATCTGTAGTAAAGTTGGGATCTGTAGCAATCCATTGTCTCAGTAAGTGCGATTTAGGCATTGTTCCGCTATATAACAATTCAAGTTAAAACGTATTGCAGCACCATTCACCATACGTCCTGATTGTTGAACTCTATTCTTACGAGTACAAGCTCCTCCTTACCAATCTGTGCTCCTGACCTCCTGCTTACTACCTCAAGAAGTCACCAGATGTCACATGTGCAATGGGATGTGCTGCATTCTAACGGTATTACGCTGAACTATCTCGGTCCTAATGCTTGTAGTGGTAGAAATAATATTCATACAATAAATTTCCAAGGTAAAATGACATTTGAGTACGGAAAAATGAACCATTTAGGTCATTTTAGGTCTCAACCCTTCAAATAGGCATTTTTAGGTGCAATGAAAGTCATATATTCTGCTTCAGACTTCGTGATATGAACATTTGTTTTGAAATTAGTTCATTAAATGGCAAGGAAAAAAATCGATTAAATCCTACAAATCCGGGCCCTACTTATCACAGTTACGTCATTGCAAGTATAAAAAGCTGACTCAAAACCATAACAAAGACGACACATGAGAGCACACAGCACACAGCATATACCTGTAACACACTCTGGATTGGACTCCTTATAGTGCAGGAACGCTAAATGCAGTAGCCTCGTAGTACACGCGCATATCACTGCACTGTTTTTATTTCCGAAAGTTGTGCATCATTCTAACACTTTCCGCACATGAAAGAAAAGCATATTCCACAACATTTAAACCTAATACTTTCACATAATGAACCCGCTAAGTGGATGGCATAGGTGAAATACGTTCAAATCTTTTGTCGAGAAATTCTTTTGCTTCTTCAATTTCAGGCAGAGAAACCTCAAGAACACATATTTTGGTTTTCTTTCTAACAGTATTAACAAATTCTTCAGCACTCTGAACCCTGCTTCCTGCTTTCGCAGCTGTCCAGGCCATCCTCTTCACTTGTCCTCAAATCGCATCTACTGTCCCCTTTCCGTGATAGGATTCGAAGAAGTGCCATTCAATTTGGATTCCAAATACTTCGGAAATATATGTCTCATGACTCAATGTATACTTCTGCTTAAAATGACTAGCAGTTCCATCAGAAAACACTTTCATAAGGTCAAGATTCAGAACAATATCCAATATTTCCGAAAATATGTTCCTTAAGCAAATATCAACTACATATTTGTCATGTGATACATAATCAGACACCAAAGTAAAAGATTGTTTCTGAATTTCACCGTTATCTTCTTTCCTATACCAGGCAACAGCAGTAAATATTGAGATCTGTGTATTGTTCCAGTGGGCAGCTCCTTGCACGTGTAGTTCTCAGAGAAGTCTATCTGTATCACAGCTTCACTAATTGCAACATTTTCCCGAGCCTTCTTAAAGGCCTCGGATTGCTGTCTTTTTACATAAACGTGATTTAGGAAACGTGGCAGGCAATTGGTCAGTTCTTCAATGCAGTCTTTTACAGATCCCTTTTTAACTTCTATTTCCGTTCTTCCATTACGTGAACTCCACAGTTTTCATTCGCATGGAGAATTAGCGAGTTCATCCGAAATGTCTGCTCCACTCAATCCCGGGCAGTTGGAGCATCCTCCCTGCATACACTTACTCGATTTCTGATCACAAACCACTTGTACTATGAACTTAAGAAATTCAGTATCAGTGAGTACGTGATGTTTACACAATACTTTGAGAAGAAACTTCGTATTTTAATGTATAATGCACGTGCACACATTATGTGGGATCTGACTTTGAAGACGCACATGAGCAGGGCGTAATTCAGAGAATTTTGTCAACCCCACGGTCATTTCTTCTCGGTCTTGTAGAAAGAGTGCACGTGCTTCTTTTAATGTTACCACTAGATACCTAATGCGAACTTCTTTTGTTTCTCCTTGAACATGGATTTCAATAAAATCATCTCTTCCAGGAGCTTGGTAAGATATTGAATCATCGTGATAGAACTTGATGATTGCACTTTTAAGTTCCTCTGATAGTTGTTTTCCAGATACCGGGACAGAATGCTTTGGTTTTACAACATGTAATCCCTATTCAACTGTTAACTTACGAATCATTTCTTTTCTTTTGCGTGGAGATTGCGGCAATGCTTCCTCAACACGTTTTCTGCACTTTCCAAAATGCTGTCTGCTTTTGAAAGCGGTTGATGTTGATGCAGTATCCTTATCAATCCCTTCTTGGTCTCTTATTTTCTGTCTTGCCCGCTGTGCTTGCTTATATCTCCTATATTCAGCGTTGAGGTGTTCTCTTCCTTGTTTTGTTTGTTTCAGTATTTCTCTTCCTTTCCTCATAGTCACTTTTATTTTTTCCTTCCGTTGTGCATAACTGCCTTGCTCCTTCAGACATTGTTTGTATTCACGTTGTCTTTGGGCTGGTGTGTTAGCCATGGAGTCAGAAACAGACTGATACGTCTATCCTGACTGAAGTCTCACAAGCACTGTACGCGTATGACGACCACAGGGCGCCAGCACCAATTGTCCGTTAGTCACGTGTTTTGTGGGAAAACTAATGACTATAGACGAAAACTTTCTGATATTTTTTTATTTGTTATATTGTAATGACGCAGAATCAAAAAGGATATTTTTTCAGTCAATTACTTTTCCCTGTAGAGGACTTTATCCTTTTTTACCGTGACTAACTGACATTGACACACAGTAATAATTAAACAGGCTCTAAGGATTATTTATAAATGTCGAAAATTATTAGCCATATACATGTTTTGAAGATGAAGAGTCATTGTGTGATGTACATCGAAAAAAAATTAAAACAGTTGCACATAGCTCCTGAAATATTGATATGAAAATCACCGTTATTCACGTTTATTTTTAGTGTTTTGGAAATATGTGGGTAAGAAGTGAAATTTAAACCCATATTCACGTGAAAAACATTTATTTTTCACTTCATAAGATACTTTGTAGTATCTAGCATCATCTTTCCTCAGTAAAAGAAGTGAAACATTGATTTCAAATTTTAACACTCGGTATGACATATTCGCGGAATCGCTCTATATGAGATATACAAAGATATTGACATAGCACAAGAAATTAAGATTAGAAGACTAAGATGGGCGGGACATGTTCAAAGAATGGAAGAGAAACGGATCCCCAAAAAAATGTTAGAAGGAAAATTTTATAATATAAGACCTAAAGGCAGACCAAAAAACCGTTGGGAAGATACAGTAAGAAGAGATGCCTTATAGATTTTGGGAGTCCGAATGTGGAGACGAAAAGCAGAAGATAGGGATGAATGGAGGCAAAAATTGAGGGAGGCTGGGGCCCAAAAGGGGCTGTAAAAGCCATATAGTAGTAGTAAGTAATGTCATATTGGTTTCTTGATTTTTTGGATAACAATTCTAATTTCAGTCTCTCCGCTGCTTGTAAAACATCAATATGTTCGGCACAGTCTATATTCACATTCAAATGACTCGTCATTTTATATAAGCATTGTACTCGTATAACTGAGATTCGTGGCCTACTTGAATGAGGCCATAGTCACTTTTTGTGAGAAACCAAAGTTGGCATCATCAGAGTGTTAAAAGCTTTTGAGCACTGATTGGTAGAATTTTATACTTTTAACACTGTCGTGAGTTGCTAAAAGTCAGACTTTTACCATCAACTGTCTAAAAATATGTTTAAGTTTGACTTTTAGTAATTTTAGCCCTGGTAATGAATTTTCATTTCAACAGCCTGCTCCTCAAGGTTTGTTCAAGTTTTTAGTTTTTGTATGGAGTCACACAAAAAGTTTAGATTTGTAGATATGAACGCCAAATTATTTTTAATTGGCCATCTTACAATAAAGCCTGAACCCTTTCAATAGATGACGAATTATCTTTGTCCAACGCATTTACAACAGATGCAAAGCATTAACAAATGATGCCATAGTATAAAACTATGCCTAGCCAAGGCCCTCAGTCCGTGACCACTGGCGCAGGGGGAAGAGGAAGATTCTCTCTCTCTCTCTCTCTCTCTCTCTCTCTCTCTCTCTCTCTCTCTCTGTAGAGGTCAATCCTCAATGGTGATTCAATAAATATTTTTCCCCATTTGATGTAAGCCTATGCACGTTGGACTATAGGAGTCTGATACAGTCATATAATCTATGAAGGTCATGAATTACACAGACGACATGAATCAATTTAGGAAAACTCACGGAAAGGAATTCACCTGCTTTTATCATGTATGGTGCAGCATCTGTAATACGTTGTCATATTTTGTACCAGTTGGCCATATCTTATACATAGTTTCATTGAATAACTCCACAATCGTTATATTATTTGCTGTAGATAGTTCTTTACACGCCACTAAATATGACTGTTCACTATTTCGTCATCAGTTTATTACACCGACAACAATTTCTGTTTTTCTGAAACTTAAATATTGAGTTTCACGGATGCTGGCCCAAAGTTTTTCAATTTGACATGCTACCTAATTTTTTGCAAAGTTTCATCAAAGCACTTTGAAGGTAACTGTTTCTTAATGTAGATATCTTCAATCAAGAAGAACAAACTGACGCGTTAGCTCCCATGTCAATCATGACTTCCGTAGCCCTGTTCATTACCATTAATTTCACGAAAGGGGATTCTGTTATAATTTCGAACCTTTTATTTTCGCTGTTTCCTTCATGTTTATCGGTATCATTCTGTCTTTCCTCCGCAAACGTGAGTGGACCTGGTATTCCTTGTACCTGCGACAGTTTGGAGACCTTTACTCGGACCTCGTAAAGGCCGAAGCTTGGTTTCCCGAGGGTCCGGGTTCCTGATAGTTCGCGTCCTGTGGGGATATTTGTAACTGACGCTGACCGCCATCCTGAATTTCTATCGAGTGATCCTCTCGATCTTCCCTATTAGGTGAATCACGCCCCTCATGGTTACTCTGCCTATTATTTCTGGTGCCCCTTTGGAACCATTGTCCCGAGAAGTTACGGTCTCGACCATATTCTCTAAACCGTAATCCTCTGCCTCCAGAACCAGGTCTCTCACATTGCGTAATATTGACATGCGCATTTCGTCTAGGCGGGTTGGCGCTATCTCTATCTTCCCGTCTATGCCTGAATTCCCTGTTCATTCCAAAACGTTCATTTCCTTCAAATCTAGGCATGTCATTTTTATACCTATTCCGAACCTGGTCCCGCCGATGGTTAGAAATTCTTGGGCTACCTGCCCCCCGTCCTACTTGATAACGTCTATCTTCAAAATGTCGGTTCCCGTCGTATACGCACACACTTCTACCTGGCGAAATCCCAGAAATCTGCGGCCGTGGTCATGAATATTGCCCTCAAAAGCGCAGATCAGTTCTATAAATTGTGCAAATGTGGTTGGTTTCGCCACTATGAAATGATTGCGTATATTTTCAGGGAAATGTCCGCTAACTAAGCTTCTTAACTCGTGTTCAGAAACCGGCGGTTCAAATAACTTACTCCGCTGAGCTAATTGTAAAAAGTAATCCACCATACTCACTCCAGACCGCAGGTCATATCTGCCATTGTTGATTTCTAAGCGTACTTTATTTGGTTGTGCTATTCTTCAATATCTAGCCATAAATGCGCGCTTGAATGTCTCGTAATCGGCGTCTTCACCGAGCGTCAACCTCAACCCATTTAGAGCACGCCCCTTTAACCGCTTTCTGACCACAATCATTTTCACCTGGTTTGGAATTCGTTTTACGTTAAAATATTCGTCTAGTTCCCGTATAAACTAAGATTATCATCCGACTCCTCGTGAAAAATGGGGGAACTTAACTCATTAATGAGATGATTTGCATAAGTAGCATATTGCGCATTTATCGAATCTGGAGTAGTTGGACCAACTGGCACATTTTCAAAAATTGCATTTGTCGAAACCGGTGCTTCCGAGTGGGGAGACTGGCCTCCAGAAGCTTCACACTGGCTTCTACCATTATCTTTTGCATATTTTCTTGCATTAGCTCATTATTCTTTTGCATACTTTCCTGCAATTGCTCAGTACTCTTTTGAATACTTTCCTGTATTTTCTCATTCTGTTTTTGTAGCAATTGCTCCATTATAACTACGAAATTTATTTCACTAACCTGTCTTTCAGTTACACTAGAGTTAGCCATACCATTGTCTAACCTGGGTCCTTCTATTTTGCTAATCTGTTTACCTCCCCCATCAGTTTCTCTATTCTCAGGCCCCTGCGCTATAATTTCATCCTCCCCTGAACTCATGCTGTTTTCTAATTCCGTCCTGCCGTTACCTGCCTCTGACCTATCGCATACTTCCATTTTGAATAACCCGATAACCTTTCCACTTCTTAAGTACATTAAACCTATTCTCATAAACTATTTAAACTGTCTTACTTGTATTTTCCGGAGTGGTTAATTCTACCTGATGAACTGTGCCGTCCTCCCTGGTATAGCTGTGCGGCGGTTCAGGTGTCCCATACGCCGGGTTGGTATCCTGCGACGTCAGTGCCGTCTGTGTAGCGTCAAATGGTCGTTGGCTCCTAGGTGCCCTGCGAGCACTACTTGCTGTCCCGTTGCAGGATGAGCTCTTAACTCCTCAGGTGCATGTCGGTTACAGAGGCGTCTAGGCGTCGTCGTCATTCCTTCTGGAATTGGTTGCATCGAGCCCCACGTTGGGCGCCATTTGTGGTGGCGGTGGAGGGCCACGGACGTCGTCGTCGTCGTTTCTCGGCTGCTCGAGTTGGCATATCGTGCTTATCGCTGGCCACACATACTAACGGTCAACTAAGGAATGTGAGGAAATAGGTTGGTTCTATCTCAGGGTGTAATAAAGGTCACTATCTTCTGTACTGCTCTTCTAATTTATTGTGATCGTCATGACAACTGCCCTAAATGTACCAGAATTCTCGGAGAACAATTTCCGCGACCGTATATCATTTCTTGTCCCTTGTAACCGGTATTTTCCTGAAGAAATTCTAATCCCCGAGATTGCTAATTTCCGCACTGCCCATTCGCGGAGTCTTCTTATCACATAACTTTTCACGTCTGCCTGTTCCAAGGTACACTGCTGAAGTCCCCCTCATTCTCTATGGTGCTTCCTCTGAACCTTCCCATCTGGACCACGCAGATTTCTGACCTTTTAGTTTCGAAAACATCCACCCTCGTTAAAATTAACGACCTACGGGGACAAATATGCCTTCGAAACGCCCACTCTGAGAATCCTGGCTGTGTATCTTCGAGCATATGGTTTTCGGGAGAAGCTCCCGTTACACAATTTACCTCCAATATTATTCACGCTATGTTTACTCGTTGCTAAGTTATCTTAATTTCGTTGTAAAATCATAGTTGTCACTAGTTCTGTGTCTGAAGTAATGGTAAAAGTAATGTAGAAGCGGATAATCCTCCGCCTAGGACTGTTGTAAAATCTGCTATGATACTGTGGTTACGGAACAAAGAGGTTCAGATTGTCAGTTCTATGTGTAAAGCAGATCTTTATAGTATGATTGAAACAAACAAACCTAAAGAGGATCTTAAGCGGACACATTTTTGGTTTTATTGCGCCACACTGTCGATTACTTGCCCCCATACATGTGTGATCTCAATCCCACAGAACTAACTTGGACCAAGGTAAAACGAATACTTAAAGAAATATAACAGGTGACTGATCAAACTGCGTAAGCTTTCACGGCCGGTGTCATAATGTAGAAACTGATTATCCTGGCTTGTGGGCCGTGGTCTGGTCAGGAAACTCCTTCCAGACGTTTCGTCCGAAGCTGCGTCGAACATCCTCAGTGGCGTTGCCTTAACACTCTCTTAGTCTCGGCGATGACTGACACGGAGCCTTTTGGCTTCACGGGCTTTGCGCGGGTGGGCGGAGCTAGTTCCTGGTTGCTCCGGTCTCGGCTTATTGGTACGGCTGCTGCGGGGGCGGGGTTGCTGCTTCTATAGTCTATGCTTGATGTTGAGGCTGTTGGCATTCATTCCATTCGCCATTAGATGGTGAATGAGCTCGCATCGTCTACGCCTCGACTCTACTCTACTGGACCACTGGAAGAACAGGGAAGCCAACTGCGTGACCTCTCGCCATTGAGCAGCCTCTACGCACCGCGCCAACTCATAAAGAGCACTTGCCAGGCCGGGCGCCGCTAGTTCGTCGCGGAGTGTCCTATAAGAGATCTGATAGCAGATTTTAGGGCACTCCAAGCTGAAGAAGAAGGAGAAGACACCACCGAGGCAGCTTCCCGGAGCTGCCCCGACTCAAGACCGGCAGTGGGCATTAGCCCTCTACTCGCCAGTCTAGTGGCAGAGGCTCGTAGAGCCCTTCCACACACCAGCCAGGCCGGAGGAGACTCGGTACCAACGACAGACTGACGTTACCGCAGCCCCACAAGGTTTTAGCCAAGGGTCCGGACTCAGGTCTGGACCCGGGGTTCGCTGGAACCCCAAATAGGCGCGCCGCAAGGCGTCTGGCCCTCTGTGGGGAGCCGAATGGCACCTGCACCGACAAAGACAGACATGCCGAGTACCAGCAAACAGGTAAGACCTGACATGGTTTCGACACCACCCTCTACCTCGAACCCCTCACCCGGTCCCCGAGTGAGTATCGCCAAGGTGAAAGCCAAGGCTCTCACTACGGCCAAGACTAGGCCGAAGGTAAAAAAGGCCGTGGGCCTTGTAAACCAAGGGACAGTAGTCCCCGTTACACCACCAGCTCCCGTCAATCCAACTCCTGCACTGCCGGACGATGATGGCTTTGTACTGGTACAGAGCCGTAGGAAAAGGTCCTCTGGTTGAAATCCAGACGGACCCGCTCCTGCACAGGGATCTGCAGCGTCCACCCAGCACCAAGCCGCACAAAAGGCGGAGAAAATTCCGCCAGTTGTGTCTGACCCCTTCCCGAATCACGTCAAAGTGATGAAGGAACTCAGGGGAAAGCTAAGGGCGCAATTTCAGGCAACGCGGCATCCAGGGCGCGTTGTAATTAGAACCACTACCTCTGGAGACCATGCGGCCACAAAGGAGGTACTGAAAGCGTGTGGAATTAAATTCCACACATACTCGCTTCAGCGACCCCACGTGGTTCGCAGGGTCATCAGACGTCTTGACTCTGAAACAGACCCCCAGGACATCCGTGCCGGCCTAAAGGACGAACCGCGGTCCGTGGTGCAACTCACCACAACTAAGGTGAAGGAGGGGAAACCCACCAAGGTGCCCCTACCACTATTCCTAGTGGCCATCGAAAAACAGGGGGAGGGAACCCCTAAGATAGACCAGGTGACTTGCCTATGTCACACGCGAGTCACGGTTGAGCCCTATCACGGCAGGGAGGGGCCGGCCCAGTGCTACAAGTGCCTGGGCTTCCACCACTCCAGTTTTGCCTGTGAGAGGGCTCTTAAGTGTCTGCGGTGTGCGGGCGAGCACTTGGTGAAGGATTGCCCGACACCAATAGAGGACAAACGGTGCGCTAACTGCGATGGATGCCACATAGGCATATATCGCGGGTGCCCGAAAAGACTTGCTATAATGCAAGGTAAACAGGGCAAGGCTAGTACTGAGGCTAGGCAAGGGGTCTCCTTCGCCACGGCACTGGCAAGACACGAAAGTGCCCTTGCACAGGCCGAGGTCGCGGAAGGGACCCCTACAAGCCAGGTTGCCGCTACAATGACAACGCCAGTCCCAGATAGCGTCATACCCAAGGTTGTGAGCAAGGAGACAGCTCCAACGCCTAGCGTCGCTCCCAAGGAGCAACGTCCCCCTAAGAAGGGGAAGAAGAAGCGCTCTGTGGCCAAAACCACAAAGCAACCTGCCGCCGGGAAGGATCTCAACAAAACTGTTGAGAAACTTCCCCCTCCACCAGCATCTACAGCTCCAGCTGAGCCCGCCAATGCTGGCCCGTCCTCCCGGACCGGCCCAGCCAATCCAGAGGTAGCAGTGCCTTAAAACAGATCGCAACCAACCGTAGGGGACGCATTTGCGTCTGAGGACATGGTAGAGTTCATTCAGTTGGCAACCTGGTTCGCCGACTTAGTCCAGCGCTCCCTCCCGATCTTACGACGCTGCAGGGAAACCATAAACAACCCCGGGATTTCCGCTGTGGAGAAGCATCTTGCGGTGCTTCAAACGGCTAAGGACCTCTATTCTAACTCTACGAGCTCTTAATGGCGCATAGAACTGTGCGTTCATTTATAACTGCGTTCTGGAACGCAAATGGAGTTAGAGACCAGAGACCTGGCCTGTTAGAGTTCGTAGACAGTCACGAGATTGATATCCTGATGGTCTGTGAAACGCACTTGCACGCCGGTGTACAGTTTACCCTGCCAAGTTACGTCGCACATCGGTCTGATCGGGTCGGCCGACAGGGCGGTGGTACTGCCATTTTCATAAAGAACCATCTCACCCACGCTCCTGTTACCATTCCTCCGCTACAACACCTGGAAGCAACCGCCGTAAGGCTATCCTTGGGCGGGAACGACCTGGTGATTGTGGCGGTATATGATCCACCGGATGGACGCTTCCATGAAGCGGACATCACGGCACTCCTGAACCTACACCACAGGGTTTGCATCGCAGGCGACTTCAACGCCAAACACCTAAGCTGGCACAGCCGCACCCAGAACGTTAAGGGCCGGGGACTGTACCGTCTCATTAGCGGGAACCCCGCCCTTCACGCGCACGGGCCGAGAGGTCCAACCTACTACCCGGCACGCGGCGCCGTGGACGTAATTGATTTCATGATCACCAAGAACATTCCATTTCACTTAGACCTCTCTGTGATTAACGCTCTAGACTCTGATCACAACCCTATTGTGGTCGACTCAGACGTTAGTCTCACTGCGCTGGGAGTACCAGACTGGGTGGAAGAGGTCGACTGGGACGCAGCCGTCCTTGCCCTTCAAAACTCCGTGGAAGCAAATCCTCGAATAGACTCGATTGAGGCTCTCGAGAAGGCGGCCGCGGGGTTTTCATCCTCAGTCCTAAATGCGGTACGTGCTCACACACTCCGCATCCCTACCGAAGCACCAAACCCGACATCTATCCCTGTTCCACTTAAACGCCTCATTCAAGCAAAGAATGCTGTAGGACGGCTATGGCAGCGATTCCGACATCCTAGGATAGGAGTAATACACCGGAGGTTCAAATCCCTGGTGAGACGACTCCTAAGAAAACATAGGCAAGCAGCTTGGGACGAAACATTGCGTCACGTAAACCTCCAGGAGAGGAAACCGTGGCGCATCGTCCGAGGCTTGCGGAAAGATAAATCTGTACACCAGCATCCTGTGCATAGCCCTCGGGGAAGACTCGTCTTTGAACCGAGGGAAAAAGCAGAGGCGCTAGCAGACTATCTGGAAACTCAATTCCAGCCCAGGGAAGATCCACAGAACGATGACCATACTGACCTCGTGGAACAGGCGGTAGAAGACTTCTTAGAAGTCGGACCCGCGGGCCACGAGGAGTTTCACATCCCGATAGTTACCCCTCGCGAGGTAACTAACACCATCAAATCACTAAAAGCCCGAAAATCCCCTGGACAGGACCGTATAACAGCGGAAATGCTCCAGCACTTTCCCCATAGAGCCGTGATGCACTTGACCCGCATTTATAACGCATGCCTCAGCATGCGTCATGTTCCGGTTATCTGGAAACAGGCGCGTGTGGTATGCGTTCTAAAGCAGGGCAAAAATCCGGTCTTTCCATCCAGTTATCGATCCATCAGTCTCCTACCAGTTATCTCGAAAGTATTCGAGAAACTGTTCCTGTCCCGCCTCGGACCTCTATTGGAGGAAAAAGGTCTCCTACCTGAACATCAGTTTGGTTTTCGTTCTGGCCACTCCACGACCGAGCAACTGCTGCGCGTAGCCGAGAAAGCTTCCCTGGCATACCGGGAGAGGGCTAAAACGGTGGCAGTGTTGCTTGCCGTGGAAAAGGCTTTCTCTACCACTTGGCATGAGGGGCTTGTCTACAAGCTCATACAGCACGAAATCCCCCCTCCATACATTTACTTGGTGGCTAGTTTCCTACCGGAACGTAGCTTCCGAGTGAAGGTGGAGGGATCATTCTCAAGAGAGAGGCCCATTGGCGCAGGAGTCCCCGAGGGCAGTGTACTGTCACCGGCACTCTTTGCAGCTTACATGGCCGATCTCCCCACGCACCCCAACACACACATCTGTCAGTATGCGGACGATCTCATGATCTTCGCTACTAACAAGAACCCGCGCTACAGTTACCGACAAGTACAAGCCCACCTCTGTGCCATCAGTAGATGGTGCGAGAACTGGCGTATGTCAATTAACCCGGAGAAAAGCTCTGCGATTCTCCTGGCAAATACGATAGCCAACCGGCTCCCGCGAGACCTCGTGCTTCGGCGCCGTCGGATCCCCTGGGTCACTACGGCGAAGTATCTCGGAGTCACGCTGGACCGGCGGCTGACGTATAGACATCACGTCAGGGGCAAAGTACTGCAAGGCCACACTGCTCTCCGGCAGCTATACCCAATTTTCAGTTCCCAAACCATGCCCTTACGCCTGAAGCTCCAGCTGTATCGTGCGATCATCCCGCCTCTGGTCCTGTACGGATGTGAGATCTGGGGAGTGGTGGCAAAGTCCACCTTCATCAGACTCCAGACGCTGCAGAACCGGGCATTAAGGATGATCTATGATACCGGCTGGAGATTTCCTGCCCATATCCTCCACGAACATTCCGGTATCCCGTACATTGTCGACGTGATTAAAACTCGTGCTCGAACAATGTACAACAAACTCCAGAACCACCCTAACCCTCTGGTGAATACTCTGGGACAATATGACCAGAGAGAGCCACGCCGACTACCATCAAAAAGACTACCAAAGGACATCTTAAGTCCGGCGGTTTAACTTTGAAGATGGGAAAGGCGAAAGTACAATCTGCACTCAAAACAGAGGAATACCTATTTTCAGTTCACCTCTAAGTGAGTGACTGACGGCCAGAACCCTGGTGGGCATTAGTGCGTCGTCTGAATGGCTGGAAACAACCAATCAGCAACCGCGCACAGCCCGCTCGCGGACCAATCCCTGCCAACTACCCCTCCCGCCCCTATAAATACCCCTGTTCCCAAATTTGTTTCCCAGTGTGACACATATCCCTGTTGAGACCCTATCGAAACCATCGCGCAGGTTGAGCCGTATAACGGCTAGGTACTGCGGACAAGACACTCGGACGGGGCAACCATCGTCCCCGTTTGACTCGAACTGCCTCTGGAGCCTCTGGAGGCTGTTGGCGGCGTATGGTCCTGGATTTGTTGACGGTCAGGTTTCCTGCGTACTTTCTGTAATGCTGGATGCCAGGCTTTATTTAGGCGTTTGGTTTCTTCCTTTCTATTGAAGTTGTTGTTATGTTTGTGGATCTCTATAGCTTCTCGACTTAAACGGGTGTAATCAACCAGGAACTAGCTCCGCCCACCCGCGCCAAACGTATAAAGCCCGTGAAGCCAAAAGGCTCCGTGTCAGTCATCGCCGAGACTAAGAGAGTGTTAAGGCAACGCCACTGAGGATGTTCGACGCAGCTTCGGACGAAACGTCTGGAAGGAGTTTCCTGACTAGACCACGGCCCACAAGCCCGGATAACCAGCTTCTACATTATAACAGGTGACTTATTCTTACAGGGATTGCACAATGCAACGCTCGAGGAAACGTCACTTGTGACCGAAACAGAGTGGCAGAGTTTTTGAAAAATATACATAAGTTAGAAAATGTTCAGTGGGAAAAAGACGGAGTAATTGAAAACATTGTTTACGTTTTATAAGTTAAATGTACTGCACGAACTGGAAATAACGTATACATTATTGTGCTATTTCGAGCGAGTTCTTTGCTTTAATCTAGCGTGAATACCCCTTCCAAGGTTGGCACCACCATCGCAAATGTGATTAGAAGCATGACTGCAGCTCCAGATATCACTGTTTACCTGGAATTGTTTACTGACGTACTGGCTGACTGCACTCCTGTCAGGGACCATGAGCTGGTGAACAAACTGTATAATATCCAGATAGCAGATGAGGAATTACTAGGGTGCCAGCAAGCTTGTTTATGATGGCCTATTCTATTCTATTTAGCTTAGGCACCATAATATGGTGAACATTCTCGGATACAATTTGTTCAGCAGCCCATGGTCCATGGCAAGAATGTAGCAAGTGAGTACGTTAGTAAACAATTTCAGGTAAACAGTGATATCTGAAGCTGCAGTCGTGCTTCTGGTCGCGCTTGTGATAGTAGTACCAACCTTGGAATGTATATTCACGCTAGATCAAATCAAAGAAGTCACAATAGCGGAACTGAATTACGTTTTTAGTTCATGCAGTACATATTTAGCCTATAAAACGTAAACGATATTTGCAACTACTCCGTCTTTCATTTTCTACCTATTCTATGAATTAGGACGTCCACTTTAAGTACGCCTTTAGGTTTATTTGATTCAATCATCCTATAAAGATCTGTTTTACACAGAGAACGTCACTCTGAAACCCTTTGTTCTGCAATTACAATATCATAGAAGATTTCAAACCACTCCTAGGTGGAGGCTTATCTACTTCTACACTCATTGTTCTGTACTTCCAAGATAACGCTAGTGACCCGTCCAATGTTTAACTGAAATTAAGAGATATTAGCATATTGGAGAGCAAACGGCGAGAATAACATTGGATGGAAGTTGGCAACTTAACCAGCAGCAACGTTATCTACGAAGTTTATAAAACTCGGGTTACACTAACTGGAATGTCTTTCCCCTCCCCTTCAGTCCCCTAAGGCCATGAGCTGGTGAGCAGACAGTACTTGTGCAATCGAGTCATTTGTAAATATATCGTATACATAACTAAATTTTAATGGCAGAAAATTAAAATTTTGCAGGATATATAATACAACAAATTCGAACATTAATTCAAATGTATGTGTTTTGGAAGATTATCTGAAAATATGTATTTACATATTTCTTTCTTCAAAATATGTATTTTATGTGTAATAAAATTTCATATTTGTGTTCATGATTACACAGCGGGAGAGCAGGTTGTGTAACTGGACTGTTCCGTGGCGAGCGTAAACGACCTCGCAATGCGGCAAGCCACAGTGTCACGTTAATCCTACATTTCGTACGTACTATCTTTCACAGAAATACATACCCACCTTCAGCTAAACCTTAGTGAAGGGTCACGTAAACCTCAGGCGCGCTTGCATAGATGGTATGAGAATTAAATTAGTCATGTGCTTCCCTTGGTGTCCAAAGGACGTGGCAGCCATGTCTTCTCTTAGCTCACTCACCTCACAGTTTTAAAAAGCAATATTTGAGCAATCCTTCTACATTAACGGGCACACATTGCAAATTTAACGTCAGTGCATCTGCAAAAAAGGTGTTCTTAGGATGTTTTGTTAAATTGTGGACTAGAACTAAATGATTCCAGTATTGGATGCTACACTTAGAGGCGCGAGTTTAATCAGCGAGGCGAGGTTCGTGTGTTGCCTATAGCACAACTGGCTAAGGCCTGTTCGTTCAAATCTACAGTGGTGGGCTAACATTAGTTCGAATCCCGCTCAACGTTTAACATGGAATGTTCTTAACGGGAACATCATTATTTATATAACCCGCGTGAAATATAACATTATACAAACTAATGAAATCTATTTCTTTGCATATTTTTATTCCGCATAGCGTTGTAACTTTCCCGCCGTCCTATGAATGTTGCAGTACGATTGCAATTTTAGAACTGAATGCTTTATAAGATATTAATTTCAATTGCTGAAAATAAATCAGGGAACACGCCTACGTCAACTGTCAGTCATGCCTCCCTAAATTAATATTTCCCTTTAAATATTCACATTCAAAGGCATATCTATAAATTTCGTAGACTATCACCATATTAAAATGTATGTGGGCGTAATAGTGTAAAATACTGTTTTAATGGTCATAAAATGCATTGTTGCAAGATCTGGATGCCAGGGAATAATGTAGGTAGTGACACATTAAACAGAACAGAATGCAGTTCTAGATTACTTCAGCGAAAGCAACTTTTGCACCTAGCAAGGTTGCCATGTCGTTTATTTCCAAGCACTACACAATGTTACCATGTCCCCACCAACTAAACTCAATTTCTAGCAGTGTCCCTTCTTCCGATTCTCCATTCCTGATAAAAAGCTGTAGAGAATTAAGCACATTTGTCAATTTCGTGTTTCAGAAAATAAACATACGAAAGGTGGGGATCGAAACCCGCAAGCTAGGAGTTCTGAATTCCACGGGCAGCGCCTAGAATTGGCATCTTGGCCATTCCTCACTTGGGCATTGGTGCTGTATCATATGATATTAAGGTTGTTGCCACTAACCTGGCAGCTAATTTCAGCGCAAGAACACCTTTTCGGCAGATGTACTGAAGTTAAATTTGCAATGTTTGCCCGTTAATGTCGAACGATTGCTGAAATATTGCTTTTTTAAAACTGTGAGGTGGGTGAGCTAAGAGGAGATATGGCTACCACGTCCTTTGGACAGCAAGGGAAGCACATGACTAATTTAATTCTCATGACATACCATATATGCAAGCGCGTCTGCGGTTTAGGTGACCCTTCGCGCAGGTTTAGCTCAAGGTTGGTATTTACTTTTGTGAAATATAAATCTTTTAAGCCCTTCCCTTTTTACTTTCTCTACTATGTATCGTAAGCAGGGGAAGTGCTGTATTCCACCCAAAAATTCGATGTCGAGATTTCACCGAAAATGTCTTGAGCCCCCCTGAATCCAAAATGAGCATTTTTAGAAAAAGGTCCGCGCGCACGCGCGTTTGTGTGTGTGTGTGTGTGTGTGTGTGTGTGTGTGTGTGCATCCGTCTTTTAACAGCATAATTCAAAAACCCAAAGTTGGTTAAAAACCAAAGTTCGTATTTAAGTTTAATACCCTTTAAGGATGTGACACGAAAGTTTTCAAGAAAATCCTTGCACACAAACTATCCGTTGCATGGAACATTTTTCGGAAATTTTGATTTTCTCGAAAATGGCTCTAACTAATTTGATTAAAATGCGATATATTTAAGATATATTTATGACAAATCAAATGTATGTTTTGAATTTTCTAGCTATAGCCTATGTGGTCCTGTTTACTCTGGATGACTTGGGCATAATCGTAAGAGATAGACCAAAACTTACTAAACAAAAAAATGTAGATCTTGCTAAAACATACAATAAATGCCCAAATAAATTTTTTTGTAGAGTGAGCCATTTTGGAGATATTCCTTATTTGTGTGAGTTTTGGAATACTTTAATCTTCTTCAAATGGAAGATCGTTATTCGTTTTTTTTATATCTTAGCCGTGCAAAGAGAACGGAATCTCAAAGCTTTAAAAGGTTTAGCCATCGTTCAAAGCCTGCTGCATTCCCATATTTCCCTTGCACCTACAAGGAAATAAGCAATAAGATAATATTTGCAAATGTTTATCTCAACTAGCACGAAGAATATATAGTGTCGCCCATCGCATTATTGTCGGCACTACCGCAATGGAGCCGAAGGGAAGAGACAGAGAATGGCCGCATTGTTGGGGCGCTTGCCGAAAGAGAGAAAAGGATAGAAGCTTCTGGAATTCTCTGCTTTGTATTTCACCGCAATAATAACTGAACTTTCCTGAAGTTTCCAGAATAGTGCCTGGGAGATATAAACAGTGGTAAAGTGTGAGAAGGGACAGTTTTGGGACGAATTCGGAGCCGTGGTGTTGGTGAATCGGAAAAGACTTTCTTGCTGTTGCAACGAGTGTAAAAAGTTACTGTTTACAGAACTAAAAGTGTTTCTTTATCCCGACTACATGTCTTCTTTACTTTACACCCACCAAAGTCACACTGGTGTCAGAAGTGGGATACGACGATGGAGGCTACATTGGTGAGCTTTTTACAAGAGCTGAAAGCAGAGATGAAGACGGCAAACGACAAACTCGCTGCCCAGCTGAAAGAGATGAAGACGGAGCTATCGGCGAAAATTGACGAGCAACTGGCTGGCGTAAGGAAAGATGTGAAAGAGCTCGGTGGAAAGGTGGAAGAGCTCGCTGGAAAGATGGAGGACCTCGGCCAACGCGTTGACGCCCTGGAGAATGTCGGGGAACGGCTTAGCGTTCTCGAAGACAGGGTCGACGGTAGCGCCAAGGAGCTAAACGCAGTGGTGGAAGGGATGCTTAGTGAAAAGCTCAAGAACTACAAGGCCGAGGCTCCACCACGCGACTGAACATCGACGCGCGTCAAACCACCGAAGTACGATGGCACGTCAACGTTTGAGGTCTTCCGCCCTCAATTCGACACAGTGGCCAAGCACAACAAATGGTCGCCAGAAGAAGAGGCCGCGCAGCTAATAGCCAGCCTCCAGGGACGAGCCGCAGAGGTGCTGAACGCAGTCCAGACAGCGGCGGCGCCCAAGGACCTCTGGGAGGCCCTGGAGAACCGGTTCGGAAACCACCGCTTAGCCGCAGCCTACCGCAGCCAACTGAAATCTAGGATACAACTGCCAGTGGAGACGCTGCAGGAGTTCGCCCTGGCAATCGAACAGCTGGCCAGCAAAGCCTTGGTCGACCTCCCCTCCAAATTCGTATCCCGAGAAGCCGCCTATACCTTCGTCGACGGGGTACGCGATGCCGAGATACGTCAACGCCTGATGCTCGGCGACTACAAGACCATCCACGAGGCACTAACGGCCGCATTAAGGATAGAAGCGGCCAATGTGACGGCTACCCCGACCTCGAAGACAAGGAGTGTCCGCTACGATGAAGACCGCAGACCAGTCCAGGGACGCCGACGAAGACCAGGTGGCGTGTGTTGGGGGTGTGGCCAGCCGGGACACCTGATGAGAGACTGCCGGCACCAAGAAGAGCAGCCGGAAAAACGAGTAATGGCCGGCGTGGAGAGGGGCACGTCGGCGCCATCACCATCATCCCCTCGAGTGACACTGCGCGCCGTCAGCCGACGGATGGATGACAGCCTCATCAGACCTGACGTAGCCAGGGGCTTGCCGTCGAGAAAACCGAGCCGACCGTACCAACTAGTGACGGCATCGGGTGACACCTTGCCTGTGGAGAGGGAGGCCCTGCTGCAGTTGACCCTGGGGCGAAGTGTCTTGCGTTTGTGGGTGTTCGTCGTGGAGGTGGCTGAGGAGGTGATACTGGGACTGGATGCCCTCAGGAGCCACGAGGCAACGGTCGACATCGGCAAGAAGGTTCTGCGGCTTAAGGGAGAGGAAGTAATGCTCCGGCACCCCGATGAACGCCTTGGAACCTGCAGGGTCATTCTCAAGGAAGACGTAGTTGTCCCCGCGAGAAGCGAGATGGTAGTGACGGCGCGACTGGAAGGTCAGCGCAAGAAGAACATGCTGCTGGACCGGAAGACGCATGTGCACGGGCTCTGTGTAGCCGGGACATTGTTGCCGTGCCGAGAGGAGGTGCCGGTGAGACTGCTCAACCCAACAGACACCGATCACGACGTCTAGGCCGGGACGGAGTTGGGGGCGTGCGAGCCCGTGGTCAGCGTAACACCAATAGACAAGACCCAGGAGCCGGTGCCGACACAACACCTGGGGCCCCGGCTGGAAGGCTTACTGGAGAGGGCGACCGAGCACCTGACCGCTGAACAGAGAGAGAAAGTCCAACAACTGCTGAGACGATATCAGCGCGTCTTCAGCCAAGGCAGCAGCGATTACGGCCGCACGGACCGACTGCTTCACCACATCGACACCGGAGACGCCCGGCCTATTCGGCAACCACCTAGACGCGTTCCGTTGGCTAAACAAGCGGCGGTACGAGACATGCTGGAGGACATGAGAACCAAGGGAGTGATCGAAGAGTCTGACAGTCCTTGGTGTTCCCCTGTAGTTGTGGTGAAGAAGAAGAATGGTGAGCTACGCTTCTGCGTAGATTACAGGAAGCTGAACGCTGTCACCAGGAAGGACTGCTTCCCCTTACCCCGGATTGGCGACACCCTGGACACGCTTGCTGGTGCGCAGTGGTTCTCAACCCTGGACCTGAAATCGGGTTACTGGCAGGTGGCTCTAGACCCGAGAGACAAGGAGAAGACCGCATTCTCGACAGGCCAAGGGCTTTGGCAGTTCACAGTTATGCCCTTTGGTCTCTGCAACGCACCAGCTACCTTCCAACGCCTCATGGAGTCAGTAATGATAGGATTGACTTATGACGCCTGCCTGTTATACCTGGACGACATCATCATCGTCGGCAAGACATTCGAAGACCATCTTGACAAACTGACCAAGGTGCTACAGAGACTGCAGGCGACCGGCTTGAAGCTGAACGCCAAGAAGTGCCAGCTCTTCCGCAGGGAAGTCAACTACTTGGGCCACATAGTCTCACCAACCGGAGTGGCCACGAATCCGGAGAAGACACAGGCCGTGAGAGATTGGCCTCGGACAAAAGGATAAGCGAGAACTGCGCAGTTTCCTTGGATTGTGCAGTTATTACCGCCGCTTCATAAAGGGTTTCTCCAGCATCGCCAAACCCCTCACTCGCCTGACGCAAGAACATCGACCTAATGTGTGGACGGAGGACGCCGAAGGCGCTTTCCGGCAGCTGAAGAGGACGATCTGCAGTGCTCCTATTTTGGGATTCCCACAACCAGGCGACGCCTTCATTGTGGACACCGACGCCAGCGACCATTGCATTGGAGGCGTCCTATTCCAAGTCCAGAACGGCCACGAGCGGGTGATAGCCTACTACAGCAAGACGTTGTCCAAGGCAGAGAAGAACTACTGTGTCCCCCGACGAGAGCTACTGGCGGTAGTGAAGACCTTGGAGCACTTCCACAAGTACCTGTACGGTCAGCCATTCCACCTGAGGACAGACCACTCCGCCCTAACCTGGCTACTTAGCTTTAGAAACCTGGAGGGCCAGACAGCCCGTTGGGTCCAGAGGTTGCAGGAGTACGACTTCACCTCCGAACATCGCAGAGGGAATAGCCACGGCAACGCAGACGCCATGTCCCGAAGACCCTGCCCAGAAGAGTGCGGCCAATGCGCAAGAGTGGAAGAGAAGGAGCGTACCGCAGCTGTCAGAGTGGTCACGGCAGTGCCTGCGGATGGATGGGATAGCGCGGGCCTGAGGAGGGAGCAGCTGGCGGACGCCGACTTGGACCCACTCTTGAGAGAAGTGCAGGCAGGGACGAGACCAACCTGGGAGGACATCGCACCCAGAAGCGCTACATACAAGTCGTACTGGGCCCAATGGGACTCGTTGAAGACCAAAGAGGGCGTGCTGTTCCGGGTATGGGAATCACCTGATGGGAAGACCCAGAAAGAGCAGTTGGTACTTCCCCGAAGTAAGGTCCCGGAAGTCTTGGAGGAAGTGCACGCCGGTACCTCGGGTGGACACCTAGGAGCAAACCGGACGATCGACAAACTCCGACAGCGCTACTACTGGCTGAGGCTCCGAGCAGACGCTGAGAACTGGTGCCGTCAATGTCACGTGTGCGCGGCGAGTCGCGGCCCCCAGACTAGGAGCCGGGGTCGCATGCAGCAGTACAACGTCGGAGCGCCCTTCGAACGCATCGCTGCCGACATAGCTGGACCATTCCCAGTGTCCGATCGAGGCAACAAGTACCTGATGGTAGCTGTGGACTACTTCATCAAGTGGCCGGAGGTGTATACCATCCCGAACCAAGAGGCGAAGACAATTACAGATTGCCTCGTGGAACAGCTGTTCTGCTGCTTTGGGGTCCCGTTAGAGCTCCACAGCGACCAGGGCACCAATTTTGAGTCCCACCTAATGAAGGAGGCATTGGAAAGACTTGGGGTGAGCAAGACCCGCACAACACCCCTACATCCACAGTCGGACGGCATGGTCGAGAGATACATCAAGACCCTAGAGGAGCACCTGAGGAAGGTCGTGGCCAGCCATCAGCGATACTGGGACCTCAAGGTACCACTGTTCTTGCTGGCCTACCGTTCGTCGACACACGACACCACCGGGATGACACCAGCAAGCCTAATGTTCGGCCGAGAGCTACGCCTCCCTTGTGACCTGGCTTTTGGGAGCCCCCCGGAAGCGAAACAGCCGGCAACCGAGTATGTGGAGAATCTAGTAGACCATCTACACGACATGCACGAAATGGCTCGTCAGAACATCCAGATGGCGAGCGACCGCATGAAGACCCAGTACGGCAGGCAAGCCAACAGCCGAGGATTCCAGCAAGGTGACATGGTCTGGTTGTACCGCCCTACCCGAACCTTAGGACGCTGCCCAAAACTTCAACAACCGTGGCAAGGACCGTACCGAGTGGTAAAGAGGATTAACGACGTAGTCTACCGCATCCAGAAGGTGCCTCGAGGGAAGATGTTAGTGGTACACCTGGATCGTCTGGTCCGTTACGATGGTGCTGTTCGGGACGACCAGCCTTGAGGAGGGAGCAGTGTCGTCCATCGCATTATTGTTGGTACTACCGCAAAGGAGCCGAAGGGAAGAGACAGAGAATGGCCGCATTGTTGGGGCGCTTGCCGAAAGAGAGAAAGGGATAGAGACTTCTGGAGTTCTCTGCTTTGTATTTCACCGCAATAATAACTGAACTTTCCTGAAGTTTCCAGAATAGTGCCTGGGAGATATAAATAGCGGTAAAGTGTGAGAAGGGACAGTTTTGTGGCAAATTCGCAGCGGTGCTGTTGGTGAATCGGTAAAGACTTTCTTGCTGTTGCAACGAGTGTACAAAGTTACTGTTTACGGAAATAAAAGTGTTTCTTTATCCCGACTACATCTGTCTTCTTTACTTCACACCCACCAAAGTCACAATAGGAATAAGAATTTGTAAGAATGGTTAGTACAAGAGTAGAGAGAATCATGTGAGTGTAACGCATCTGATTTTTCCTTTCTTTACCGAAGGCAATTCCATAAGTGACTCACTGACCTTGCACTCCTTCCCCCCTGTTTTTGCAGACAATAAACTTTAGTAGCTCTGAAAAAAGGTGAAATAAAGCTTAGAAGAGTTATTTGGTATATTGAATAAGTTTCAATAAAAACACATTATGAAATACGTTAGTATATTTACATGGCAATAGCAAGTAATTACAATACAGAACTTAGTTTATAGGTAACTAGATTGACAAACTACAAATTATATTCACAAGTTGTAATACTCCATGTCGGTCTCTTCTTTAAAAAGCCTCCTTGGACAGAGCATGCGCCTATTTTGGCGGATCTGAAAAGATTAACATTTTTATTAAAGCTATTGTTCTGTTTTTCCACCAAACTGTTCAACACTGCATAGCCATCATTTTTACCTTCTCTACTACCTAAGCAGAGGAAGTATTGTATTCCACCCAAAAATTCAATGTTGGGATTTCGCCGGAAATATATGCTTTGAGGCCCCATGAATCTTTAAAAAAAATTTAGAAAAAGGCCCGTATGTGTGTGAGAGAGAGAGAGAGATAGTGTGTGTGTCTGTCTGTCCGTCTGTCTATCTGTCTGTCAGTCACCCCGTCAGTCTATGGACAGCATAATTAAAAGCCAGAAGTCGGTTAGAAACCAAAGTTGGTATTTAAGTTTAATGTCTGTCAAGGATGCGATACAGAGATTTTGAAGAAAATAGCCCCACTCTAAACTACCCTTACATGGAAAATTTTACTTTTCTTGAAAATGGCTCTAACGATTCTGATTAAAGTGACATATGTTTAAGATATTTTTATGACAAATGAAATGTATATCTTGAATTTTCGAGCTATAGCCCATGTAGTTCTGTTTACTCTGGATGACTTTTGTATAGCTCTTAAACCGGAAGAGGTAGACCAAATCTTACTATACAAAAATGTATACCTCGCTAAAACAGTCTATGTCCAAATAAATTTTTTTGTAGAGTGAACCATTTCGGAGATATTCATTGTTATTTGTGTCAGTTTCGGAAAACAAATTTTTGTAAAATGCAACATCGTTGCTATTTTTTTTATGCTAGTCGTGCAAAGAGAACGGAATCTCAAAGCTTTAAAAGATTTGACTATCGCTCAAAGCCTACTCTATTTCCATACTCCTCTTGCACCTGGAAGGAAATAAACAATAAGATAATAAGACAATAATTTGTACAAATAATTATCTCAACTAACACGAAGAAGATATAGGAACAAGAGTTTGTAAGTACAAAGTAGAGAAAGTCATGTTAGTGCAACACATCCAATTTTTTGTATCACACTATAGAAATCATCTTTTATCAGGACAGGGTCCTTGGGGTACCATGATAATTGTTTCCGATACTTCCTCGAGTAACTCAATACCCTCGGACATTAATTGTAGACCAGACGTTTCCATTGAGTTATGATTTGTGGCAAGTGTTCATAATTAGTCTTTATGAATTGTAGATTCTGGTGTATACTTTCTGAAATGAGGGATTTTGCTGTTGTAATGGTAATCGAAACTGCGTCATCTTATGCATGAATAACTAGTTTGACTTTT
The DNA here is from genome assembly GCA_030765045.1 of Tenodera sinensis. Taxonomy (NCBI): domain Eukaryota; kingdom Metazoa; phylum Arthropoda; class Insecta; order Mantodea; family Mantidae; genus Tenodera; species Tenodera sinensis. The sequence continues at coordinate 396,608,487 of CM060964.1, forward strand.
TTGTAATGTTATGTGAAATATATGGCAACTTCCAGCCAGGTACCCCATCTTGTAACTAAAGATTGAGGTGGTAAGGGGAGATCTGGTGCAACTTCTCGAAATCGTAATATTCTTGAAGCGACTTTAAGAAATATTTTTACAGACGCTATAAAACATTCCACATCGCTATATATTGCACAAATAGCTTCGGCAACTCTATGCAGTTTGTGCACCAGGCAAGTTAAATGCATCATGTTGCCATACCACTCTTTAAGGTGTTTTGCTGCCTTTACAATATACGGACGAAAAGAAGTGCATGACCAAAATTTAACCCCTTCTGGCCACAAAAGGCGCATAGCCTTATCAAAAACTTGAAAAATAGTTGCATGGTTTATCTTTTCCAATCGCTCTGCAGTTAGCATAATTTTGTTCCCTATACAGTTCTCGGAAAGCATACCGATCAACACATTTGCCACAATTCTACCACTTACGTCTGTAGAATCATCCACTGAAACCCATGTTCTGATCAATGACGCTCTCTCGAATTTTGGCAATCGTATTCTGGTACGAAACTGGTAAATATTCGTTACGTATTGTTGCTTCTCCTGGAATATGTTGATTTTGGGTATTTTGCCAGAAATGATCTGAAGTAAGGATTGTGCAGAGTTCTAAATGGAATATTGGGACCATGATTGATCGATCCTGGGCAGTAGCGAACTTTGAGATGAGGCGCATACATATGTACAAGAATGGCGATCCACGGGCTTGACCATATCATCTGTAAGAACTCAGCCTACCACGAGCCAAATACCACGCATGAGTGCAAATTGTGCAGTCAAAAATGTAGCCGATACCATCTGAAACTTTGTACAAAAAGAAAAGTGTCAGTATATAAGTATGCTAACATGTAATTTTGATCTGTATATGGCCAATTGGTTGGAATGTTCGCGCGTACCATTATATCACATAAATCTACTGAATTGTGACCGAGTATTTGAACTTGCTTGGTTCTCGTTTGAATTGTGTTAAACATTTTCCCTGTGTGCTTTACTATTACAGTGTCTTTCAAAATAGTATTTCTTAGTTCGTAATAATCTAAAATTACACACGGCACATATGACACTTTCTCGTTCTCGAAGAAACATATCACGTCCGAATTGTTCCACTAAATCATTTAATATTGCACTTCGTGAGCGAGTTGTTTTAGGCATTGTAGATACTACGAATCATTTGACACACAACTTCAGTATGACAGCTAAACACACTCGGAATGGTAGGTTCCGATGCACGGAACTGTACGGCGAGAGGAGGGGGTGAAACTTAGGTCACACTATATGCCGTTCGTATAGTCAACTGCAATCGCCGAATTAGGGCCCGTTCTCTCGCGGTCTATTCATGATCCTTTATTCAGAGTTTATCCCCTTTTGTAGGCATGTATGTGTTTGCAGAAAAAAATATTTATTTACCTAAGAATCTGCTCCCTACTAATGAGTTTGTGAAAGAACCCAACCCCAGATATAAAGAAGCGCTGTTAGTGTTCGGTGTTCAAGTTGTCAGCGTTCTTACTGGCCACAAGAGCCTGCACATTTTCCAAGTCTCCTAGTTGCAAGAAGCTGAGATTTCCCCTCACAGATTGTTTGTAAAGCAGTGCATGCACAGTTTTCGCAGAATTTTTCTGGGGTTCTTAATTCAGAACACAGAGAATGCTAAGAATGTCAACATCAGGGATATAGTATCCTCCTTAGGAATTGTGGACCTGGAAGGGACCAAAAGTATGGTGCACAATTGATCTTCATACGTGCAGTAGTCATTCCATCCAACGGTTTCACAAGTAAGGACAGAAAGTAGCTGTTCCTCAGCAACAGATAAGAAGCCTAACTCCTACAGTAAACAACCTACACCAGGGTCTCGCAGGGTGCATGCACCAGTGCATCGCACGGTGCAAGGTACAAGAAAAGTTGGATCTCGGTGAAACAACCAATGGATCACTCGCTTTCCCGTTTCCCCCTTCTTCACTTTCAGCTCTCGCTCTCTCTTCCTTACTGCGTAAAGTATACGTAAGATGCGTAGTGTTGAACTGGCTATTTCGGACTTTCATGAACCAAATCTGGTCTTTTGTTTTAATGATTTAGAAATCACGAGTACAAACCTCATTTTTTGACAAAGAATGTTCTTCTACAAGACGTAGCATCCTCTCTTTGTTCTTCCTGTGCTATGTTTTCACCATATGTTTCTATGTACTCTGTTGTCTTTCAACAGATGATTTTCTTACACACGTAATTATTGTACTGCAGATGAGGCATTTGGCCTCTATCTTCACCACTAAAAATAATAAGTTCCCACTGTGATATAAATGGACTGTCGCTTCTATTTGAAGCAGTTTGCTCCATTATTAGGTAGCTATATTACACGTATCTTGCCTTCGTAATATGTAATATATACCCATATTACGAAGGCATCAGTCTGTGAACTTACGCTCCTTCGTTTGTTGGCTCTGCGCGAGTTGAGCCGAGCTTAACGAGTGGCCCCGAAGCACGCTGCGAGGAACCTCTGCATCTACAAGCTATGAAAGGCCCTGCTCTAGCATCTAGCTTTCCATCAGGGGCGTAGCGTCAATGAATGTGGCTGATGTGTTGCATACCCTGCCAGTTTTCCTTAGTTAACTTTTCCTATTATCTATATACTAATCCAATTAGCGTGATGCTAGCTGAAGAGTATGTTTCGAACAACAATCTGCTATGAATTAATATTGTTAGCGAATCATGCCAAGCACTGAAAAAGAGCGGCTGCCTCACTCCATTCGGGTCAAAAGATGTACTCAAGCATGGATGCAACGCACAAAGATGCATTTCGCTTGTTAGTGACGTTTAAAGCTAAGTTTTTCACTGTTTTGATTGGTAGTGAAGGTTAATTTCATATTTTTAACTTCTTCTGTACGTTTAGAATACAACAAGCAGCATTTTGAACTGTATTGTGTGTGAACGTGTAAGACAGAAATACGCTAGGAAACCGAAGGCAGGGTATGTACATTGCCCATGTGCTTCCGCGTGGTTCACTACGTGTTGTAGAGGGAACGCTGCATTTCCTAGAAACTTACTGCTCCGAATATGGAATCCGAGTGCTTGTAATCAACATACTGGGAGTGCAGAAAAAACAGTGCGAGTGATTCTTCTGTAACTTTAATATTTACCAGTTGGTGAATTATAAAGTTCTATAAAAACTAAAAAAATTGTGAAAAATTATTCTTTCAAAGTTAATAATTTTTATTTAATAAACCAAAGCATTATAACATTTTCTGTTCCCAACATTCTTTTGAGAGTGCTTGTCTATAACAGAATAATATTTAAAATTATCAAAATTTTGAAATTTTCATCGTGAGGAGAATTTTAAGTACGTTACCAAAACAACTGCTAGAAAAGACAAATTAAAAGGTGTTGATGATATTACGTACATTATTCTTTATATGTATTATTTCTGATGTGTGTTTGAACAAAATTCGCTAGTAATTTTAGTATTTAGAAATTTCACCTATGCGCACACTTAACACGAGTTCAAAGTTCATACCCTAGTCCAAACACCACGCTACCCACAGCTTTGCATTCAACGGTTTTACAAGTAAGGAGGACAGAAAGTAGCTATTCGTCAGCAAAAGTTAAAAAGTGCCGCCTATAGTAAATATAGACTATATGCCAACAAGCTTATCATCTAAAGCTTACTTAAACCCGGGACATAAGTACTTACAATTGTAAGTCGCCCTTGGGGCATTTATCTCTGATGTGAGATTCCCTTGTGGTCTAACCGGGAAAAGTATGAATCAGCTGCGGAATTTAATGTCGTACTGGCAAGTTGGCCATGGTAGCTCAGTGGTTAAAGCAGACGCTCAATAAGCGGAATATCCGTGGCTCAAATCCTGGCTATGGCATTGAATTTTTCAGTCCTGATTCCACCTCTTAAACATTGCCCACACATGGCTTGTGTGTTTAAAAACACCAGCAGTAAGTTTGTTGGCATAAATAAATAATAATTACACTATAAACTGGTTTTCGATTGTTTAGCAAGATTTAGGTTTTTGGATCATGTGAGTTATCACTTTAACCTACTGATACGTATCTAACGGCTAGTTCTGCGAAACCCTTGGCCGATCACCACGAAATTCGGCACGTATGTGTATTTTTTCATGGAGAAGGTTTGTATGCTATCCATTATACTATGCAGTGTATTACATTCACATGGTTTTCTCTCCTCGGTTATTTTACGTAACACATTCACACACCCTCTACTCGCCTTTCAGCGAAAATTAATACAATTTTCTATATGTTTGAAATATAAATGCAGCGTATTACATTCACATGGTTCTCTCTACTTGCTTTTCTTTTACATAACACATTCACATGCCCTTCTCTATTCCCTCTTCTACAAACAATTCATACAACTTGCTATATGTTTGAAATAGAAATGCACGCTGTTTTCTGTACTCAATTTTCTTTTATGAAACACAGTCGCATTTCCTTCTCTACTCCCTTTTCTACAAACAATTCATATAGTTTTCTATATGATTGAGATAGACATGCAACTTATTACATTCACACGGCTTTCGCTACTCGCTTTTATTCCTGTAGTATTTGTGATTGTTCAACAGTGGATTTGCATAGCCTCTTCACCAAGATTTTATTTATTTTCTTTATTTTTGGTTCTTTAAGGTATCCTAAGCAGTTGGCAGCGTGCTTGCCTTTGGCGCGGAGGACCCGGGTTCGATCCCCGGTACCAGCAGAGGGATTTCTCCCCCGCTGGGTCTGGTACGGGGCGCACTCAGCGTCGTAAGTCCCGGAGGGACTAACTGAGGAGCTACTTGATGGAGAAGTAGAGGGCCCAAGTCGCGAAGGCCGCATAGCTAGCCAGGAGGGATCGGGGCGCTGATCACGTCCCACCCTCCAATACTGGGTGGCAAGCCTTGGCCCTTTATGGGCTGTTGCGCTAGGGGTTTAGTTTTTATGGTATCCTAAGAGTTTAACTCCTTGTTTAAGTGTATTAAGTAATATTTTTTTAAATAGAGATAAGTTGTTAAACCGCAGGCATCGCCGGGTATTCCAGCTAGTAATTTATAAATATATTTTTAATTAAAAACGAGTATTTCTCTGAGCTATTGATATCTAATGGAGACTTCATTATAAAGCAAAACGCTAAAACAAGCTTGAAAATAAAACATCGTAATGTGCGTGTTACATATTTATTCGTATTTATTCGTTTGTTTATTTACGTGTGCATATAGATTTCCAAAAATAAATTAGAGCGTTGTAACATTTGTCAGCTCATACGGTAAATTTTCTTCCATGTAGTTTGGTTTCTCGATAATTTGTGCAAATTCAGAAGTTGTAATTGCTGTATCCTTTAGACACACGCGGTGGCGTGCTTTCTGGAAAATCCGTTTCGGGCTCCGCAAGACGTCCTGACAGATCCTTCACCTCTTTCATCAATTCGTGTATCCTTCTTGTATATGAGTTTAGCTGAAAAAGTTATCATTCCTATTCACTTGATACAAACTGGTATACTCTTAACTGAAGTTCAACACAGAGAAACACACACATACACAAACACACAGTTAATATTTTGAGGTCGCTTATCTTAAATTTGACACACTTAACACATGAGTAAGAATATTTTTTACTAATAAGCTAAATGTACACACACACACACACACACACACACACACACACACACACACACACACACACACACACACACACACACACACAGAATATTTTGAAAATATAAAAGCCTTTAAACAAAATAAAGAAGAAAATATCTGGAAAAATTTCCCGAAATTTCTAAATAATATTTTTTACTAATAAGCTAAATACACACACACACACACACACACACACACACACACACACACACACACACAGAATATTTTGAAAATATAAAAGCCTTTAAACAAAATAAAGAAGAAAATATCTGGAAAAATTTCCCGAAATTTCCAAATAATTTCTCCCTCGGTGTGGGCTCCTCTTCGTGGTGAGGGAGTCAGTCAAATCGCCCACCCACGTGTTGGCCGTGCGTGGAGACCCGTGTCGGTGGAAAGGATTATCCTGGTGGTTGAGGGGTGCGTATCTGAGCTCGGGACAGTTTTTTCTGAATCTGGGGAGGGTGCGCATTTCCAATACACTGCTTTGGTTTCTGCTTCACCTAAACGGGAGGCTAGGGACTAACCCACCCCTAGTCAATCGGCCAGGACTAGGTATTGCACCGAACTCCAGGGTGAGTGGGACGGCGAGCCCGCTATATCCCCTGTGTAGCCCTGTCATCCCAGTGGGATGACCCCTTGTTGGGCTCCGTGGTGGGTGGGGAGCACTGGGGGATGAATTTTCATAGCCTTCTTTTATGGCACAAAATACACCGAAACGCAGACGTCAAGTAAATGATGGAAAAGAGGTATACGCAGCGTCCTCTGCTCGTTACCTAGTCATTCATAGAGGTGAAGAGGGTCAGTCATTTCTAAAAGTCAACCCTTTTGTTATCCAACTGGGTCTTGATAAACTAGCCGGCCCTGTTAAATCGTGTACGCGTTTGAGATCTGGATCCTTGCTTGTTGAGACCTACACAGCCACACAATTCGACAAGTTGTTAAAGGCCAAACTCCTGCACGGATACCCTATCCGTGTAGAGAAACACCGGAGCTTAAACTCCTCCAAGGGCGTTATCACCACCTCGCTGTTGGATGGTATGCCGGGAGAAGAGATCCAAGGCTACTTGTCGGAGCAGGGTGTCACGGAGGTATACCGTGTGCGAGCGAAGCGTGATGGTGCGCAGGTAGATACACGCATGTTATTTCTCACTTTCGACCGACTAGACCTGCCTGAGAAGATCAAGGCAGGCTATGAGGTTATCCCGGTCCGTCCGTATATCCCGCGCCCCATGCGTTGTTTCCAATGCCAAAGCTATGGGCACACTAAGACATCCTGCAAGACCTCCATTGCCGTGTGTGTTAACTGTGGTAAAGATTCTCATGACGGAGCTTGTCCATCTGCTCCGAGCTGTGTCAATTGTCGAGGTGCTCATCCAGCGACGTCCCGCGACTGTCCTCGTTACCAGGATGAGAAGGCGATTCAAGAGCTGCGGGTGAAGGAGAGGTTATCTTTCTCTGAAGCCCGCAAACGTCACCTTGCTCGCCAGCCTTCTCTCTTGAGGTTTGGCACCTTTAGTTCCGTGGTTTCAACTCCAGTGCCAAAGCGGGACATGGGCACTCAAACTTGCCCTGTTGCCATTACAACTGTTGCTCCGCCTCGTATTACATTACCAGCTTCTAATCCAGCCGGATCCAAGACTCTAATTCCTACAAGCGACACTCGGAAATTTAAAACAGAACCCAAGCGTACAGATTTTCTCAAGGAATCTACGACCTCATCCAACACAAAGTGTGCCTTCACGACCACTTCTCCGTCACCTCCAAGGCGATCCCTCTCCCAAGATGGTAGAGGGCGCAGTCGCGTGAAGCGGGATTCTCCTAAACGTGTGTCGCTAGGGAACCGCTATGTCGCTCTGTCTCCAGTAGCCGATGACATTGACCCTCTTCCCCTTGGGGAGCCTATGGAGCAGGAATTAGCTGCTCCAAAAAGCCCTAGCCCTCCGCGCAACTCAAAGGGCAAGTTGAAGCGACAGCCGCCGGTCAAGTGAACCTAAACGACAGCTTATTCCCTTTATCCCAGGATGTCCATCATTCAGTGGAATACACGTGGGATACGCGCCCATAGGGCGGAGTTGCAAGTACTTACTAATTCACTTACTCCTAGTATAATGTGCTTGCAGGAGACCAAGCTTCGCCAGCAGGACTGTTTTAAATTTCCAGGGTATAGTCTGGTGCGCTTTGACCTCCCACCGGAACCTGGTATCCCTGCACATGGAGGTGTCATGCTCCTCATTCGAGACGACGTTTTTTATCAGTCTATCCCCCTTACCACTCCATAGCAAGCTGCTGCTGTTACCCTGAGCTTACCCGGTTTTTCTTTTAGCCTCTGCTCCGTCTATCTACCTCCTTGTTCTCCCTTCGAAACTGCGGATCTCTCCCATCTAGTGTCCCAGCTCCCAACGCCGTACCTTCTGTTGGGAGATTTCAATGCCCACCACCCTCTTTGGGGTTCACCAAGGGCTTGCGCAAGGGGAACACACTTAGCCGCTTTCTTCATAGAGAACTCTCTTTCAGTACTGAACACTGGTGAACCTACTTTTGTTTCCGACTCCACTGGCACCCTTTCCCACCTGATCCGTCTGTTCAGCCCAGCTTGCGCCTCGTTTGGAGTGGAACGTCGTCTCAGACACCTTCTCCAGCGATCACTTTCCATGTGTTATTAGCTTGCTCTCTCACTACGCGCCCTCGCCACGTGTACCTCACTGGCGTCTAAACAGCGCAGATTGGAACCAATATACCCGCTTAGCTGTTTTTGACGACCGCTTGTTCGACGATGTAGACCAGATGGTGGCTCACTTCACATCCGTCGTTCTTCGCGCTGCTGAACGCGTAATACCTCGGTCGTCTGGCCATCCACGACGTGTTCCGGTCCCCTGGTGGACCGATGAATGTCGAACGGCCGTCCGTGCTCGGCGAACGGCGCTACGCGTGTTTTGTCGTCACCCTACACATGACAATCTTGTCGCATTTAAGCAATCGCGCGCCAGGGCTCGTCGCGTCATACAGGCCAGTAAGAGGACATCCTGGCTCCGTTTTGCGGAGTCCTTTAATAGATTTACACCATCATCTGTCGTTTGGGATAAGCTCCGTCGCGTGGCCGGCAAAGCTTCGCCGTTTGCCGTCCCCGGTCTCCGGATCAATAATACCCCCATTGTTTGCCCTAGAGCTGTTGCCGACACTCTGGGCAACGCTTTTGCTGGTATTTCAGGCTCATCGCATTACCACCCGAACTTTTTACTCATCAAACAAGACACTGAGTCCCACAACCTCTCTTTTAACTCATCGAACGCGGAGTGTTATAACGCCTTTTTCACCATGCAGGAGTTGGAGCGGGCCCTGACTTCCTCCAAACCCTCCGCTCCTGGGCCGGATGGTGTCCATATCTTAATGCTACAGCACCTGTCTTTGGCTGGCAAACTCTTTCTCTTACACGTGTATAACCGTATCTGGCGCACAGCAACATTCCCATCTGCTTGGCGCGAGGCCACCATTGTCCCGATTTTGAAGCCTGGAAAGGATCGCCAACTACCTTCCAGTTATCGCCCGATCTCCCTCACCAGTTGCATGTGCAAGGTGATGGAGCGTATGATCAACGGGCGATTGACATGGTGGCTCGAATCTCATAATTTGTTGTCAAATGTTCAGTGCGGTTTCCGCCGATTCCGTTCAACGGAGGACCACTTAGTGTCTTTATCCACATATATTATGAAATGTTTTCTGAGGAAGAGCCAAACGGTCGCTGTCTTTTTTGACTTGGAGAAGGCGTATGATATGTGCTGGAGGTACGGAATTCTTCGTACCCTTCATCAATGGGGCATTCGCGGTCGAATGCCGCTTTTTATTCGGGAATTTATGCGCGATAGAGTCTTTCGGGTACGTGTGGGGTCGGTTTTATCTCGTGTTTTTATTCAAGAGAACGGGGTACCGCAGGGCTCGGTACTCAGTGTCACATTGTTTGCCATTGCAATCAATCCCATTGTGGAGTGCGTCCCATCGGGCGTTTCCTCATCGTTATTCGTGGACGATTTCACTATTTATTGCAGTACTCGGCGGACTTCTCTCTTACAACGTCGCCTCCAATTGTGCCTTGACCATTTGTACACTTGGAGTGTCGAAAATGGCTTTAAGTTCTCCGCCGAGAAGACCGTCTGCGTTAACTTCTGGCGCCGGAAGGCGTTTCTTGCGTCTTCTCTACGTCTCGGCCCAGATGCACTTCCCTTCGCAGACGAGACGAAATTTTTGGGATTGATTCTTGATAGGAAACTTAGTTGGTCTTCCCATATCTCGTATTTAAAGGCACGGTGTGAACGTTCTCTTAATGTTTTACGGGTTCTAAGTGGCACATCCTGGGGAGCTGATCGGACCATTCTTCTACGACTATACCGTTCAGTGGTCCGATCGAAACTTGACTACGGCTGTGTCGTCGGCTCGACGGTCGGTTTTAAATCGCCTCAACGCTATACACCACCGTGGCATCCGATTGAGTATTGGCGCATTTCCCACGAGTCCGGTTCTTAGCTTGTGTGCGGAAGCTGCTGAACCTCCGCTTAGTTATCGGCGCGACGTTCTTCTCTGCAGCTACGCTTGCAGACTTTATGGTCTACCTGAACACCCATCCTTTCGTTTATTTTATTATGACAGCTTGGACTGGCAGTATTTAACGAGCTCCCTAGCCATACTTCCTCCTGGCGTTCGATTTCGTTCACTACTTCGGTTATTGGGCATCGTTTTACCCGCGGCATTGCCGCAGGGCGAAACAAGATTTCCTCCATGGCTCCGTCGCGAGATCCATGTCAACCTGGGTTTGTTGTCCATGCCGAAGTCATCAACGCCAGATTTCGTCCTTCGTTCTGCCTTTTTAGATATCCAGGCGCAGTCTGGATCCAGTAGTTTTATATACACTAACGGCTCGAAGGACGATCGAGGTGTAGGTTGTGCTTTTATTCACGGTGGCCAGAGTTTTAGTTTTCGTCTTTTATCGCAGTGCTCGATTTTTACAGCAGAGCTTTTTAGTATACACCAAGCGCTTTTATATATTCGTCGGCAAACCTTACAGAACTGGGTTATTTGCTCAGATTCTTTGAGTGCCCTTAAGAGCCTGCGGACGCTGTACCACTACCATCCCCTGGTACAGCGTATCCAGGACTGCGTTCACACCCTCGCCACTTGCGTCTCGTTTGTGTGGGTACCTGGACACGTAGGCCTGCAAGGTAACGAGGCTGCCGATGCTGCTGCTAAGGCAGCAGTTTTAGCTCCCAGGCATTTTAACTCTTGTGTTCCCTCGGTTGATTTTAGAGTAGTTTTACGTCATGCCATTCTCTCCCGGTGGGGAGATGCATGGCATGGCCTTGAGGGTAACAAACTTCGGGAGGTGAAACCCCTCCCTGTTGCCTGGAGGACTTCCTCGCGCGCCTCTCGCCGCGAAGAAGTGATTTTAGCCAGAATGCGCATCGGGCACTGCCGTTTTAGTCATGGTCACCTTTTATCATCTGACGCTGCACCGCTATGTTCTCATTGTAATGAACCTCTGACGGTGCGGCATATTTTAGTTCAGTGCCAGTTTTTAACATATCTCCGTGATTCGTTGGGCCTGCCAGGTACTCTGGCTGAGGTGCTGGCAGACACTTCCTGTGCAGTAGAGCGTGTTTTACGTTTTATCCGACTAAGTATAATGTGCGCACGAATCTGACTCGTTCATCGATCTCTTATCCAGCCCACTACACTCGGTCGTCGATGCGAGTCGTTTTTATCAATGCATTTAACTGTTTACGTGCTTTGCTCTACTCTGCAGTTGCTGGCACTTATTGGTGACTTTTTAAGGTGTTATTGTTCTAGCTTTTAGCTTATTAGGTTAAGATTTTTTGTAACTTACGTTTTTAATCTTTTAGTTCTACTTGGGCGCTAATAACCTTAGCAGTTGAGCGCCCTAAAACCACACTACTACTACTACTACTACTACTACTACTACTACTACTACTACTACTACTACTACTACTACTACTACTACTACTACTACTACTACTACTACTACTACTACTACTACTACTACTACTACTACTACTACTACTACTACTACTACTACTACTACTACTACTACTACTACTACCTCTAAATAATTTAATTTGCTTGTGATTTGTTATGTAATGGTAAATTAAGTACGCTAAAATTCCCTTGTTTAAGAATACTAAATGCTGAGTTTTCGAACAAACTCAAGAAGAAATGACCGAAATGACCGAAAAAATGACTGAAATATGATCAAATAGACGATTTTTAGGTTTATGCATGTAAATGTTCCTCAAACTTTCAGTCATCGGTTGGCATGGAATTTTTAGACTCCGCCATTTTTTGAAGGTCTAGCGTAGGCTTTAAATGCCATGTACGCTACATTTAAACGCCCCTTTTCTGCTGTTCAAAAACAACCAAATACATCGGAAAGGAGGCTACTAGACAAAGGAGGGAAGGTGTGACAAACAGGTAATCTGACTCATGATCATGATGCATCTGTGTAAAAAAATTGATTTTTTCTCGACTTTACATTTGTAGCACACTATCTGCTCCATGCGCATTAAATTTTGTGCAATGCTCCTAGAATTTTTCCAGCATATGCTCCATTAATGTGACTTGAACTTTCAGTCTTTGGTTTGAAAGTCCTAAAATTTGCTTAGCTTTAAAAATTATGTACACACACCAAAAAAAAAGTTTAAAAATATTTTCAACGTCCATCAAAGCAAAGAAATTAATTACCTTAAAAGAAATTATTTTTTCTTCCTGCCAGAGATTGATGGTGTTTGTTGGGCAATTAGGGTTTATAAAATAAAAAAACTATCGTGATATTTTAATTTTTGATGAGCATGGAGTATTTTGAATGTTAAGGTATTATCGCATTGTGAATAAATACAATAATTAATTCCCTCAAAACTACAAAACAGATTGTTCTGGAACTTTGTGTGATAGTTAATAACATAAACACCTTTAAGTGTGCAAAGTGTTTATTTCATACTTACAAGAATAAATAAAATTCAAATTTCAATCCGAGGGTCCCTTAAAAGTTAAGCTTCTTTTTTCTTTAATTTTCGCGAAAAAAAAAATCCTTCAATATTGTACAATCAAGATCTAACTGCACTTTTGATATTCTGGCTATTTAAATCCTCAAAAGCAACTTTCCTTTGCAGTCGTATATCGACGTGTGGCCGACACGACAATAATGTCTGCACGGTCGTATGTCGGCATATGATCGACAGCAAAGGTCTTCACGTTTTTTCACCTTAGTTACAAGAAATAATACTACTGGCTACTGGCAGCTTGTTGCAGGTATCATAGCTTCCACATGAAGCTTTACCAAGCCTATACTGCCATCTCTTAGGAAATTGCTTAAACTGTTTCAACATACAGATGAAATACAGATACTGTCTCTTAAGTAATGTCGTTTTTTAAGAAAAATAATTATTTGAAATGTGTTCTGACAAGCAGTTAACTAATCTTCAAAGTGCAGACCATTTGATTCTATGGTTCTTGAGCCATTTTTCAGCGAGGTTTATTATGCCACGATGGCACCAATCTCTGGCCTTTGATGCGAAGAATTCGGCGAGACCCACTTGCACTGCTTCAATGTTGTTAAAATTTCTTCCACGTAGAAAATGGACCATGGATCTAAAAGGATGATAATCTGATGGTGGGAGATCAGGGCTGTATGCTGGGTGTGGTAGCAGTTCGATTCTTCCCAATTCCTGATTTTTCCCCATGGTTGTTCATGCAGTGTGGGGTCTTGCATTGTCCTGTTGCAATAGAACTCTATTTCGGCTAACTATGCTGGGTATCTCCGTCTCAAAATTTCATTAACTCGTTCCAGTTGTTGAGAACAAAGATCCGCATCAATTACCCGCCCGTTTGGAACAAACTCCCAGTGAATCACACCTTCAAAATTCCACCAGACACACAATACTTTGGGACCGAACCGATTTTTTTTAACGATGACTTTGGCAGGTTGGCGCGGATCAAGTCACTGTTTCGAGGCATCAGGGTTTCGGTAATTACCCATTTTTCATCACAAGTGACAATTCTCCTGAAACATCTATCATCCATGGGATTACGGATAAGCTGACGACAGATATCCACTCTAAGTTGAGCCCGTTGAGCTGTCAGTTCATGAGGAACAGATCCACAGCTTCTGTATAATTTTCCAAGTGTCTTAATGTGGCAATGTGTGGTATAGTTTGATGTACCAAGTTCTTCTGAAAGCCTACGAGTTCTTTTTTGCGGATTTTCTCGCAAAACTTGTGTATCCTCAATATTCCATACCTTAGGTCTTCCAGAACGTGGTAAATCCCCAGTGTTTTCGTCTCCATTGTTGAAACGTTGGAACCATCACTGTACCACATGCTCACTAACGACACCTCCTTCCGCTTCACATATTCTTCGAGCTGAGGCAGCGGCTTTGTAATCTTGTTTCCAGTAGTGCTTTAGAAGGACTCAGTTCAAACTTTGTTATCTCCATTTTGTGATTGTTTATTCACAACTCAAGACTGATATATGCTCGCAATGTACGCAACACTAGCCATGGCATCCTGTAAATAGCATTGCCAAACCAAATAAACCCAATAAATTTTCCAAACCGCCGAAATCGGTAAACCGATGTTACTTATAAGACAACCTAATATTTCTATCGGGGAAGCACTGTCTGTTCGCCAGCTCAAGATCTGAGGGGAATCAACGGCAGGGGAGAGATATTCCAGTAGTGTAACCTGAGTTTTGTAAACATTCGCGCAAACGTTGCTCTGCTGGTCACGTTGCCAGCTTACCTCCTATGTTATTCGCGCTACCTTTACTCGCTGCAAATGTCTCGCAATTTCAGTAGTAACATCGTATTTTTCACTAGCTTTATGTCGGAAGTAATGGTAAAAGTAATGTAGAAGTAGATAATCCTCCGCCTAGGAGTGTTGTGAAATCTGCTATGATATTGTGCAGATAATCCTCCACCTAGGAGTGTTGTGAAATCTGCTATGATATTGTGTTGTATTCAGAGTGACAGTTGTGTATGTGTGGGAAGTCATGGTAAAACTAATGTAGAAGTAGATAATCCTCCACCTAGGAGTGTTGTGAAATCTGCTATGATATTGTGTTGTATTCAGAGTGACAGTTGTGTATGTGTGGGAAGTAATGGTAAAAGTAATGTAGAAGCAGATAATCCTCCACCTAGGAGTGTTGTGAAATCTGCTATGATATTGCGTTGTATTCAGAGTGACAGTTGTGTATGTGTGGGAAGTAATGGTAAAAGTAATGTAGAAGCAGATAATCCTCGACCTAGGAGTGTTGTGAAATCTGCTATGATATTGTGTTGTATTCAGAGTGACAGTTCTGTGTGTGTGTGTGTGTGTGGGAAGTAATGGTAAAAGTAATGTAGAAGCAGATAATCCTCCACCTAGGAGTGTTGTGAAATCTGCTATGATATTGTGTTGTATTCAGAGTGACAGTTCTGTGTGTGTGTGTGTGGGAAGTAATGGTAAAAGTAATGTAGAAGCAGATAATACTCCACCTAGGAGTGTTGTGAAATCTGCTATGATATTGTGTTATATTCAGAGTGACAGTTGTGTGTGTGTGGGAAGTAATGGTAAAAGTAATGTAGAAGCAGATAATCCTCGACCTAGGAGTGTTGTGAAATCTGCTATGATATTGTGTTGTATTCAGAGTGACAGTTCTGTGTGTTTGTGTGTGTGGGAAGTAATGGTAAAAGTAATGTAGAAGCAGATAATACTCCACCTAGGAGTGTTGTGAAATCTGCTATGATATTGTGTTGTATTCAGAGTGACAGTTGTGTATGTGTGTGTGGGAAGTAATGGTAAAAGTAATGTAGAAGCAGATAATCCTCCACCTAGGAGTGTTGTGAAATCTGCTATGATACTGTGTTGTATTCAGAGTGACAGTTGTGTATGTGTGGGAAGTAATGGTAAAAGTAATGTAGAAGCAGATAATCCTCCACCTAGGAGTGTTGTGAAATCTGCTATGATATTGTGTTGTATTCAGAGTGACATCTGTGTATGTGTGTGTGGGAAGTAATGGTAAAAGTAATGTAGAAGCAGATAATCCTCCACCTAGGAGTGTTGTGAAATCTGCTATGATATTGTGTTATATTCAGAGTGACAGTTGTGTGTGTGTGGGAAGTAATGGTAAAAGTAATGTAGAAGCAGATAATCCTCCACCTAGGAGTGTTGTGAAATCTGCTATGATATTGTGTTATATTCAGAGTGACAGTTCTGTGTGTGTGTGGGAAGTAATGGTAAAAGTAATGTAGAAGCAGATAATCCTCGACCTAGGAGTGTTGTGAAATCTGCTATGATATTGTGTTATATTCAGAGTGACAGTTGTGTGTGTGTGGGAAGTAATGGTAAAAGTAATGTAGAAGCAGATAATCCTCGACCTAGGAGTGTTGTGAAATCTGCTATGATATTGTGTTGTATTCAGAGTGACAGTTCTGTGTGTTTGTGTGTGTGGGAAGTAATGGTAAAAGTAATGTAGAAGCAGATAATACTCCACCTAGGAGTGTTGTGAAATCTGCTATGATATTGTGTTGTATTCAGAGTGACAGTTGTGTATGTGTGTGTGGGAAGTAATGGTAAAAGTAATGTAGAAGCAGATAATCCTCCACCTAGGAGTGTTGTGAAATCTGCTATGATACTGTGTTGTATTCAGAGTGACAGTTGTGTATGTGTGGGAAGTAATGGTAAAAGTAATGTAGAAGCAGATAATCCTCCACCTAGGAGTGTTGTGAAATCTGCTATGATATTGTGTTGTATTCAGAGTGACAGTTGTGTATGTGTGTGTTGGAAGTAATGGTAAAAGTAATGTAGAAGCAGATAATCCTCGACCTAGGAGTGTTGTGAAATCTGCTATGATATTGTGTTGTATTCAGAGTGACAGTTGTGTGTGTGTGGGAAGTAATGGTAAAAGTAATGTAGAAGCAGATAATCCTCCACCTAGGAGTGTTGTGAAATCTGCTATGATATTGTGTTGTATTCAGAGTGACAGTTGTGTATGTGTGTGTGGGAAGTAATGGTAAAAGTAATGTAGAAGCAGATAATCCTCCACCTAGGAGTGTTGTGAAATCTGCTATGATATTGTGTTGTATTCAGAGTGACAGTTGTGTATGTGTGTGTGGGAAGTAATGGTAAAAGTAATGTAGAAGCAGATAATCCTCCACCTAGGAGTGTTGTGAAATCTGCTATGATATTGTGTTGTATTCAGAGTGACAGTTGTGTATGTGTGTGTGGGAAGTAATGGTAAAAGTAATGTAGAAGCAGATAATCCTCCACCTAGGAGTGTTGTGAAATCTGCTATGATATTGTGTTGTATTCAGAGTGACAGTTGTGTATGTGTGTGTGGGAAGTAATGGTAAAAGTAATGTAGAAGCAGATAATACTCCACCTAGGAGTGTTGTGAAATCTGCTATGATATTGTGTTGTATTCAGAGTGACAGTTGTGTATGTGTGTGTGGGAAGTAATGGTAAAAGTAATGTAGAAGCAGATAATCCTCCACCTAGGAGTGTTGTGAAATCTGCTATGATACTGTGTTGTATTCAGAGTGACAGTTGTGTATGTGTGGGAAGTAATGGTAAAAGTAATGTAGAAGCAGATAATCCTCCACCTAGGAGTGTTGTGAAATCTGCTATGATATTGTGTTGTATTCAGAGTGACAGTTGTGTATGTGTGTGTGGGAAGTAATGGTAAAAGTAATGTAGAAGCAGATAATCCTCGACCTAGGAGTGTTGTGAAATCTGCTATGATATTGTGTTGTATTCAGAGTGACAGTTGTGTGTGTGTGGGAAGTAATGGTAAAAGTAATGTAGAAGCAGATAATCCTCCACCTAGGAGTGTTGTGAAATCTGCTATGATATTGTGTTGTATTCAGAGTGACAGTTGTGTATGTGTGTGTGGGAAGTAATGGTAAAAGTAATGTAGAAGCAGATAATCCTCCACCTAGGAGTGTTGTGAAATCTGCTATGATATTGTGTTGTATTCAGAGTGACAGTTGTGTATATGTGTGTGGGAAGTAATGGTAAAAGTAATGTAGAAGCAGATAATCCTCCACCTAGGAGTGTTGTGAAATCTGCTATGATATTGTGTTGTATTCAGAGTGACAGTTGTGTATGTGTGGGAAGTAATGGTAAAAGTAATGTAGAAGCAGATAATCCTCCACCTAGGAGTGTTGTGAAATCTGCTATGATATTGTGTTGTATTCAGAGTGACAGTTGTGTATGTGTGGGAAGTAATGGTAAAAGTAATGTAGAAGCAGATAATCCTCCACCTAGGAGTGTTGTGAAATCTGCTATGATATTGTGTTGTATTCAGAGTGACAGTTCTGTGTGTGTGTGTGTGTGTGGGAAGTAATGGTAAAAGTAATGTAGAAGCAGATAATCCTCGACCTAGGAGTGTTGTGAAATCTGCTATGATATTGTGTTGTATTCAGAGTGACAGTTCTGTGTGTTTGTGTGTGTGGGAAGTAATGGTAAAAGTAATGTAGAAGCAGATAATACTCCACCTAGGAGTGTTGTGAAATCTGCTATGATATTGTGTTGTATTCAGAGTGACAGTTGTGTGTGTGTGGGAAGTAATGGTAAAAGTAATGTAGAAGCAGATAATCCTCGACCTAGGAGTGTTGTGAAATCTGCTATGATATTGTGTTGTATTCAGAGTGACAGTTGTGTATGTGTGTGTGGGAAGTAATGGTAAAAGTAATGTAGAAGCAGATAATCCTCCACCTAGGAGTGTTGTGAAATCTGCTATGATATTGTGTTGTATTCAGAGTGACATCTGTGTATGTGTGTGTGGGAAGTAATGGTAAAAGTAATGTAGAAGCAGATAATCCTCCACCTAGGAGTGTTGTGAAATCTGCTATGATATTGTGTTGTATTCAGAGTGACAGTTGTGTATGTGTGTGTGGGAAGTAATGGTAAAAGTAATGTAGAAGCAGATAATCCTCGACCTAGGAGTGTTGTGAAATCTGCTATCATATTGTGTTGTATTCAGAGTGACAGTTGTGTATATGTGTGTGGGAAGTAATGGTAAAAGTAATGTAGAAGCAGATAATCCTCCACCTAGGAGTGTTGTGAAATCTGCTATGATATTGTGTTGTATTCAGAGTGACAGTTGTGTATGTGTGGGAAGTAATGGTAAAAGTAATGTAGAAGCAGATAATCCTCCACCTAGGAGTGTTGTGAAATCTGCTATGATATTGTGTTATATTCAGAGTGACAGTTGTGTATGTGTGGGAAGTAATGGTAAAAGTAATGTAGAAGCAGATAATCCTCGACCTAGGAGTGTTGTGAAATCTGCTATGATATTGTGTTGTATTCAGAGTGACAGTTGTGTGTGTGTGGGAAGTAATGGTAAAAGTAATGTAGAAGCAGATAATCCTCCACCTAGGAGTGTTGTGAAATCTGCTATGATATTGTGGTTGTGTGACAGTTGTATGTGGAAAACAGATCTTTATAGGATGATTGAAACAACCGAAATTTTAATACTTCATTCTTTGATCCTGCAGGAGGGAATGAGAAGTTGTTAGACCGAATTCTTCCTTAATTGTTACAATGTTATTATTATTTTTATTTTATTGAGCCACACTGCCGTTTACTTGCCCCCATACATGTGTGATCCCAATCCCATAGAACTAGCTTGGGCCAAGGGAAAAGGAATACTTAAATAAACGTAAAAGATAACTTATTCTTACAGGAATTACACTATATAACGCTCGACCGAACTTAAGACCAAAGCAGAGCAGTAGTGTTTTTTAAAAATATAGAAAAGGCAGAAAATAATCGGTGGGGAAAAGACGGAGTAGTCGAAAACATAATTTGCATTTTATAAGCTAAATATACTGCATGAACTGAAAATAGCACTTAAATTGTGCTATTTTAAGCGAGTTCTTTACTTTAATCTAGCGTGAATGCACATTCCAAGGTTGGCAAAGTTATCGTAAACGTCATTAGAAGCAGAACTGCTGCTCGGGATATCCCTGTTTATCTGGAATTGTTTACTAATGTAGTTGTTGCTAGCAGTATTCCTGCCAGGGACCACGGGCTGGTGAACAAACTTTAGGTCGTGAGGCAAGACAGAGCAATTCCCCTAATTGCGCAGTGGCAACTCTTCACCTGAAAGACTGATGGTGGGAGAAGTTGCGCAGTCTCGTTTGCGCAGAAGTCATAACGTCCACGAAGGAGTGAAGTTCTCTAGCGTAGCTTTAGGGCATATTGCTAATGACATTATGTATGTACGAGTGTAAAAATTAGCTTTATGACGAACAGAGGGATGGTTATAACTATGGCTATGTGCCAACAATTACTATCATGTGAACTGCAATTGTTTCAGCTGCAGGCTGTTATGGTAAAGTTTAATCATTCGCGGCAAGCTCGCCCGCCTCCCCCCCCCCCCAACCTCTCAGTCGTTGCAGAGAGGGGGGGGGGAGGAAAGTAACTTCCCCTATGCACAAGATTAGTTCACGTCTCACCACACGACCTATATTTCCTTCAAGTTCTTGCTTTGCATTTCTCTTAAAAACAAAGCCATTAGTGCTACAGAATGAGATTTTTCTGATATTAGTTTTCGGTCATTTATATTACTGAACTGAAATCCCAGATTATGAAGGGTTTTGTTCCAAGAGCTAAGGCTTCCCTCAAATAGGTCTGCTTCTTTAACCCTTTCATTCCCAGTGTCCATTATAATAAACATAGGCATTTTTTGCGTATTTGTAATACTTTTAACGGCTTTTTCTGCTATATTCTTGTTATATTGTTTGTCACCAATTAAACATATGTATTTGAGATGTTCTGAATTGTAGAATTTTTTTATTTACAATTTACATTGTAGTGTTTTTGTAAGAAAAAAAGCAAACTCCATGTAACGGCAGTCAAATGATACCCCGTCATCATCCACACGTGCCATCACACCGATTATTTTACGTGGGCCCTCCACGTTTTTTACCACAGGCACATTTGACTGCGGTTGCCGAGACTCGAACTCAGGACCTCAGGCTTTGAGTGCATGGCCAGTGCACTACGTGTTGCCTCAACGATCATGGCTGTTCAAGTTAGTAGGCTGAAGGTACCCCAGACCGCCTAATCTAAACTGATTATTTTACGTGGACCCTCCCCGTCCTTTACCACAGGCACATTTGACTGCGGTTGCCGAGACTGGAACTCACGACCTCAGGCTTTGATTGCATAGCCAGTGCACTAAACCAAGTTCAGTCTTAGGTTTGTCCGCATCAAAACAAACCCACGTGATCAGTGCACCGTGGTACAACACGGTAGCAATGCGTGCAGGGAAGTAGTCCCATCCTAGTAATCCGAGTTTTAGAAAGAATTTATCGTTAAATGGTATAACATTCTACACAAATACTTGAGAGGTTAATTAACGCTGATGTATACTGATAAACAGAGCTACAAGTCCCAACATGCAACTCGTGTAATAACCTGATATCCGAGTATTGTCTACAGTAGCAGTTTCTGTTTAAAACCATGGCGGACGGCCGCGGTGAATTTGCTCTTGCATCTTCGTCGACTTATGTAAAACATAAGGCGGGAAAACCATTGACTAGTGGTGAAAAAACAATAGTGTTGAACGTGTATTATAAGTTGTGTGAGAAATATCCAACTGTTCCCGTCAAAGAAGTAGTGAAATTAACTTCTGAGTTCACCGGTTTTTCGAGTACCAGTATAAACAGTGCTCGTAAAGAAAAATCTGAAACAGGAAAAGTGGTTACACCCGGGAAAAAAGAAAGCGTGTGAATTACGCCATGCAAGAATGCGACGAGTTTGTTAGAAACGCAATTCGTGTTACATGTTAGTCACTCTTTAAATTGACGGAATAAGGGATCATTTCGTTTCTATTACGTACCGCATGCACTCACCACGTAGTTGTGTTGTGACTATTTCTGGCGCGAATGGCGGAAGGATACATTACAACTGTGCACTGGCCACATGGGTTCAATTTCGCGCGGATCAACCTTAGAGTGAATAGATAGTACGTGTTGCCTTAACGATCATGGCTATTCAACTCAGTAGGCTGAAGGTGCCCCAGACCGCCTAATCTAAACCGGTTTCGAATCAGAGGAATAACGGCATAAGTAGCAAAATAATTCGGGACTGAAAGGGTTAATAGGAAAAAAAAAAAGCGTCCCTGTGGTACGGTGCTCTTTCCGGTTGTAATAACTATAGATGTGCCTTTTTATAGCATCTGACAGAAAACTGTCCAGTTACATAACTGGAGTTACAATTCGCGATGGACCTGGCTGCTTCTTTTTAAAGATTCTCGAAACAGTCACCTCACTTATTTTAAGTATACTTGCAGTTATTTTCCTCACTGGGTTGAAAGGAATAAGGGGTTCATTGTCAAAGAACAAATTCCTGTTCGAAGAATTCTCTAAGAGAACAAATTCTCTACCTTGGCTCCGCAATGTAACACCCCTACTGGAAGCTGATCTTTCCCTTGGGCCATGAATCCTCGGTCTACCTCTATCTCTACCTCCACCAACTCTTGCTTGCATAAGTACGTATTCTAACAAAGTAGGCTAACAACACAACTGAACACTCAAACAAGCTCGGTTTCTCGAAAACAACTAGCGGTAACTGACCTGAGCGGCACATGATTTATCGGTGTACTACCTGGCAAAGTCATTAAGCGTATCGGAAAGAACGTGAAACTGCCCAGATGTTTACGCGAGCTTATCGCACAAATACGGCGAGACAATGTGTGTACACTCTGTTCACATGCAATCATAGCTTCAGGATGACAATGTTTCATATATCGGCAGGCTGAGAGATCATTTGTGTTTTATCACTGACTATACGCCAAGTTACTATTATTTCCCTGTTGTAATAAACAAGATAGGAAGCGATCATAGCGCTCGAAAGTCAAGGTCAATACGCCTCAACGCTTCGCCAAATAGTAACAAATGTTGCTACCTTTGTTTGCGTTTCCATAGCAACGGCCTTCCCTCCTTACCCTTTACCCTCCTTGCTTGACATCTATCATGTATGTATCTTCTTTTAAAAATCAGACTGTAGCTGACACTAGTGAACCTGCGTTATTGTTTATTACTCTTGTACTGACGTTTTACACCCAGTTTCAAAAGTGACCTATCCTTCCTTTCCTGAGAGAATAAATATTACGCGAAAGAGCATCACTAATACATTTTATTGCCGCATCAAACAAAGCAATTATGATCATACTTTCAACAATATCACTGATGAATTATGTTTATTGGCATTCAAGAAACCATGCGATATAATATTGTCGGTCTGGGTGGCTCAGTTGGTTAGACGCTAGCCTACTGATCCCAAGGTCGCGGGTTCAAATCCGGCCCAGGCCGATGGTTTTTAAGTGTGCTTACAAACGACAGCTCCACGTCAGTAGATTTACTGGCATGTAAAAGAACTCCTGCGGGATAAAATTCCGGCACACCGGCGACGCTGATGTGATCCTGGCAATTGACAGCGTCGTTAAAGAACAAAATATTATATATAATATTGTAGCAACACTGGCACAGTTTACAGGTCATCTGAACAGTTGACAATAGTAGTTTTGAACTGTCCGTGTTACTCTGTTTGCATCGTACAAAGAAGCTCCACACTCCATAACGCGATTGCACGTTCAATGACAAGGACATTCTCCTGAGTAAATGACTACCATCATTGCTAGTAGGGTAGGTAACCTAAAATCTGTGAAGCAAGGGGTTTTGAAGAAACTAAAATGTGGCGAAACAAGTTCTTACCCTGATGGTTATAGGGTGAAAAGATAAAACGCTAATGTTGTTGTTGTTCGCTAATGCTGGATTTCTGACAATGAAGTCATTAATCCTCTTGCTCTCCAATATTTTTCACAATGATATTGAAGAGAGCAATAGCAGTAATAGTAACAGTTTTTTAGAGAGCACCATATTTTTTATGCTTTGGCGGCCACATCGCTCTCTCACAACCCCCAGAATGTCTGCAGGACCACACCTGTCGTTGGTTTACGGGTCTCACCGACCTGACCAGGAGAGTTATCAAAATAAATTCACCGACCATATCCTCTGATTACCAATCAGAGGACGTATTACATGCCATGACAGGTCAGCATGTTGGGGTTAAGATTTTATAGAGAAATTAGAGAAATGGAGAGGTTGGAAAAATAAAGACTCCCTAGCCCTCGGGAACCCTAATAGCATCAGGGTCGGAAGAGAACAAGAGATGACCACGGTAAGGTCAGACAGAAAAGTTACAGTGAGGAGCAAAACACCAGTAAGTGGAAGTAATGTTCTGCTCAGTTTGGGTACCTTGTGGTCGCTATTCACATATCCCCTAGATACCAGTAAGTGGAAGTAATGTTCTGCTCAGCGTGGGTACCTTGTGGTCACTATCCACATATCCCCTAGACACCAGTAAGTGGAAGTAATGTTCTGCTCAGCTTGGGTACCTTGTGGTCACTATTCACATATCCCCTAGACACCAGTAAGTGGAAGTAATGTTCTGCTCAGCTTGGGTACCTTGTGGTCACTATCCACATATCCCCTAGACACCAGTAAGTGGAAGTAATGTTCTGCTCAGCGTGGGTACCTTGTGGTCACTATTCACATATCCCCTAGACACCAGTAAGTGGAAGTAATGTTCTGCTCAGCGTGGGTACCTTGTGGTTGCCATTCACATATCCCCTAGACACCAGTAAGTGGAAGTAATGTTCTGCTCAGCTTGGGTACCTTGTGGTAGCCATCCACATATCCCCTAGACACCAGTAAGTGGAAGTAATGTTCTGCTCAGTTTGGGTACCTTGTGGTCACTATTCACATATCCCCTAGACGCAGACCCTTGAGGCCATTCAGAAAGTATAGATCTCGCTAAAACACACAATTTGTGTCCAAATAAATTTTTTTGTAGAATGAACCATTTCAAATAATTCCTTGTTATTTGTCAGTTTTGCAAAACTTAAAACTTTCGTGAAATGGAACATCATTCACCTTTTTTTATATGTTAAGCGTGCAAAGAGAGCGGGATCTCAAAGCTTTAAAAGATTTGACTATCGCTCAAAGCCCACTGTATTCTAATATTCCCCTTGTACCTACAAGGAAATAAGTAATAAGATAATTTCTGTAAATGTTTATCTCAAGTAACACGAAGAGCATATAAGAATAAGGGTTTGTAAAAATGGCTAGTACAAGGGTAGAGAAAGTCATGTGAGTACAACACCAGATTTTTAATTTTTGCAATTTACAAAGAAATGTAATACATACGCTAATGTTGACGATTTCTATATAAAGCTCAGAATTCTCAGCCAAGTGCCCATCCCTTGTCCCAGGTCAAATACAAAAGGTGGTTTATCGAGAGTCTGGTGAAAGGCATAAGTAACACACCCCGGTACAGCTGAGGGACAGGAAAGGCTAAACAATTCGTCTCACTTCGTATATCATTTTGAGAAGAGAAACCCAGACTATTGTCTGCAGCAATCGAAGAGTCAAGGAGGTGAGGAAATACACATTTCTACTGCAACAGATGTGCAAATAAACCTGTGTTTCGGCGAATATTTCGAGTGCTACCATACCATCGCCAATTACAAAAAACAATTGTAGATTGTGGGTGTACGTGTGTGCATAGCAGTAAATAGTAAACTTGTCTCTGTTTACATTTTATGTTCACATTATCATTTATGGTTAAACGCTATTTGATGTGTATGTATTTTTTATTACAGTTTGTCCAGATTGTCGTGACACTCCCCCACTCCTGAAGCATAGATACGCAATAGAAACGACGTGCCCACTTGCATAATAGGAGAGGTGAGAATCAGTGCATCGCCCGCTCTCACTCTGATAACTACAAAATAATTGTTTATAATACGTAAATGTACACCGCTTGTGTATGTATGACATCACTCCCCACCACTCCGGTCACTTCTCCTTAATTTCTCCTCTCTCGCGCATGTAGTGTCACGACGTTCTGGACAAACTGTACATGGATATCTTCCTTTCTTAGAAGTTTGAAAACAGTGTTGTTATAATCAATTTAATCTAAAAGGTAAGTCAATTAATAACACTAAACAACACTTATATTTATAATTTTCCGGAACGCGTTTCGGAGGTTAACTTTCCTCCATTATCAACCGGACAATGACTGGGTTTCCATGGTGCGGATGGCGATGCTTCTTCTGATATTTCCTCTGGTGACGGTTCAAGGAACTTGCTGAACATATCTTTCTGGAGAATGTCGAAATTAAATACTCGGTTTCTATTTTTTAAAATGAAGATTTGTTCCCATGTGGACAGCTCTTGTTTTCCGGTTATGAGTTTGAGGAGTTTCGGTTCTAGCTTTATGTTGTGATTTTTTGTCCAAAAGTGAAAGGCAACTGCTGATTTTTCCAATTGTTTGCTCTTGATGTTCGTAACGTGTTCCTTGGATCTAATTTCTTTGGTTTTTCTATGTATACTTCATTAGAATCACTGCATTCAATGTGGTATATGCCGGATTTTTTGTTAGGTGGAATAGCATCTTTGATGTTTGAAAGCAGCAGGTTTTTTTATGGAGTAATGGTTTACTGGTGCTAGCTGAATGTATCATCCATGGGCCTTCGATAAATTCAAAAAAAGTGTTGAAGGAACACAACATTCAGCTAGCACCAGTAAACCATCACTCCATAAAAAAAAACCTGCTTAATTCAAACATCAAAGATGCTATTCCACCTAAGAAAAAATCCGGCATATACCACATTGAATGCAGTGATTCTAATGAAGTATACATAGAAAAACCAAAGAAATTAGATCCAAGGAACACGTTAGGAACATCAAGAGCAAACAATTGGAAAAATCAGCAGTTGCCTTTCACTTTTGGACAAAAAATCACAACATAAAGCTAGAACCGAAACTCCTCAAACTCATAACCGGAAAACAAGAGCTGTCCACATGGGAACAAATCTTCATTTTAAAAAATAGAAACCGAGTATTTAATTTCGACATTCTCCAGAAAAATATGTTCAGCAAGTTCCTTGAAGCATCACCAGAGGAAATGTCAGAAGAAGCATCGCCATCCGCACTATGGAAACCCAGTCATTGTCCGGTTGATAATGGAGGAAAGTTAACCTCCGAAACGCGTTCCGGAAAATTATAAATATAAGTGTTGTTTAGTGTTATTAATTGACTCACCTTTTAGATTAAATTGTACATGGACATTTTACCTCTTATGCGCGAGGGGTCTACGGTTTACCAGCGAGCCAAATTACTTTCTCCTTTCTTGCCCAGAATTTGATGTACTCCGCAGTCAAAGCGTGATAAAAAGAATTAAAAGGTTAAACATACGTAAGATTACTATGGGTGACACAATTTAATCGCAGGTGGCTCAACACATCGTCCAATCAGGTTGACCACGCCTTGCGGTGTTGTATAGTTAAACATGCTATGAAATCGCAACCTTGTGATATATCATTTGCACCCACAAAACTTATTTACGCAACATGAAAGAGAATAGTAGTGGACAGATGCCAGCCACCATTAAGTTTTGTGTCTGCCATAATCAGACGTTAGATTTTCATGTATTCGTAAAATGCTCCAAATGCTTTGCATTTTTCATTACAATAGCGTAATTTTGCTTTTGTGCTCTTTTTTTAAATTTATCCTGCGTAGGTCGGTTACTTTTCATTTAATGCTGTAAAAAGTAAGGACAAACAATTTTTTGGCAGTGGAAAAGTTGTGCAATTAAAACCGAAACACTTTACGCTACAAAAACCTTTCAATTGTTTGTTACCTGGTGATAAACACGTTGCAAAGTACAGACATTAACAGACGACTGATTAGGTGGAAAAGACGAATAGATCCGAAGTTGGATTTACCTCCTTCCACTTTATGCGGACTATGCCACTCTTAACACTCAATTGTTGTGCAGTGGCGGGCTGGTTACTGGTACGTTGCGTTTGATTTACCAGGATAAGTTCCAAATCTTATGCGATACACATCTGTTCATTAAGAGCATTGAATTTTTCAGTTCCGATTCTGCCTCTCAAACATTGTCCACACGCAGCTTGTGTGTTTAAAAACACCAACAGTATGTTTGTTGGCATAAATAAATACTAATCTGTTCATTAGTAACTTGTTTGGTAGTGCTTACGTTTAAGAAATGTATCCATATTTGGTGACAAAGTCGAAGTACATAGCCTTAGAAGATACACCAAGTGATCGTCGCGTAACATATTGCGATACATACAGACTTTTAATGTAGTTCAGTTTGGAGAAACTCTGTTCACAAATATATGTAGAGCTATACTCACTCTTATACCTACTATTCTTGCAAATGCTTATTTCCCTATCTAGTGCATTTTAGTCGACTAAGGATTTTCAGAAATTACCTTAGAAGATTACCTAGAAATTACCTAGCGGTCAGAAGATTGTTTGGTACTCGAGTATTACTGGTTTGGTTTTAAGGAAGCCAAAAATATGAAAAAGGTATTGTACACTACATGTCATGTAGCACTGTATGACCCCCACATTATGTTTTGATCTTAGAATAGTCTGTTTCTGTAAGGTAATATCGGAATTGAAAAATTCAATGCCACAGCTGGGATTTGAACCACAGACCTTCCGCTTACCAGGCGGGTGCTCTAACCATTAAGCACTGTGACAACCTGCCAGAATGACATTGAATTCTTCAACTGATTCATATTTCTCTCAGTAAACCACAAAGTTAGTCTCACATCAGTCAATTACCCCAATGGCGGCTTACTATTGTAAGTATTTTATGTCCCAGGATTAAATAGCTTTTAAATGGTAATTATTATTTATTTATGCCAACAAACTTACTGTGTTTTCAAATACACAAGCCGTGTGTCACCATTCTGTGGTTCAAATCCCAGCCGTGGCATTGAATTTTTCGGTTCAGATTCTACCCTTGAAACATTGCCCACGTTTCTAAATTACATTTTGCCGGGACCTGCAAAAATTTACGTAGAACTGGGTTACGTATAAAGCAGGTTCAACTATATAACGAAACGGAGGGACAGGAAATTCAGAGGATATGGAAATCCTTCCCAGCATTCGCCTGGCGACCCGGGGAAACCTCCAACAAAGGATCGAACCCGCAACCCCCGAATGCGGGCCATAGACATTACCACCTGAGCCATCCCGAGCGGTGTGTCGTAGATTTATGCAACGTAAAAGAACCTCAAACCTGATTAAGAGACCTATGAGCAAAATCAATTCTTTTTTTTTTAATTAACGTCCTCCTATATTGCGTCATGTCGGACGAATGAATGAAATGAAATGGGTGAAATGATGCTCAAATGAGCCCGAGGTCCATGGAGCTTTAAGTTACCCGACATTCGTCTTCTCAGGGTAGGGAAATAAATAAATAAATAAATACATAAATAAATAAATAAATAAATAAATAAATAAATAAATAAATAAATAAATAAATAAACAAACAAACAAACAAACAAACAAACAAACAAACAAACAAACAAACAAATAAATAAATAAATAAATAAGTAAATAAATAAATATTTTGTTGTTTAACGACGCTGTCAATTGCCAGGATCACATCAGCGTCACCGGTGTGCCGGAATTTTGTCCCGCAGGATTTTACATGCCAGTAAACCTACTGACATGGAGCTGTCGTTTTTAAGCACACTTAAAAACCATCGGCCTGGGCCGGGTTTGAACCCACGACCTTGGGATCAGTAAGCCAGCGTCTAACCAACTGAGCCACCCAGACCGACAGGGTAGGGAGAACCTCGAGAAAAAGAAAAGAAAAGAAAAGAAAGAAAGAAAAGGAAGAAAGAAAAGAACGGGGAAAAAAACCCTTACCCGGACAACCTACCCTAAGCGAGATTCGAACTCGCGACTTCCTGTACGTGAGGCAGACACGCTAACCATCACTCTACCGAGGCGAGCAAAGAGCAAAATCAAGAGGTCCTTAATGGGACAGTGAGAACTATAGCAGTTAACGAGCGTGCGTGCGTCCGTAAATAAAAACTCAATCACAATTTTACCTTACAAGGGCCACACTAAAAAGGTATCCCTATATCACGTTTTAGTAATAAATGCACAAAATGCAACAAACCTGCGTTGAGTGTTCCGTATTGGAGATGTGTTTCTTGCCCTCGGTCACCGTTTACTCAATATCTCTGATTTCTTTGCGCTTGTTACTAGTAATGCATACAAAGGATAACAGGATCTCATAAAATATGAATAAAACTGATTACCATAATCTTGAAACAGTTGAATTAGGTTATACGCGGTCACCTCCATGAATAGAAGAAGCAATCGATTGCACGTTGCACGAATAGCAAAACTGCTTTGGCCTTGACTTTTGATGCCAACTTAACAAAAAAATCCGTTAGTAGTTGGGTAGAGTGAAACTTGAATAATTCAAAGCTGAAGGAATAAGAGAAAAATTCGATATCCTTTAACTAGAATTATTCCCTATTTTCCCCAAAATTTGGAAGTATAAATGAGAGTGTGAAAGTGAGTGTGAATTTAATGTAAAAATAAATCTGATGTGTTGTAATCACATGACTTTCTCTACTCTTGTACTAACCATTCTTACAAACTCTTATTACTATATCTTCTTCATGTTAATACTGATATCTGATGTGTTACACTCACATGACTTTCTCTACGCTTGTACTAACCATTCTTACAAACTCTTATTACTATATCTTCTTCATGTTAATACAGATATCTGATGTGTTGCACTCACATGACTTTCTCTACGCTTGTACTAACCATTCTTACAAACTCTTATTACTATATCTTCTTCATGTGAAGCATCTTATGTCACTCGATTGACTGCTTCTTATTATGGGTGCCTACGGCTGCTCACACATGAGTCTTAATCTCGGGTATCCGTGGTGGTTACAGAGAGCGATATTGTAGTTTTGTTAGAACTCTTTATTTGTTTTATTTTTACACATTTAAGCTTTGCTGAACAATTTTAAATAGAATAAAATATGCAGTTTAACGTAACCGCTGGAACGAACTTTCACCGTGTTGCTTACATGTATCTCTCCCTCGTAACGATGCCTGTCTCCTACTGTCTCAGTCATTATCCTTTTTAGCTTCTCAAACATCCATAATGGCCCTCACTTCATTAAGTCAAGACTTTGCCCTCTGGCAAAACCCCTCGGGTTTCCGATACTTTGTAAAAATACAATAGCAGGCTCTTTTTCTTTATGTTGAAGACCTTGCCAAACTAATTGTATCTCGTTTACGTTAATGTTTGGGACGTTCGCTAATGACCCTTGGTAGTGCCTTTTGGCATCCCTTCACCTGTGGTACATATTCTTAACCCTTTGCTATTAATGGATTTTGTAGCTTTGATATATTCTGTATATCATAAGCGCTATACAGAAAAACTGCTACACATGTTAATACAGATATCTGATGTGTTACACTCACATGACTTTCTCTACTCTTGTACTAACCATTCTTACAAACTCTTATTACTATATCTTCTTCATGTTAATACAGATATCTGATGTGTTACATTCACATGACTTTCTCTACTCTTGTACCAACCATTCTTACAAACCCTTATTACTATATCTTCTTCATGTTAATACAGATATCTGATGTGTTACATTCACATGACTTTCTCTACTCTTGTACTAACCATTCTTACAAACTCTTATTACTATATCTTCTTCATGTTAATACAGATATCTGATGTGTTACATTCACATGACTTTCTCTACTCTTGTACTAACCATTCCTACAAACTCTTATTCCTATATCGTTTTCGTGTTAGTTGAGATAAACATTTGGAGAAATTATCTTATTGCTTATTTCCTTGTAGGTACAAGGGGAATATGGGAATACAGTAGGCCTTGAGCGATAGTCAGATCTTTTAAAGCTTTGAGAGTCCGTTCTCTTTGCACGTTTAAATATAAAAATGAATAACGACCTTCCATGGAACTAACTAAACAACAAGGAATATCTCCGAAATGGTTCACCCTACCAAAAAAAAAAAAAAAAAAAAGAGCGCACCTATAAATTGCCATGTTTTTATTTGATGCTACGCCAGTGATATTATTTGAATACTTACTACGTCATCAGTTGATAAAGGAGGAAAGAATGGAATTGGAAGGAAAGGTATTTGGAAGATTGTTAGGAACAGGAGAGTGCCAAAGCTTTACAGTTAATGGCGGACATGGTGTCGACATACACAGTGAACGAATACTTTGTATTAAAGAAAAGTCGAGAACCACAATAACACCAGCTAAAGACAATTGATCTCAGGAGATCGACTAGATTACAAGCTCAAAGAACAAAAGGACATAGAGTACAACGAAAAGACCCAGGAAACGGAAATACACCAGCAAAGGAGGATTGACGCGACGGAATTTGTTTTTGTTTTTTTTTCTGTTCTGTTTTGGTTATATTATATGTAGTTAATTGTGTATTGCATACAAAAGTATGTATCTAATACAGCTATAGTAGGAATAAAATCTAAGAAACACGACCTGGTTTAAATACTAGTTGTCGGAGTAGTGATAATGCAGATTTTATTTCTATTTTTTTACAATTTTAACAGTTTGTGCTTTATTTGAGAAACTATAAGTTTAAGAGGTAGAACTGGAACTTAAAAATGCAATGCCATAACTGGGATTTGAACCACAGACCTTCCGCTTACCGGGCGGCTGCTCTACCACCGATCTATTGTGACAAACTGCCAGAATGGCATTAAATTCTCAAACCAACTGCCCGGTAAGCGGAAGGTCTGTGGTTCAAATCCCAGTTGTGATATTGAATGTTTAAGTTCCAGTTCTACCTCTTAAACTTTGCCCACACACAGCTTGTATGTTTAAAAACACCAACAGTAAGTTTGTTGGAATAAATAAATAACTATAAGGTTTTCACCCAAAACCGCCGCACCAAAACTTCACTGGGGCAGATATTGCTTAGCATATTTATAATGATGTAAAAACTAATCAATCACCGGGTCCGAAAGTACATAATTACGTTTTTGAGTTCTGTTCACATACGCGCCGCAACTTTTCCCAAAATGCTTTCTTGATTCAAGGGGTCCTAAGATGTCCAATCTCGATATCCAATGTTTGGTTGAATACAATACCTCCTCTATGTACAAGAGTACGCAGTAGAGAAAGTAATACAAGTATTTGCAGTTTCTAAATTTCCTATGATGGGGAATACTGCTGTTCTATGACAAAAGAGAGAGCACCACTTACCTGGCAAAATGAGAGTGCTTTCGGACGTATGAATGTTACAGAGACAATTCCAGATGGCTGATCTATTTTTCCCGTCATGAGATCTTTGGCGAAGGCCGCGATCACTAGTTGCTCCGCTTCCATCATGGTTATCTCCACTTTTTGAGCAATCTCTCGAAGGCTTATTTGTCGTCTCACGCCGAACATCTGCAAGGAAGTTGGAACTACTGTAGCTCTGTTGGGCCTACTGCATAATTTTGCGAGGATCCCTATAACTACTACTATACCCCGGTGGTTGAGCTTGTCTCTAGGACCATAAAACGTGAAGGTCTCTTCCATCGCGCCAGTTAGCGGCACGGGGTACAAAACATGTTTTGTGTGCAGAAATATCAGAAGTCTATTCATACTTGCCTCTTCAGTCTAGCAATGATTGGACAGAAGCAGCCCAATTCTCTCCCACCTTCTCCATAACAACACACACAGAGGGGTGAGCATCTGCGCCTCTTTTCAACATATCTCTTTCTCTTTCTTTTCGCCAGAGACAAAATAAACCACACAGGGTATATTCTATCAGCGTCGAATTTCCTGCATATGGCGGTAGCCAATAGGAGCGCGCCACAACGTAGCCATATCGTGTGCTCGTGCGTGAAAGAGATAGACGTACAGTGTGTTCACCAGTTCATGGTCCCTGTCAGGAATGCAGCCAGCCACTACGTCAGTAAACAATTCCAGATAAACAGTGATATGTTAAATTGGAGTTGTGCTTCTAATCGCGTTTACGATAATGTTGCCAGCCTTGGAATGTTCATTCGCGCTAGATTAAAGTAAAGAATTCGCTCAAAATATCACAATTTAAATGTCATTTTCAGTTCATGCAGTATATTTAGCTTATAAAACGTAAAAGATGTTTTCAACTAAGCTCTGGCACAACAGCCCATGAAGAGCCAAGCCTTACCGCCCAGTCGCTGCGTCCCCCACCTCGGTCCACTACAGACGTCATTGGTGGGGTGCAGTACTGGAGGGTGGTACGTAGTCAGCGTCCCGATCCCTCCCAGTGAGTTATGTGGTCTTCACGACCTGAGGCACTACTTTTCCATCAAGTAGCTCCTCAATTGGTCCCCCGGGACTAACGATGTTGAGTGCGCCCGTGCCAGAACTTCCAGAGGGGATAAAATCCCCATGCTGGTACCGTGGATCGAACCCGGGTCCTCCGCGCCAGAGGCAAGCGCGCTATTCATAAAGGTCATTCGCACCTCTGTTTACAGCTCAAGGTCCGCTTCATTTCTGACAAAAAACGCGAAATATAATTAAGTATAAATACCGAACGGCTGAAGCTAAAATTGCGCTCTTTTTTCGCACATGCATGCACGATCATTCTGTTTATTTCTGACATAAGTTTTAAGCCTGTAATAAACTATTAATGTCCGAGCGCTAATCTAGTAATTACTAAGCGAGACGAAGTTAGTTCTGACTAGGCAACGCTGCAGGCCTGAACGTCATATGCAGGGAGTTTGACGCCAACCTTAACTTAATTTTTCATGTGGTGAAACTTGGAGAGCAAAAAATCATGTTAGCAATGGAAAGATTCTCTGCTAACAAAGTTGCGTTAAAAAATAAATAAATAAACAAATTGATGCCCTACATTCACATCATTATCTCTGCCCTTCAGTAAATACTCGTATTGTTGCAAAAGCTTATAACTTCTTCACGTTAATCGATATATAGCTACATTTGCAGAAATGTTACTATTACATATTTCGTTGTAGGCCTAAACTTAGTCAAAATATTT